>JAODKM010000088.1:12990554-13003064 GCA_026780845.1 Petrocephalus sullivani | reverse complement strand
CCCACTCCCACCTCCCTATTTTACCACCCACCCCCCCCCCCCCGCCCGAAAAAAGGAACTGAATGGATGTATCCAACCGGTCAAATAAAGAAATGACTCTGCATGCCAAAATGCCCCTGGAAGACGTGGCGCGTCTGCGTCGGGCCCAGCCGGCAAGCGCGGGCAGCTGACACGGTGCCAAAACACAGTGCCAGCCTAGGGGCCGCCGTCTGACACCAAACGCTGGGCACCCTGCCCGTGCCTCCCTCGGCCCTGCCGACCTGGGACTCCCGTGTGCCTCATCCCGTTGGTCGGACGACGGCCGCGACACGCAAACTTTTTGGAAGCTTTCCGCCGTCAGAGGAGGCAGGCAAAGGTCTGGACTCAGAGCCGCTGAAGGCGCGGCCGCCACACCTGTCTGTAAGTCACATCCGGACTGTCTGACATCCTGTCTCCTCACACATCTTCTCACAGTCGTCACGTTGACAGACAATCTCCACGTGGTTGTTGTTAAATGAGGACTGATGCCAACCCCCCCTTTTTTTAAGTAAAGAATGTGTTGGATGGATGGATGTGTCTTTTGGACGTGCATTTAGAGATGACTAAAGGCCTCTTTGCTGGAGCGAGTCCCTTTTTGTAAGTTTGTTGCAGCTGGCTACAGCAACACAATAAGTAAGAATAATTCATGCTCCAACAAGAGAGGCGCGACTATTTAGGGGAATGTAAACTGTCATATTACGCGCGAAGCGGGAGCAGTGACGAAGGTGGACTCCGTCATTTTGACCTTGTACTGGAAGATATACACATACTTGTATAATATGAATAATTCACCATTGAAAATAGCTTTATTGTTGTGCCCATGCTATTTTGCTATTTAGTAAATATGTATATTTATTGATATTTCATATGTTGTGTATACTGGTATTAGTGATCTATGATTGTTGAGACTTAAAGAGTAATTGTATATTTTTTGACTTTGGAAAGAGAGGTCTGTTTTTCCACATTGTCCCCTTCCACTGCTCTGGTGTTCAGTCTCCATGCACTGTGGTTGGATTTTGAATAAGTGACCATCTTTTACCATATATTTTCAGTATATAAAATCTTTGGTTATATTAAAACACAGCCATTCAAAATGATCAAAGCACATTCCTCGATGTCTGTTCATTTAAGCGCTTTCTTGTAGAATGTGTAGAATATATATAGATATATATTATATATACATATATATTTACACATGCACATATGTACTGAATTGCACAGTTGAGTAATCTATTACTGTGAATATTCTTACTAAGAAATCCTTCTCCCTTTATCTTTATTTCATGTGATTTTTATGATTGCATTGTGTGCAGTGTTCCTCTGTTGAAATGGTGCAAAACCAATTTCGGATCTTAAAGGGAACGTTCGTGTTATTTAAACAATTTTCAGGGTGTACGCTCAGAACCTTTTTGTAAATGATTCTCATTGTAGTCACTTTCCTAATATTTTCTTCAAGGCAATGGTCCTCTGGTTTCTTCTGAAACTCAATACATGTATTCAGTTACAATACACAGAGAGGGTTAAAAGCTTTCACGATGAGAGATCTTCAGGTTTCAGTGGTTTGGATGACCTGAGTGGAGCTGTCCAGGAAACTGTCGATGCATTAATGTTCTACAAAGACTGCTCTTGTTACTGCAATACAATGTATGGTGACTGGGTAGCTTGGCGACTTTGGGGGGAGGATTTATCGTTGGTAGGCTTTTCAGGGAAACCGATCATACAACTTCTGCAAACGGACGCTGCTTCAAATCCAGCTAATACGAGGGACTTCTGGCAATTTATAGCAATATAGTTTCAAAATAAGTTCATGTTTTCGGGTTTGTTCTCTGACTCACTTACAGGTTCTACACCTTTCAGATGTGAATGCCGAGCAGTGGTCTTGCAAAGGGGTCATTAATGAAGACCTATGGCTCCGTCGCTGTCTCGCACGCTTGGTATTGCAGTTGCATAAGACAATGTTAATCAGCTCGGTCCTCAGGGAGCCCTGGACAATTCACATTTTTGCATCCTTCCAGGGAGTGAAAAATATGGACTGTCTGGGAGTCCCTGAAGACCGGGCTGACAAACACTGGTTAGGCTGGGGGGAAAAAAGTTTTCCATTGGCACTGCGGAAACAGTGTACCCGGTTTTCCTTTGTGATTTTGTACTGCTTTCCAAATCGAGCGGTCGTGTCTTTGAGAGACAAGCCTTATTTTAATTTCAAATAGGCAGCATTAAAAGGCGGGTTGAGAAATGAAGACGCTAAGCAGCAGGCCTCAGTTGTACCCGATGTCGGAGAAGGGCACTAGCGTACCTCTCGCTGCGGGACTACAGACACACATCCCGTCCACACAACATCCTCCTGCTGCCCCTCGCTTCACAGCATGTCATGGGAATAAGAAATAAGATGATTGTTAACAATGCATAAACGGTAACTGACACATTAATCGTAACGACGGATCATTGTAGATTTTTCATCTTTCTTACCATAGCCCTTCTGAGGATAATCTTCCTTTTATAGTAAAAACGCCACCTTAATTCAAAAGGATGTTAAGTTATAAATGAAAACTGTTGAATTATGATGTCACGATGACATCATGAACAGACTGTACTTCTGAGGGCGGAGTCTCCCAAAGCTTGAATGAGTGTGTAGTCGTGCTTGTGCCACTGTCCCTCGTGCACAAAGGCGCTGCGCACCTCTCTGGCTGTAATGGGTACTCTTCTAGCCTCAAAGTGAATCGTAACCCTTGGCCCAGTGCTCTCCTTCACCACATACGCAACAGGCACTGTTTGAACCTGGTTTTTTTTTATTTCCTCTGTTCTGATGTGCCTAGGGCAAGCAATACAGCACTCAAGATCTGCCCGCTTTCAAATATGACAATGGCAGGGGTTATTGTACAAAATAGTGTCACATTATGCATTGATACACTACCAGTAATAAGGATATGGATAATATGTTGCATTTAGCACTTTCTTCTAACCCCGCCCACCCACACTTACTAGTATGTCCCCCTTTCCTGAGCTGTCAGCCATATCGCAGCGATACAATCTCCGTGCTGAGGTGTTTGAGATGCTGAAAGGTCGCCCCCCCCCCCAAATCCCCACCCCAGTGCTAGCTGAGTCTGTACAGGTTGTCTTTGTGACCTTGTGGTGAGGTGACCAGCCTTTTCTATGTCACAGCGTTGAAGGTCTCTCTCGTAACCACTGTCTTCAGCCCTTTTTGTTGTCATTTTAGCTTTCAGCACCCTGAGGTCAGACATCGCCCGTCTTCTCCGCAGTGTAATATATACTGATATGGCACTTTCAAAGCCTATTTCAAAATAAGGGCAGCGGGGCACACTTCTGTCCTGTTGTTTTATTTTTCTTTAAAACAAGGGTAAATCATAACAGGTGAGATGTTTCAGTTGGGTTTTGTGTTGCTTGGAACTGATCGATTTGTTTTGTATAAGAACACATTTGGTGGATATGGCAAGCTGTTGAGTGCTCTGTTATGTTCAAGTGTGTCCTTTACAGTGGATTTATGACCTGTAACGTGTTGTACAAAAATGTTAATTTTTGTCACTTTCTTTGCTTTTTTTTTTTATTTATTCTGTTTGTTTGAAAGAAAACCAATGTGAGATTCTCCTTGAGAAAAAGAAATCTTGTAACTTTTACCAGTCTTGGTTCTTTCTCAGCGTTTCAGAGTATTTTGTATCATGTTATAACATTTGTCTTTGTGTAAATAAATGACATTGTTTCTGCTGAGACGCTAGGCTCCTGTGATTGTAAATGCTCATGTGTCCAGACCCCCCCCCCTGTCCCGGGTCAGAAGGGGTAAAAGAAAATGTGCAGCTTTAGTATCCAACGTGAAAACAGTAGTTAAGCAGAGGCAGTAACGGCCAGCAACATGGCCACGGAGACAAAAGAATTTCATAAATGTGAACATACACTTATACAGCTTTCTACAGCTCGACAAGGCGGAGCGTTGTATTGCTAACGTCTCTGGCTGTTGCCAGAGATGAGAAGGGTGCCCCCCACCCCCCAGGAAAAATGTCTACCAATGCCAGAAATAGTAGGGGTGAACAAAATGGCCAAGCGAATATCAGCGATTGTTCGTCATGTCCAATGCACAATTCCCCACGAACCCCGAGTCCAATTCAGAACCACGGTCTCCTTTTGGCACAGTCTCCTTCCCCTGCCTTGCAGCTCATCTTCTCAAGAATGTCGGCCCTGTTCGGCCTCGGCATAGCTAGTCCTCCTTCTTCTTCTTAGCAGTTAGATGGTGGACCAGGCCAGGCACAAAGACCATGACTACCTGGGGCACCAGGGTGAATCTGATGAAGAAGAGGCAGTAGAACAGCAGCGGAGGTGATGTAGGCAGGGCTACTCTGTTGATGTGGTAGAGGGCCATGGAGGAGAGGGCGATACAGAGGGTCCGCGGTGCCCAAGGAAGGTTCCACCCACCGGGCTTCCAGTACTGAGCCAGTCCAAGGCCCAACATGCTTCCACAGTCCCGGGTCAGGGATGAGAAGGGTGCCGTGTCCAAGCGGATCCACTCGGCATGCGAGCACCATTTCAGAGCTAGTGCAATGGACCTGCAGTGGAGCGCGAAGCTGACGTTATTTCCGCTCTACAACACCTTGCACTGAATTGTGATCTTTATGACCATCAATCACTGGGTCACATTTAGCTGACCGTTTGAACGAAGCAGTCCAAGGTACACACACAACTCCAGGGTCCAATGGGTGTTTCCAGCAACCTAATAAAACCTCCCTACTGCATTCCTGAGGGGTGACAAGCCTGCCTTAAGTGTTTTGCCTCTCAGAACATTTTCATTCACTTGATATACAAAGGTAACGGCAATTCTCAAGACCATGGCGAAACAATGATGCATTTATGAATAAATTTATTGACAAAATCTCTCACTCTAGTAGGGATTGCCAACATACCACTTGTGAATAAGCCGCCTCCGAGTCTACTGTAGGTAGATGAGTTGTTCACAAAAATGGAAACTGCATGAACTGTTAATCACATGAATATAATTATGATTTTAGTCATTTTCACACCCTCACTCCCCTACTTGGGGGGACTCCTACGTGACTCAAAAATCTTGTTTCTGACGGGCCTAACCGCGTCAGCTGTTATCCCATCAAAGCTAAGCTGGTTCGCATAACTCCAGCTCTGGTTCCTATAAGTTATACATATTAATGAAATAGATCTGCCTAAAATTCCACTAGAAAAGCCTCCAGAACATGCAAATAAGTTAAAAGTGGGTACAGAAACTGTTTGGCATAAAAGCTGGGCTGGTGTGCAGCATTATCCATGCTGGCAAGAAGGGAACAGAGGAGAGAAAGCTGTCCTACCCAGAAACATATGACCTGTCAGCATTTTAAGGCCAGCTCTGGAGGGATGGAGAAGGCACATCTCCAAGGATTTGTGACGCCAGTATTGGTTTCTGGCCCAGCTCCTTCTAAACTCCAGCCGAACTGGGGGTTGTGACTAGACACAGCCGTATGGCTGACACTCGGACTGGATCTCCAGTGTAGATGTCGCACTTGTAAAGCTAATTAAGCTAACAGAATATCGGGGTGACCCCCCACAGACCGGCACCTTCAGGTCTGTCACTCTGATATACAAACAGGGAAACTGTGTGAAAGCCAATAGAAATTTGTATCATGTCTTTTCCCCCAATCGCATATGAGCTAATTTCCGTCTCGGTAGCTCACCTTAGGCTAGAAATGCCCGTATACGCAATCTGACGTGTACTTGAGGGGCAGCAGGGTGGCTCAGGGAGACTGCCACACACTTCATAGGGTGCAGGTTCTAACCCACTGCTGTGTGAATTGAACAACAAACACCTATACCTAAAGTGTTATCCGGATGAGCTAGTCTGCCAAATACTGGCTATACGAAACACTGCTGAATATGATAATGCTACCTTGCTAGATCAAAAATCAAAATGAGTCAAACTGTATCCATCACTTTTTCACATGGCTACATAACACAGAATGGCGCAGAACAGCACATGGGGAAAAAACTGATGTGTCATTTCCTGCTGTAACCGAGACGCTCTTTAACCTAGTATGAGAAGTTTTGGTGTAGAAAAAAAATTCTCATGTTTGCAACTGTGTACAGCTATGAAGAAATGTGCCAGTATATATTGGCCTTTAACAGAGAAAGCAGAGAGGGTGTATTTCTACCGCTAATGTCCACTCCCCTGATTTTTTAATCGAAATTATTCTCGGCACCAGAACAGGAATGCTTACATTTAATGAACCTCACACTCGTTTCATTTTGTGTCAGTTTACTTTGGTAAATCCCGAACACCATTGGCATTATGCTTACTGATCAGTTCTAAAGCACAGTTTTACAGTTACAAAATTAGCACTGAGTTGTGCTGACTCTTGCGCTGGATCAGTCTGTTTGCCCCACACAATCCCCCCGCAGTGCTTTGTGTTCCTCTCAACTTCACTTTACCCTTCAACACCAGCAACGATAAGATAAAGACATAAACAAGCAGGGAGGTGGTGGGCTTCAGCCGCCCAGGCAAAGTGTGTAAGAGGACAAGGAATCCCGACGTGTGTTATAGCCCAGACCCCCCCCCCCCCGACAACAGAGTATCCCTGTTTTGGTGGGACTCACCAGGAGAGGTTGATACCAAAGTACTGCAGTCCTGCATGCAGAAGCAAGGCGCCGAGCAGCAGACCCATGCTGATGTGCAGAAAGAAGCGTAGGGGGCGCTCTTCTGGGACCACGCGGTTCAGGAACACTCCGATCAGGATGCCTGTCATTAAATGAAGGGACAGCAACACTCAGATGGTGACAGCCACCTCCAAGGTGTGAGGCCTAATGCTGGCAGCCATACAAACGCAAGGCAAGAAACAGCCCAGGAGGGGGCGCCAGCCCGTCATAGGGCACTCAATCTGCTCATTGGACATGATATGTCAGTGTTCAGGAGAGACGTCGCAGAGACCTGTCAGGCTCCCAACAAGGACCTGATGAGGGAAATGTGCCAGGATGAAGACCCTGGAGACCCCGACGGCCAGCAGCACCATCAGGTAGAGCAGGTAGGGGAGAGCCCTCAGCAGTACGCTGGGACAGAGAGACGCAGTGAGCACCTACAGCAGGCCACCCATGCACAGATGCCTGCCACATTCCTTCACTCTTAACACTGGGAATCCTTTTCTGCACAGAAATTAACGCCATAGGGTTCCTAAAGTCTATGAGATGCATTTTTAACTAAACAATGATTCATTGGATGAGTGTTCGGAGCGTAACAGACCTACGTGTGTGCAGGTACAGGAAGGAGGCCAAGGTGGAGGCCATCACCCACCACACGGCGGACGTCACCATGGCATGGCCCGACGGGCTCCCTGTGTGGAGAGACAAACACGGGACACTCAGCGGGAGCTCATTGGCGACGGAGCCGAGATGCTGCACCGCTGCGCTGTCTGTGTCCCACCTAACCTGAGCTCACCAGCCTGACCCACCTGGCCCCGTTTCACAGGTGGCGGGAAATTGCTGCAGCCGGGGCGGGTTCTCCCCAAACAGACGGGATTCCCCGATCCACCAAAAAGGCCTCTCCCCAAACAGTAACCTACCATCAGGCACAAATAAACAGCACACTCAGCAAAACGGAGTACAAGCCAGGCAAAGCTCTGGGCTATTAATGCAGCTCATTTAAACATTTTCTCGTAGAATATAAAAGCTTGAAGCAGAATAATTTACGATGAAGGTATCGTTCTAATGCCAAGGAGGACTGACTCACATCGGATGCATTCGTCAAGCAGAATTAAAACACCGCACTGCAGTCGACTTTGTTTCTCTAGTCTAGTCCAGTCTACTCCAATAATGAGGTGGCAGCATTTCACACAAAGGAGGCGGGCGTCACTCGTACCATTTAAACATGAGGTTCAGCCACTCTGAAATGGCCGCTACCCAGAGAACGGCCACGCCGGTCCGCTGGCTGAGGTAGTAGGTGACGGGGAAGCAGAGGAGGAAGGCGGCTTTTGGGTCGCCCATGTGCGTGACAAACAGCCACACGTCCTCATAGTCGGCCGCCCTCTTCTGAAGGGCCTCGGCCATCCAGATGCCCTGGGTGTGCACTGCCTGCATCCCGGAAGCAGCAGCAGGCTCTCAGCACGGAGTCTGCAGCCTTCCTGCAAAAGTCAGCAGTGATGCCTAGGTGACCGAGTACGGCCTGGCTATGGGAGTCCAGTCAGGGCCAGTGAGGGAAAACTTGAGTCCTTCTACAATTTCTTGCAAAAATAGTTTTTTTAATAATTAGTAATTTAGTAATAGTGTAAATCAAAAGCAAATTATTTTCAAAGAAAAATAAAAGATTACTTTTAGACATGTGGCTTAAACTTTTTCATTTCCTTATTGCTTTTACAATACATAACGGATGAATATGTTTGTACTGAATACAGTCTATTATCATTATTTTAAAATGCACTCCTTCTTGAGACTATAGGACATGGTGGAATTCATATGGCCCTCACTATCAGAAACTACACCAGCAGCCTGTACCTTGGACTTCACACATAACAGTCTTTTGTATCCTGGTTGTTTATGCCTTACTAAGGCTGCTGAACCACCATTCACTTTTATTTTTGACGTGTTGTCGCCAGAAACATTTTTGCGAGGGGTTAGAATACCAAAGGCACAGGCGTTGGATTACAGATTAAAGGTCACAAGCGTTACCAGAGATTTATGAAAAGGGGGGCTAAGCCTTCACTAGGGGGTCCAATGATAATGGCCGACATTATTTGAACTACTTAGGGTATATTTATTTGGGGGTGAGGGGTTAAAGCACTCCCCAAAACAGCAAAACAGCCTTAGAGTCACCCCTGTTAAAGGCTGTATCAAAAGTTAGCAGCTTAGGAAACCCATAGATATTTCTTCATAATACACATTTATAGTAAAAGGAGTCATGGGCATAAATAGTGATAAAATTATACAGTAACATTATTCGGATAAGCGGTTTGTCGGAACTCTAGAGCCTGGTAGACAAAACAATAGATTGTATGTGCATCAGATGCATGTGTTAGTAAGGTAAGCGAGATGCAGCGTTTTTGCACCCACATGCATAAACATCAAACTCCACTTATGGATACTGCCATCATACGATCATTCATACACTGCGCGCATGTGCCAAAGCTGATGCGCTACCCGATGCGAGGATGCCGACTCTCGATAACTACTTTAAAAAACTCATATAAAGTGACTATCGCCAATACGAGAGCAGAATTCGTGTTACCTGCCCGTTTCCGCCTCTTGCCTACCTTAAAAGTGATGCACAAGGAAGTCAAACAGTGATATTCTTTTTTTGATTGTGCACAATGTCAAAGATCCGGCAATGCGACAAGTAACCCCACTCACTCAGCAAAATAAAGATGAATTTTTGCCTTTCACTTCTATCAATTACAGTCCGGGATTAATTTCATCTATGTTTAGCCAGACTGCTGCGCTTCCCTTTATGATAACGGCGAGAGAAGAGGGACAAACTTAACAAATTGACGAAACTTAAATTCTCGTTGCAGAAACGGAAACCTGTATCACCGAGCTGTGCGCTGTTAAGAGCAGATAATTATCGCAGTTGTACGGTATTCTTTTCATTAATGAACCGCGTATTACAGCTGACATCAAGCTCAGACAGACTCAGCGTCACTCTGACAGTGTTACCAGTGTTAGGGGAGTTCCCAGGATCAAGGTGCCACATTACCGAACATGCATGCAGTAACGTATAGTATCTCTATCATAAGAAGACACGGGGAATACAACCATCCCGAATGTGATGTGATATTAGTCAGGGCGGAAAGCGTAATGTAACGGAATGCTGTACACTGGGCTTATAATGTTAATGTCAAAAACAAAAATTACTCATAGAATAGCAGTAACAATAATACGATGTATTTAAATTACGCTAAATTTGATCGCTCGGGGGGTGAAAAAGCAAAAGTCGCGCGCTTCTGGCATTTACATAATTTGCATCAGCTCTTTAGCATAAAGAAAACAACCTCTGACCGGGACAGCTTCCATAACTTATTTTAAGAACCCAACACTTGATACCAATCCCACCTAATGTGAGTAAATGTTTTATTAATGTCAAGAAGGGGCGGCATCATGACTCAGCGGGTAGTCCCGTCACCTCACACTTGTAGGATTCCGGTTCTCACCTCTGTATAACTGGAGTGTGTGTCTTCCCCACATTCATAACGGTACTGGCACATTTCATGCACATACTGCTCAGCCTTGGAGACTATGAATTATTTGTAGTGTGAATTTTTCTGTGCAGCAGTGACCTAATGTGAACTGGCTTCCTTACCTAGGGTGCAGCTCCAGGTCAGCAGGACTGTAACTGGATAAGTGGTTTTTGAAAATAGATGGATAATGTGATGAAAGGGATTGCCTCAAAGAATGTCCTAAAATGCTATAAATACACATAAAATGTAGGAAGTTTTCCACAGTGGAAAATAAGATTAGACATGGGTGATTAGAATTAGAATGATTAGAATGTTCCCTGTCTTTCATATGTAGGGAACGATGTAAAGTAAAAAAATATTCTTTGTGATTATCCATTTATCCAATACACAGTCATAGTAACCCTGGAACCTGAAGTATTGGGGGGCGAAAGGGCACAAACCAGAACTGAAGGCCATTTAATCATAGGGCACAGAATCACGCATGCTGGACTATGGAAAAATACCAGAATACCTCAAGAAACTCATGTAAACACGGGGAGGATATGCAAACTACACGCAGATGCACAGAGCCAGAAGCAGGAATCGAAATCCGGAAGTCTTAAACTATAGTATCATCCATTGTGCCACCAAGGTATACACATTATATGTTATATGGCATACACATTCCTTTCAAATGTTGAATTTATTGAATCTTTAAATGTGCTCTCACCATCATGTCATGTTTTGGACCCTGTGTGCGGTGTAATAATATAATTAATTAGTAATAATATAATTTCACATCTATGAAACAACCAGACAATGGCTTACCAAACATTAGGAAAAGTTAAAAGCTATATGCAATATTTATTGTCAAAAATAAATGGTGAAGCAAATAAATATCCAGAGCTGTAATCAGAAAATTTGACTATATTTAGAATTATTAAAAGTGTTATAAGTGACTGAAATGCCTTTATCGTTTTCCTATTGCAAATAATAACAATAACGAAAACATCCTATTACGCAAACTAGCTCCTAGTTTCTTCTCAGTTATGGTGTTGCTGTACACAGCATGCCTCAAAGCAGCGCTCACTGGCGTGAAGCGCTCGGTTCATTCAGAAATAAAGCGTCGGCCTCGCAAACCAACCGAACATGAAGTAGCGGTGTAGCTCACAGCCAATGAAAAGGCGCGTTCGTATCTCACAGACACGCCCCGTCGGCGTGCCAGTGACGTCGCGCGTAAGTTTACGTAAAGCTGGCGCTCCGGTTTCCTGGCGGAGAAAATGGCGGCTCCTGGACCGGGGGAGTATTTCAGCGTTGGGAGCCATGTCTCCTGTCTCACCTGCTTAGGGCAGCGCCTGCAAGGGGAGGTCGTGGCCTTTGACTATCAGTCCAAGATGTTGACTTTGAGTATCCTTTTTTACGCTCTGGTCTGCCGCTGTCTCGTCGCTCCTGTTTCGGCTACGAGGGGCCTGCGGGCTAACCGGCCGGAGCTTGCCAAATAGTGCTCCGCGCAGGCGTACTTGGGCTACTAGCTACCGAGGCGCCGATGTGCGCCCTTGGAGATTTCGGGCCGCCGCTAGCGAAAGAGCGCGTCCTTCCGCGGCGACCGGGTGTCGCTGGGTCCGAGAGGCGAGCTCCTGCCAGGGCTGCGCGTCGCGTCGCGGCGAGGCGAGCATTGTGGTCATTCCCGCTGCGGATCGCTATTTGGCAGCCCGCGGGGGCATCATGGCTGCCGGTACTCAGCCGTAGCTAGGTGCTGCTGCTGGCGACCAGGTTCCGCGTCTGTGCGGCGGCGCTTCCCGGCGCGTAACGAGCCGGCCCGCCGGGGTTTGTCAGGAGCGGCGGCCTCGCAGCGAGCCGGCGAGGCGCCTGGGGAAATGGGCGGTATCTGTCACATGGCGCTTGCCGGCTTCTCACACGGGGCCAAACGGCAGGACCCGCGCTGGGGGGCTTGCGGGTTCGGGTTCGGCTAAAGTGAGTACGGTGTGCGCCTCATGTATAAAGAGCTGCGCTTTCGTGAGCACTGGGAGCGGCGGTATGTCCGTTTGGCTGCGTACGGCCGCAGACATTGGTGTGCCTTGACCTGGAGAGGCGATGGCTGACCTGTGTATAAATGTATTAGGATATACGTGCCTGTTTATTTCCCCTGGTGTCGCTGCGTGCTGCTCTGCGTTGCGGCGTGTCCTTAGAGACGGGGCAGCGCAGGGGCCCCAGCATCAGCCCCACTGAGCGTCTTTGCAGGTGCCCCAGCATCAGCCCCACTGAGCGTCTTTGCAGGGGCCCCAGCATCAGCCCCACTGAGCGTCTTTGCAGGGGCCCCAGCATCAGCCCCACTGAGCGTCTTTGCAGG
>JAODKM010000088.1:12976437-12990454 GCA_026780845.1 Petrocephalus sullivani | reverse complement strand
GCCCCAGCATCAGCCCCACTGAGCGTCTTTGCAGGGGCCCCAGCATCAGCCCCACTGAGCGTCTTTGCAGGGGCCCCTTTTGCAGGCAGCCGCCTGTCATTCTGCCCTTGGATGTCTCGGCGGCATCAGTGGCCTGGCGTGCTGTTTGTGTAAAGCCTAGAAATTTGGTTTCAAAGACAAGAAACTAGAAAGGCTGGGCTTGTGTGGTTGTTGGTGTAGTTTGAGAAAAGCAGCTCTGTCATTCATGGATTCATTTTTATGTGCTGTATCTGCATTTTCACGCACTCCATGAAGGTATTTTGCCCATCCATGCCACAGAATGAGACCGGTTAATTTGTATGCTGTAAAATTATATATATGGAACTTAATACATATTGCCATGTGGGGGGGGAATCACATTTCATGGATGCTTCCTTGATATTTGTCAGTGGCTGGATTGAAGGTATATTCTAATTTATTATAGTGCTGAATGGAAGGGGGGGTAGATTATGGAAAAGTGATGCAGCCCTTATGTCGTTTGTGTTGTAGGGCAGCCTGCTGGCTCTAGGATGGCCCGATTTTAAAATGTTGTAGATTTTATGTAAAATAAACTGTCCGTGGAACATTTATCAACATATATTTATCATCATATTTATCAACACCTAACCCTTTACCATGTATTGATGCAACATTGGGATGGGCTTCGTATCAGAGCTCAGCGTCTTCATGCAGGTGGAGCTCCCTGGATGCTCTCCTGCGGCTCATTGACGGCCCACCTGCTAACTATTGCATGCTTCCAGTCGGCAATGCTGGGAATGTGACGGTTTACATTAAAGATGTGGTGCTCGTAGTTTGAGGATGAGGAAAAATCACTGCACTGAGAGTGACGTGGCCTTCACCTGGTTTCCTGGTAAACTTGTCTCGTTTTGGGCATGCGGTTCTGCATTTCTGCTCTTTGGGTATGCACTCCAGGAACTGCCAGAGACAGTTGCTTACTCTGTATCGAATAGGAATTATGTTCAGCGCCGGGTACAGATGTTTTCCTCACAAGCCCTTAATTAAGTGGTTCTGAGGAGCTGTCAATCCACTGTTTCCTTCTGTCAGGGACTTTGTACTGTTACTGTAAGTTCAGTGTATAAGGACAATCTGGGTTTTCCCCTTTTTTAATTCTGGTTATTAAACATTGTTATAGGATTTTTAGTGACAATTTGTGTTTGTTAGATTGTCTTTTCAAGAGTTGAAGACCAACTGGTCGCTGAACAGTGTCTTATTTTTGTAGAGTAATGTCGAAATTGGGTTTAGTGGTTACAATGGGCTCCTTTTCTTGGCAAGATGAACCCATTTGGCAGATTTTTTTTATGCCCGCTTTTCATGAATAGCGTTAATCCCTGCAGTTTCCTTGGCTACGATCTGGCATGCTACTAATGGCGTAAGTGCGAGGAAGATGTGATGTACTAAAAGCCCTCTACCTGGCGTAGACTCGTGAGGTTTTTTGGTTTCTGGATTGCCCTTCAAAAGTTAAGCACCTTATTAACAAGCTTTTTTAGGGGCTTTGAGTGGCAACCTGGATGATTTATCAGCGAGGAGGAAAATTGTGTTTTGTAAGTTTTCATGGTAGAATGGGAATTGTTTTGTTTTTTTTTCTTCCTTGGGCTAATGCATTCAGTTTTTGCCTTGGCTTATCCGTGTGTTTGCATTACCGGGTCAGAGTGGGTGGCTGTGTATCTATGCGTGTGTGTATATGAGACATTTCCACCTAAAGTTGTCCCCTGCTTGTACTGTTGTTTTTTCGGTGTGCTTGGCCTTCAAACTGGACTCCCCCCATTATGGCTAAGCAGTTTCATTGTTGCTCATTCTCCTTGACTCCTGTTCCTCCTCCCAGAATGTGCTTCCTCCAGCGGAAAGCCAAACCTCTGCGACGTCGTCCTGATTAACCTAGCCTATGTTTCGGAAGTGGAAATAATAAATGACCGAACAGAAACTCCCCCACCCCTAGCATCGTTGAATGTTGGCAAGGTGAGACATTCCTCTGTCATACCCCCCTTTGCCTGAATGTGTGGAGCCATGTTTGTTTTGGTCTTTTTAAAATATTTACTGTGTATTTGACAAGTCAAGATTGGGTGAGGTTTCTGCACATTTCTTTCCCTACAGTTAGTCACCATTGTATGCTGATTGCTTTGTATGTGAAGGTTGTGGGGCGAAGGAGATGGGGCATTTACATTTGATAACCTACCTGTTATGTAAAAGAGGGGCAATTTAGTAATTTTTGGCCTGATTTTCTGCAGCTTGCAAATCGAGCACGGATGGAGAAGGAAGACAAAATGTCTCAAGCGTATGCAATTAGTGCTGGAGTTTCTGTGGAGGGTCAGCAGCTCTTCCAGACTATACATAAAACGTAAGTCTTTCCAGCTGCCTTTCGTTGGCTTACTTTTCATTCTCAACTAGACTGCTCCATCGATGCTGGCCCTATCAATTGGAAGTCGCTGAATTTAGCCCTTACTTTTAACTTTTGACCTGTGACTGATGTAAAAAGAGCTATCTAGGTACAGGCTCGCTGAGGTTTGGTGACACCTGTATAGATGCCACCGTCACCTTTTTCTTTTTTTTCTTCTTGTTCCAGCATCAAAGACTGTAAATGGCAGGAGAAGAACATCATTGTGATGGACGATGTCGTCATCTCCCCGCCTTACCAGGCCGACAACTGCAAAGGCAAAGAGGGAAGCGCTTTAAGTCATGTACGCAAAATAGTAAGTACCTGGTCACCAGCATCACAATGAGACAACTGTTTGTGATTCCTTAGGTTTTTGAATATGAGTTAATTAGTAGTGGTTAAATCTAATTGTATGTTACTGGGCTTGTGTCCAATAATGCAAAATATGGGCTTTTCGAAGCAAAGTTCTGAAGTGTGAATATGACTTTCTCAGTCTCTTCCAGAAATCATTGGCTTAATAAATGTATGGAGGTTTATTGATTAATAATTGAACAGGTAGCTAGTTTAGTGGCACTTGCTGAACATTAGTGAGGCCGTCTTATAGACAGAGATTGTCAGAGAAGTCTCTGGGAAAGGGGTCTTAAGCTCAGCCCACTAATTCTCCCGCCTGGCGTATTGCGACTTTACGAGTTCCAGGACTGGGTCACGCACTACCTCTCGCATTTGGGGGGTGAATTTCCTGGCTGAGATTTGGCAGCCCTGTACAGGTGAAGCACTGCGTGCAGCCTGCTGCTGCATCTACACATTAACATGCAACACTGAGGTTTTTGCACTGTTTCACACGTCTGCACGCGCTTGGTTCGGTGACTTGGGGAGGTCCGTTGCCCTTGGGCGCTCGCACTCTCAGCTCATTCTCAAACACCTCCAATGGCCCGATGTCCCTGATAGTGACACCAAATACAAGCTCATTGACTGGGGATGAAGGAAGGAACTGAACTTTTATTTTGGTGTAGTGGCTGGTGGGTCTTAAAAGTAGCAGGGTTAGTATCAGCAGTGAGGGAAAGCAAAAAGTGGAAAGTGGTAGGTGGATTATGGAAGGGTTGGTAATTTTAGTTATAGTACTTGGGCATGTTTATTGAAGGCGAGGGATCCAAAGCTTAGGAATGATGAACAGGTGACTGAGTGAGTCTCCTCATCACCTCTTTGCCCTGCCACAGAATTCCCCCAATGCAGTGGCCTTGAAGCAGTGTACAAATCGTATTGCATCCCTCAGGTTGAAGTATTACCGCTCCCTGTGGATAGGCTTTGCATCACAGGGCGCTTCCGCGGGAAAGCCGTCACTAAGCACCTCCTGATGTCTTTACGGTAGCTCGCGCTTTTGGTATGTTAACCTCATGTTCTTGTCCTCTTAGGTTGAGAAACACTTTAGAGATGTGGAAAGCCAGAAGTCCGTGCAGCGTACACAAGCACAGCAAACACAGAAGGACTCTGCTTTACCGTCCTGAGCTGCTGCAGCGACCTGGCCCAAGCAAGACGACAAAACCCCCCACCCCCAACCCCATTTCCAGACCAGGCCGGCATTCCTCCGTCTCCCTGGGGCCGCGAGGATGGCCAGTGGTCTCGAAGACCGAAAACATTAAAAAGACAAAAAAAAAAGATAAAGTTAAATTCTCAAATTAGAATTTTAAAAGATAATTTAAAGAGAGAACAACGTAACGTTTAACTAACTAGCAGTTTGTCCTCCTCTGGCCTGAAAGCCGCCCTCCTCCTGTCCATCCTCTGCTCTCTTCAAAGAGCAGAAAGACCGCTCAGAAATGTTAGCTATGTGTTCTTATCCATGTTCCGAAAATTTCTGTATTTTGAACAAAATGTGACTTGAAATACCACACTTGAAAAGGACATTTTCTAAAATAAAAGTAACAGAAATTCTGACTGTAATACTGTAATTTTAAAAGCTTTTTTTTTTGGAAAAACAAAAGGTTATTTTTAGAACATTTACCACCGATGAAGAGTGAATTAAATGATTACATAAGCATCTCTCTCGTGAAATTACACTTTAAAAGGAAAACAAGGGTTAGCTTTTGATGGCAAGTTTTTCTCCAGCAAGTTTGTTGAAGATCACGGGAATATTGGTGAAATCGTTAGCATCGTCAGAGGTCTCTCCAGTTTCCTGAAGTCCTTTTGATAAACAGGTCTGGTCTTTTTTTCTTTTTAATTGTGTAATTTCTATGCTTAATTTAGTCACTTTCAAGTTTCTTTTTGATGAGCTTCTGACAGAACCCCTTCTGTTGGACTGTCTTGAATGCAAGTGGCAGTGATTCTCTTACCCTTCTTAGTGTAGCCTTCTGAGTTGGGTTTCCTTCATAATATATATAATTTTTTTTCTGTGGTACTGCCTTGTACATGGTCTTCAACCCACTAGAAGATTTTCTGAAGCCAGTGAGAACCAGCAATTGGAGAAACAAAATGGTTTTAATAATACTGACCATATGATGAGATTTTTTTTCCTTCTCCATCTGTATTAAAATGGTCCTTATTCTCC
This sequence comes from Petrocephalus sullivani, assembly GCA_026780845.1. Taxonomy (NCBI): domain Eukaryota; kingdom Metazoa; phylum Chordata; class Actinopteri; order Osteoglossiformes; family Mormyridae; genus Petrocephalus; species Petrocephalus sullivani. The sequence goes on along the minus strand of JAODKM010000088.1, from coordinate 12,985,502 downwards.
ACTACAGTACCTCCTAACAAAATGGGACCACACTTTTCTTATGTACATTTTTTTAAGCCAATTGGGATATTGTTGATGCATTCTACCCACTGGGTTACAACAGGCAGGTAAACTACCCCCATGCATTCCTCTTTTTTACCATAAGGTTTTTGACTTTGTTCAGGATTGTTCTCCGCTGGATCTGTGTGTTTGGTCTGGAGAATGATCTGATTCCTTCCATAAGAAAATGTAGTCAATATTTATGTTTGGGGCTTTCCGCCTGATCTGGGCTCAGCCATTGCAGTTCCAGTGACATGAGCTACCTGTACAGTCAGTCCAGCTCTGTGGACAAGACTGTATAACGTTTCCTACCCGATATTTTATTTTTATTTTTTAAAGTGACATCAAAATAAAGAGAAAGCAAAAATACTATTTATTCAGGTTGTGCTTGATTTATGATCGTTGGCATCTATCCTGGGGTTGAACTGAAGAAAAAAAAATCGCAACACTGATTCATTACTGGTTGGGCACGTCAGCGCGTCGTCAGCCATATTATTCATCCTCATGCTTTCCGGAATAAAGCTGAATTACACACGAAGTCCCTAAAACTCTGACATTTCCCCTCTGATCCGAGTCCGTTAGAGTAGAGCAGAAATGCAGCGCTCTTTATATTTCTGTAGTAGTTTACGTATGTGCTGGGACATATCGGAAGTTATTTTATTGCATGCCTAGTTAAAGCCGTCCATGTGTCTTAGACGTTAGTAGTATTGGCAGGAGAATTACAGAAGGATCGGGTGGCGGCAGAGAGCCTCGAAGGGCAGCTGGCTGTTCTGGGAACTGGAGTCTGACATCTGTCATCCACAACCTGGTGCTTAGGGAAAGCGGTGTGTGTGTGTGTGTGTGTGTGTGTGTGTGTGTTTTCAGTCGGTCGTGTGGGACCACAAATGCAGCCAGGAGATTTTATAGTGAATGAACATTTTAACACGAAAAGTCTTTGGCAATGATACTCGGTATGTTTCCTACAGAAACCGTTTTATAGATTCTCTTGGTCATGGGTGAGCAGACCTTCCCCACCCTCTGCTTTCCCAGAGTTTCGTGTCCAGGCTAATCGCTGCTTTCCGATGCATTACAAAGCCATTTACGGTGTCTGTGCCACGGGCAGGTGCTTATCGAAGCCACAGCGGCATAATTCGCGGGACACTTACACAAGCAGATACAGCACTCACTCGTACTACATTTCGGGGGGATTACCTACACATCTGCCGAATCAGACCATGATTAAGACGGCTCTGGTACATGCTGTCGAACCACGAAGGGGCTTCCCTGCAATGGAGCGCTCAAGGTAAGGGTCCTGCGTAAATACGCAGTTCCTCGGTGATTTATTTATTCCTTATATTTTGCTGAACGTGAGATTGTGACACTGATGTAACGGTCACTGCTGCATGGTGAGAGGCAGACATAATGACCGGTGTTCGTATGGCCCGGTACTGCATGGTGATGCCCATGGGCAGTGAGCACCCTGAGATGACTTTTCATTAATCAGTTGCATGCAAACCAGTTACGGACTGGTGGTGCCTGCATGGCGTGATGTAGCGCGGGTATTTCGCGTTTGAGGTGTTTTATATGATTACTCCCGAGAGAGAGCCAGGCTGTGTAGTCTGCAGTGTAACCGGGTATTCGGTCCTAATTACAGTGTAGTATGGCAACCAGTGAATTACTTTAATTCACAACAGAAATGTGTGCATTCTTTTGCTGCGCTACATTTTTGTCTATGAGTGAGACATTAATGTCCGATGTAGGTGTTCCACGTGAAATTATTTACAACCAGGCACGCACGCGTAGGAGTAAGGGACCGGGCTGGGCGCATTTACAATTTACCGAAAAGGACCAAATCCGGCCCCTACACCCCAAGTACAATTACCCTTCGACAAGTTTCCGCACGGCACCGTTTAAAACTATATGATGAAAAATTAAATTATATTAAATCGAGCTGGCCTGAGGGTTTTCAACCATATAACAAAGTATCATGCAGCGCTTTCATTAGCAAATTAAAGTCTTTGTGGTTTCTAAAGTCCTATTTATCTGATATCATCTGACATAGCACTTGGCCAGAGATTCAGATAATGGAAATTAAACTAGGTCTGATAATTACATCAGTATCAATTATTGGTTGTCTCACTGCAAGTGTTTTATATTATCCTTAATGAATTAAGCACACCAATAAGGTCCAATGTCAGCGGACACTGAGGACCCTATGATCAGCTCTCGTCCTTATTCGCTGGACCAGGGGCGTATCAAGGTTTTTTAAAAGTGTTTTAAAAGTTCTAGCTAGGATGGGGAAGTAAAACTGCCCTTGAAATTATCACATGCAAATTATGATATAATTATAATAACGGCCAATTATATATAACTTCCTGCATTTCTACATTTAACGTTGAATGCAATGCCACTGGCTAGCAAAGGCTCACAGGGATAATTAACCTCGTCTAGCAGACATTATGTAGAAAATGCTGACGTTGTGAATTTTGCTTTACTAATTTGGTGTGATGCAGTCAGATATCACTCTCTCAGGCAGAGCCTCACCCGTCATCATCAGAAGTAAAAAAAAAACAAATAAAAATAAATTTATAAAAGATAAAATAAATATTACAACGTGTCTACTGTTCTGTGCTATAAATGTAATTTTTTGTATGATTCCAATCATTTACATAATTTTTTTAATGAAAGCCGCTGGATTTGCGTGTTTCCGCTCAGACAGAGAGGAGCCCCACCTCCCTGCGCGCGCTGCCTCTCTGCCCGCGCCGAGCACGAGCCTTCTGCTTCCTCGCTGCATGTCACCAATGCCATGTTTGCACGCACCTATATTATATGTCCGCGCTTTCCATAGAATAGCTCATGTATTTCGGGTTTGTGTATGATGAATTTAGCCTTGCTGATCTGATACAAAACCGCAGCGAAAAAGCAGGAGGTGAGGCAACCAGTACCGAGCTACAGTTTTGACTACCAAACTACATTTGAGTACATTTTCTTATGGAAGGAATCAGATCATTCTCCAGACCAAGCACACAGATCCAGCTGACAACAATCCTGAACAAAGTCAACCTCATGGTAAAAAAAAGTAATGCATGGGGTGGTTCGGGGCTGGCCGGAGCCCTAAGCAGAATTTGATTTGTGTCTCCCCCCCCCCCACCTAAATCAAGATATCTTGACATTTCAAGCACTCATGGGGGCCCCCTGGTGGCGTGGGGGCCCCAAGCGGCTGCTTAGTTCGCTTATGCCTTGGGCCGGCTCTGGGGCAGTTTACCTGCCTGTTTTAGCCCAGTGGGCAGAATGCATCAACAATATCCCAATTTGCTCTTGTACGTGTAGGAGCACATATTGTAGTATCGTTTTAATCTGATAAAAGTGTGGGGGGGTGGAATTGTGTTTCAGCAAAAGTGGGGGTGTTATAACACCCACATACCTCCATCCCCCCACTTGCTACACACCTGCTCTGGACACCCCTGTTCTACCTCCATGTGTAGTGTTCTTGCCCTGATCACGCTGGTAGCTGCTCAGGCTGGAGGCTCCCAGACCTGCGGCGTGCCCCAAGGAACCTGGCTCTTGGACAACATGACCACACTGCAAAGACGTTCCTTCTCTGGCTTCTGGTCCATGCGCATTCTGGTAATGTCTGACAGCGGTATACAGATTATCCAGTAACAGGTAAGCATATGCCTTGCTTTGTGGCGATGGCACAAACATTTGCTGCCATTTTCTGGGCCACTGACCTGACGTGGCAAGCATTAGATAGATAGATAGATAGATACATACATACATACAAATTCATTTTGGTACAAGATTAAGTGGTCTGATGAGATCAAAGTTGAATTATTTGGTCATAATTTACACAGGTTCGTATTACGTATGGTGAGAAAAAAAATTCTGCCTATAAGGAGAGGAACACCATTATCACGGTCATGGTCGGGGCTTGCTTATGTTTTGGGGGTGTGTGTCTGTATCAGGGACTGGACCTCTGCCTAAACGGAAGGAAAAATAAATGCAAGTCAATATCAACAAACCTTCAGCTTAAAAAGGAAGAGGCAGTGGATCCAAAGCACAAAGCAAAGTCAGCTCAGGAGTGGTTTAAAAAGGATAAGGTGAACGTTTTACCATGGCCTTCCCAGTCTCCAGACTTGAATGTAATAGAAACCTTGCAGATATATTACAAGAAGACCATATGTGGAAGACTGACAAGCAATGTGGTACACTTGGAACAAATATTCCAGAAAGAATGGGCTATAATTACAAATGAGAAGCCACAAAAGCTGCTCAGAGGTCACCCAAAGAGGCTGGAGGAGGTTATAAAGGCAAAGGGAGGATATACAAAATATTAGAGAACATTTCATAAAAGGATGCAAACGTTTGGACAGATAGTATTTTTATAATTTTTTTTTTGTCATTTCAAAGTAAGGAATGCAAACTTTCAGCCTTAAGATGGATAGATAAATGGACAGGTAGATGAACCACTACTCATCACTACTCAACCATTACTCATTACTCTTTCTTAACTTCCAGGCGTTGTCCACTCTTTGTTTCCTGGAGAAGCTGGACTTGAGCCATAACAAACTATGCTGGCTGCTCCCAGATTTCTCACAGGGACTGTCGTCATTGCGTGAGCTACGTCTTGACCACAATATGATGGAGGGCCTGGACCTTCTCACCTTAGGGCAGCTAGAGAGCCTGGAAAAGTTAGACCTGAGCTACAACCACATCGTGAGGGTGGAGCCATGCACTCTTCTGAAGCCCTTCCTCCTGAGGCACCTCTATCTGCAGGCCAGGCATGTTGACCATGCTCCAGGGCCTAGAAGTTCTGCTGCTGGGTCACAACAACATCTCCAAGATTGACACAGAGGCATTCACCTCCCTGCAAAGCCTGTCTCTCATAGGTCTGGAGTACAACCAGTTTAGCATCTGAAGTTCAAGACTTTGTTCAAGCTGCATACCCCCAAAACCCACCTACAGCTGGCAGGCAACTGTTGGAGCTGCGACTGCCATCTGCACCAGCTCTTCAGCAAGATGCTGCATGTGCGGCATCTGCATGTCAGTGACTACCGAAATGTCACCTGCTTCTCCCCCGGTTCACTGGCAGGGACATCCTTGGCTGAGGTAGACAGCCGGCTATGCATGGCAGAGACAGCCACAGTGTTAATCGTCACCATCACCGTGCTGGTGACCATCATTGCTGCACTGGCCATGGCTGAACACAATCGCAAGAGGAAATCCGGGAAGGGAACCAATCGGCTCAACGGTCAACGTTGAACCAATCACAACCACTACAAGAGCTCCAATGCCTTCTGTTCTTCCATAGTCTCAGAATGTTCTTTGGTATTTTATTTAGCTGTGTCATAAAACTGATGACCAGAGTCTTCTTGTCTTGAAAGCTGGGATGTGTTGCCAAGAGTCCCTGGAAGCTGGACAGAGGACCGGGAGAAGCAAAGAACACCTGAGCCAGGTATAAACGCATGGCCAAGACTCCGGTGAAATGGTGAAGTTCTGCCTCGGTGTATTCTGTGAATAACATTTCCACAGATCCCGTGAATCCTGCTGAATCACGTCTCAGCCGAAGCCGCCGTGCAGCTCATTTTTGTTCCACTCTGAATTTAAGATTCTCACAGGCATAACGTTGCGGCCTGCCATCGTTCCGGAACAGCCTCCTCTTCCAGGTCTCGCACTCCAAGCACAGGATGTGAGGAGCGAAGGAGCAGTAGATACCTCCCCTGATGTGTTTGCTGCCAGCCACCTGCTACTTTCTGCTTCTCGCCACGCATGGAGGAGAGCAGTGAGGAGCGCTGGTGGGGAGGGGGACCCAGATAGTTCGCAGAGCGGAGCGCAAATTATTTTTAATTCTCTGGAACTGCTCATCACAGATGGCTAATGCGGCATAGCCATGGTAAGAGCTGGGCTCCCTGTTTCGGCCGGCACACCATCCAAGAGGCTGAATGTCAATTTCCTCTTTTCTGTTTTGAAATCAGAAACCTGTAATTTATGTTCTTATACGTTTTTTGTTTGCTAGCTTTGTCAGTGGGCCCACAAAGACATACAAATAGCTGTTCAGACCCCACTGCCACAAGCACTGGCCAAATTAACGACATCCCATTTATTTGAATTTGGGATTAAATGGATGTTTCCTGCCAGCTGGGATAATCTGTGTGTGTCCCTGTATGACCGGATAAGGGTTACATTACGGCCACCCAAGGTTAAGTCCAAAGATATCAGCATTTGTGTTGGTGGTTTTGTGCTTGAAAACTGTAAAAACCACCATCTGAAATATGAAAGTGCTCTTTGGTTTACATGTAGTTAATAGATGGTGTTTGTATATCTACACAAGCAAACGGTGCTTCCACAGTAGATGACAAACCACTAATAAAGATTAATATTATACTTGCGTTTATGTTTTACAATATTGTGCTACAGAAATGTGCATTTTTCAGTTCGTTACAGGGTGATACCCATATGCCGTTTTTGGAAAACAAGCGAATTTCAATTAACAAAGTGTGTGTGTCTTGTGTCTGTGTGTGTGTGGGGGGGGGGTGTGCTTTCCATGTTCAACCCTACCTTATCATCCATAAATGCCATTTTAAATGACTGTTATGGTATTAATTGCCATTTAGAATGCTGCTCTGAAGCAAATGAGGTCGGTTGGCAGATACTGGCACATGCATTTCCATACACTGTGCAATCTTAGTATATAAATCATGGTTATATTAAGACTAATACTTTAAGACAAGCTGGCAGTTGTTTATATAATAATAAACAATTAGCTTGCTATATCAGGTTAATGGTGTATGATTTTCCTAGCTACACATTGTATAATGGGAGGATCACTGTGTTCATTTCACTCAGATTGCCCAGCAGAAGCATTAATCATCACCACTGTATTACAGACATCCATCCTCTTCCAAAAGCTCCAGGAGCCTCCTGCAAATAACACGTAATGTCCTGGAAATCTCTCGTTCTGTTATTCAATGGCGGTAAAATCAGCCAGCAAGAATTTTTACCACTGCTACCTCACTCCACCCAATCAGCAATGTTTCCTCCACCCCCACCTACCCTCCCCAATCTAATTATTAGTAGCAATGTAATCCCGACATTCCCCTGTAACCTTTGCTGAGCAAGGGTGGGTTTGGAGCATTTCAGAACAAACCATGGTATTCTACACTACCGTAATACCCCCCAGGCCTAGCCAGCCCCCCTACCAGGGTGGTCCCTCATTCCCTTCCCTGAAATTAATATGCCTATGGTGGGATGTCTGCTATTGTTTTCAAGGAATGAGTGCATTTCCACTGAAGCTATTGTGTGAACCATAAGGTGAATGTGGCGCTAGAGTTCCCTGCAGTCTTTCAGTTTAAAGGTTAAAAAAATAGCTGTATTCAGTACACTGAGCTCCCATCCAGACTGTCTCCTGCATTGGGCTGTGTTATTCCTGGCATAGGCTCGAAGCTTACCGTGTGTACTGGATAAGCACTAGACAAACTAGACAAAGGTTTCTGCTAAATGTGAGCTAATGTCCCAGGTAATACAGCCTCATCTTATGACTTAGATAACAAAACAGACTGTGTAATGTTACTGGCTGGGAGGCATCCCTCACTAGTGGTGTGCATTTTGCATTACATTGCTTATTGGCTACATTATTTATATTTTAGGTAATATGCATTTTTGTTATTTGAGAAAGCAGCATCAGACAGCTACTTGAGATCACATGATCAACCCTGGTACTTAAACCAGTGATCTTCTGACCACAAGCACAGGATCCTAACCCTACACAGCCTCCATTTACACGTTGCCTGGGTTTGGTACTTCATAACTGTTTTCGGCAAGATGGCTAAGGTCATCCAAACCAGCTTTAATTTGCAGGGATGGTTAGATAGCCGGGTCCCTCCCTTTACTATAACAGATGGAAATTGAGTGAATTGCCCTCTCCTGCAGATACACTGTATTTTGTAAATGGACAAAGCATTCAAAGAAGCTGCTCTAACTCTGACAGGCTATTACAGGAGGCACTTATATTGCTGTTCTCAGGGCCTTGTAATGGCGGGAAGTTCTATTAACTAAATATTTGCACAATATACGTAATACTGGAAAAATGTAGGACAAGATCACGAGGGCTATTTCATGCACGGGGTTCACATTAAGGTGCATAAGGGGCTGTTACCTCCGACCCTGTGGGCCACAAGTTATCTGCTGCTGCTCATGGTCTCAGCCCTGGGCAAGAGCTTCAACGGGTTCAAATGGTCTAATAATATGTTTGGTGAACAATACATGCAAAATTGTTACACTATTCACCTGCGCAGTCTTGCACAGAATGGTGAACCTCTCCCCGCCTGCCCTGCACAGAGCCCAATCATACTAATCAGTTGCTAACTAACATAATTAGTTGGGAGATATTCAACTAGGTGTTTTGTTTTAGCATTACACAACTTTTCCCGTCTTTTGTTGCCCCCGTCCCAACTCTTTTGAAACATGTTGCTCGCATCAAATTCAAATTGAGCACATATTTGTCATAAAACAAAATTTCACAATTTCAACATTTGATGTTATCTTTGTTCTATTTTCAATGAAATATGGCTTTATATAATTTTTAAATCATTGCATACTGTTTATATTTACATTTTACACTGAATCCCAATTCTTTTGGCAACGTGGCGGTATTTCACATATAATGATGTACTCATTTTATCTATGTCAGGTGCAACTGCAAATTAAAATTAAGTACAATTAGTGTGCTATTAAGGGACTGAGCCTTTTCATATCTCAAAGTATAACTTCAGATCTAGGAATATGGGGGGAAAAAAAACAACTAACCATTGTCCATAATGTATAATTTTTGGGTGATGTATGAGGTAACCCCCCAGGAGGACACAGGCAGAAAAGATGAGATGTGTTGAATAGTCAGAGGATTTACTACAGCATTCTTAACACCATTTTTTTTTTAAAAGGCCAATAGGATGTTTGCGTACATCTCAGGTATGTGGAGTTTAAGTCAAGGGAGGTAATGCTGAGATTATACAATTCCTTGGTGAGACCTCACCTAGAATATTGTGTGC
>JAODKM010000088.1:12955520-12966444 GCA_026780845.1 Petrocephalus sullivani | reverse complement strand
TTCTAAAGAATGCTTTCAGCACCTTGTTGAATCAATGCTACATAGAATTAAGGCAGTTCTGAAGGCGAAAGGGGGTCCAACACCGTATTAGTATGGTGTTCCTAATAATCCTTTAGGTGAGTGTATACAGTGTGTAGTTAGAGTATGGAATAGTCTTCCTGTTAGTGTACAGTCCCTGACAAAAGTCTTGTTGCTTGGGTACAAATTAACCTGAAGTGGCCTTCAAATATATTACTAATCAAATTTTTTTTTACAAGAAATGGCTCATTTTAATCCCAACGGCTTTTGTAATAATGTTTCAGTGCCAAACTAAACTGTTGAAAAGTATTCTAATATGCACAGCTTGGTCAAAGCCCATAGCGTTTATAAAAGTTATTTTGTCAGAAGTGGGATTTGAATCGATGCCTCTATTCTGAGACCAGAAACCCCATTCGTTTGGAAGGACGTTTACCTTGAGTCTGGCGCGTTAGAGCACTCGGACAAAGCTAGCTAGCGTGTCTCATTACTTGCAGCTTTCCTAATGTTACAAGGAGTGAGTTTTTTGATTCCGTTATGTAGTTAACATTGTCTTTAGTGTAAAGATTTAACTTTAAGCAGCACGACTAGGGCAAAAACAAGCAGTTGGACAAAGCCCCAAGCTTTGACGAAAGTTGTTTTGTCAGAAGTGGGATTTGAACCCATGCCTCCATTCAGAGACCAGAAACCCCGTTCGTTTGGAAGAATGTTTACCTTGAGTCTGGCGCCTTAGACCACTCGGCCATTCTGACAATGCTGCCTAATGTTTGTGTCTCATTACTTGTAGCTTTTCTAATGTTACAGGGAGTGAGCTTTTTGATTGTGTTACGTAGTTAACATTGTCTTTAGTGTAAAGATTTAACTTTAAGCAGCACGACTAGGGCAAGAACAAGCAGTTGGTCAAAGCCCGTAGCGTTTATAAGAGTCACTTTGTCAGAAGCCTCTATTGTGAGGTCAGAAACCCCATTGGTTTGGAAGTACATTTACCTTGAGTCTGGCCCCTTAGACCACTCGGCCATTTTGACAAAGTAACTGAACCTTTGTGTCTCATTTTTTGCAGCTTTGCTAATGTTAGAAGGAGTGAGCTTTTTGATTGCATTGCCATAGTTCATGTAGTCTTTAGTGTACAGATTTACCTTTAAGCTACACGATTAGGACAGTAGCAAGCAATTAGCCAAACTGCTCAGCATTGAGAAAGGTTGTTTTGTTAGAAGTAGGATTTGAACCCACGCCTCTATTCAGAGGCCATAATCCACATTCCTTTTGAAGCATGTTACCATCTGTCAGTGCCTTTTGATCACACAGCTGTTCAGACAAAGCTGGTAAGTTTTCTTTTCTCATTACTTACACCTTTCCTAATATTACAAAGAGTGAGCTTTTTTTATTGTGTCACGTAGCTCACATTGTCTTTGTGTGCAGATTTAACTTTAAGATACACGACTAGGACTACAATCAGCAGTTGGCCAAAGCACCAAGCATTGATGAAAGTCATTTTGTCCGGAGTGAGATTTGATCCCAACTCTCTATTCAGAGACCAGAATCCTCATTCATTTAATAATAACAATAATAATAATAATAATAATACATTTTATTTATATAGTGCCTTTTTGGAGGGTGCTTTATCTTGAGTCTGGCACCTTAGACCAGTTGGCCATTCTGACAAACTCCCAGGCCTTTTTACTTACAGCTTTCCTAATGTTACAAGGAATGAGCTTCTTGACTGTGTTATATAGTTAGCATAGGCTTTAGTGTACAGAGCATCTTTAATTAAATTGAACATGGGTGCTGTGGAATTAATTCAAAAAGTAGTCATACACTACTATAATAAGTTTAGTGTAAAAGACGAAATATTGAACTTAAAATGTATATCTGTTCTTTCCGTATATGGATTATCCCATATAAGTGATGACTGGCAACCATCACATTGCTTCAAAAATAATATCTATGCAAATTTATGCTACTTCTACCACGAATAATAATAATAATAATAATAATAGTAATCATCATCATCATCATCATCCAATCCATATGGTACCTTTCTCATACCCAATGCCACTTTACATAGAAGGACAAGAATAAAATGTGAATGAATGAATGAATGAGATAATGTCATTGGCTAATATGCTAAATCAAATTAAGGTAAAATTATGTTTTCGAACTTTATTTAGATGTTAATTCTCTATGTGCTGTATTCCACCATACTGCTGAATAATTGATTAGTACAATTTTAATAGATGCTATTAAATAAACAAGTAAATATAAGTGCAGTAGACATAAGGCCAGCGTATTTTTTTTGGGGGGGGGGGGGGGGGGCATGAGGCGGGGGGCTGCATGGGCTTCCACAGCCTAAGCCTCCATAAACGTGATTAGAACATTGCTGGTTTGTGCCCAACCTCAGCAGAATAGTATCATGTCTATGGTTCCTTGTGCAAGGGCCCAAACACCCAGCTGAGTAGGATACTGCATTAGGCTCATGCTAGCAACAAGAAGTACACCAGCTGCTGAATAGGGCCTTTAATTGGGTTTGCCTTACTCATAAAAAATGATTAACTTACCCAAAAAAGGTGAGTGCAAAACTGTTGCCTTAATTAATCTGAGTAAATCCTATATGGTTGTGCTTTGGAAGTAGATAGATTTCAGCTTAGTTAATTAAAAATATTCTATTTCCTAAAATTGGGTATTCTCTACTTTATACATCAGTTTAAATTTACTCTACAAAAGTGAGTACAAAAAGATATTTTTTATTTAGGTTATTTTTTCAGTGTTGGCTAGATTTATTGAGGAAATTAAATTATAAAAATACTAATATTAATAATAAACAGGTGTTTCTTTTGCTTCAGTTTAATCACATGCAGGTAAATTAATTGCTAAGTGTAAATTGACTCGCCCGTAGTGTGCGCTCGCATCAGCTCCTGTTTTGCGCCTCTGTGCAGCCCCTGATATTCTCGCATTCTAGAAACGCTCCTGATTCTGCTTAATCTCTGACGTGCGTGTGTCTCGTCGGCGTTATTCAGGAGAGATGCTGATTTACTATTGTCCACTGGGTGGAGACATAACCTACAATAATCCTTTTCGGAAACGACATCAGTTACTTCAACCGGTACAAGTACTTCCTCATGATTATTCGCAAGCTGATTTACTTAAACGACTTGACCTAATTATGTGTAGAAGCAGATTAGTGTGCAGCATGACAGTAGTGCCCTTGTGGTCTTGGACCTAGTTACCCAATATTACTTAACCTTCATTGTAACTCGTTCTGCTTCGTATTTGTAATTTAAGGGAAATAATCGTGTATATTGCAAGTTATAAAATAAAATGTTGGAAATGTTGAGTCAACTTAAAATATTTGATGTAATCGATCACACAAAATATTTGAAGTTTCCTCAGTTTAAATTATTTATTGGTTTAGCCTGTAAAAATTGTTTCAACCATAAACTTAAATGAGAAAGTTACGTTTAGATGAACAAGCTAAAAAATTTCAACTGCTAGAATGAAAATAAATACTTTGAATGGACACCAGTGTATAGTACTTTTGAGGTGTTCTGGTGATTTGTAAGGAAGCCAAATGGGAACCAGTTGGGGTCTTTGCAAGACTTAGAGGCAGAGCAAAAGAAGCCAGAAAGTACAAATTCAGATACCCTTAAGGAATACTCAGTGGAAGGATAGGAGCATGTCCTCACAGAGGATTTAAGGCCAGCTGCATATTTAATCTAGTTTGTTAAAGTCTTTTGGTGGACGTTGCTTTAGCTGTATGTTAACCAGCCTTTCTTGTTTCCTGAATTCATCATAGTAAATTTATAAGAAACAGTGTTGCCTGTGGCATTTGTGTTTTATCTGGAGGAGGGGGTGGCCATTGCTTCTTTGGTGAACCTTTTGTCCTAGATTTCACATCATAGCAGCTTCAGATCACTTCCCAACTAAATGAAGAATGGCAGGCCTTAATCTTCAGCAGTTAAAGACGGTGCAGATCTTCAAATAGGATTAGCCAACGACTTAAAGGCTGCAAGGAGATCTCCTGATCTCCTGGATGTTTTCATAGGAGGTGTAGGGATAGGGTGTGGCAAAAAGCACAAGACACAACATGGGCTTCTGAACTTTGGCTGACCTTCAAACATCTCCATGTTCACTGGTATGCCACGTTTAGCAACTAAGATGGTTCTTTCTTTTTCCAGTCAGCTGTATATAGGGGTCCAAGCATGCAGTGCTGGAACTCTATTGTATTTGGTCTTCTTCTTATTATTCATTATTATGCACTAAAATGATATGGGGAGCAGATACCGTACGGTGGCGATACTCCAAATTTGGGGGAGTGGTACAGAATTTCCCCCACTACCTTGGCGAGCAAAATGATGGCAAGTAAAACCATGGAACCATGAGACATAGAAACAAAATTATTTTGTGGCAACATTCCCTGGTCCATGCTAAAAAATATTGCAAACGGGACTATAAAGCTCCACCTACTTATATGTTTTGCTAATTTGCATAATGTGGAAAATATGCTTTTCCTAACTCATCATACACCGTTTATCCAAATCTCACAAAATTTGAACTGCAGTATCTTGAGACCATGCAGACAAAATGTTGTCCATATCATTTTGATTAGGCAAATCATTCTGTTGCTACAGACAGAGGAATTCCTTGGGCATGGCCTTTTTGCACTTAGTGATCAGATTCTCATAAACAGAATACTCTATTCTCACCAAACTTGCTAGGTGTAGTTGTAATGTAATGTAATGTAAAATTTATTTCTAAAGCACATTCAAGCAGCCAAAGCATTCCAAAGTGCTGTACAACAATTTGCACAAGTTAGACAGCCACAAAGATAGCACAAAAATAAAGCTGAAATAGGATTCCACAATAAAGTTAGCCACATAAAATAGCACAAAACAATATAGCTAAAAGCCAACGAGACAAATAAAACCAAAAATAAAACTATCCTTATTTAAAGCTAAAAGCCAATCTATAGAAAAAGGTTTTTAACTTTGATTTGAAAGATGATATGGAAGAGGTGGACCTAATCTCCAATGGAAGAGGATTCCAAAGAGCAGGTGCGTACACTGAAAAAGCACGGTCACCTTTTTGCATATGGTGGGCTCACATTACGGAGAGAAGTCTGTCAGTCGACCTCAGCTGTCTGGGCTCACAATGGTATTCAAGTAAATTAGAAACAGAGGCGGGACACAAACTATTCAAAGCTTTGAAAACAATGAGAAGAACTTTGAACTGTATCCTATACTGGACTGGAAACCAGTGCAATGAAGCAAGTATAGGTGTAATGTGACCCCGTTTCTTGTCTTGGTCAGCAGAATACAGAATACAGTAACCGATCAGGGCATGCGAAACGTTCTCGAGATCAGGAGGTGATAAAAAAGATAGAACTTTTTAAATATTTCTAAGATGATAAAAAGCCGATCTAACTACCGAATTAATTTGCTGATCAAATTTAAAGTCACACTCAAAGATTATGCCCAGATTTACTGCATGATCTATCACAAAAGACAAAAGTTGACCCAGATATTCAGGGACGGAGAAAGAATGATTTGATGATCCGAAGAGAATAATTTCGGTCTCGTTAATATTTAGTTGTAAAAAATTGTGCGATATCCAGGCCTTAATAACCATGAGATAAGGAAGTAAATTCATCTTGGAGGATGGGTCATGAAGTTTCAATGGAAGATAAATCTGGGTATCGTAAGCATAGTAGTGAAACAAAATACGAAATATATTGCCAAGTCAGAGCATATAAACATAAAACAAAATACAAACAAAACAAAATTGGTAAAACATTTTGAAGCCACTTGCCAAATTTTGTAAAAATCACCCAATAGGGGATGGTACAACTCAAAATAGCCTATAACTCGTCACTAGACACTGAAAGATGAAATTAAGTGTACATATTCATGACAAGATGTCCCAACTAATCATTTAATCAAAGTTCATCTACTCATTAAATATGGCTGACAACAGCCAATCAGATTTCACCAGGCTTACCCTTGTTTATCACCTGGAATCATGGTGTAACAATCCCTCCACTGTTCATGGCTGCATAGAGACACTGGTCAGCCTAATGCTAGCGTTATAGTGCCACGTTTTACATTTTGGCCCATATTTTCCGAACTGTGAGCAGTAAATATTCTTTTCTGCACATTGGCTTCATGCAGAATAATAAGATCATCAGACTCCACCCCTTATATCTTTAGCTATTTTTAAAAATGTGCAAAATCTACTTTTTTAAACTAAAACTATTCATCCAGTTGACACAAAATTTGAACTTCAACATGATGATACCATTTAGACGAGGGGTGGACAATCTTATCCGCAAAGGGCAGGTGTGTATGCAGGTTTTTGGGATAACCCTAAAGTCAGCTGTTAAAACCCAGGTGTGAGAATTCTTCAGCCAATCAGTCCTCTAATTAGTGTTCTAATTAGGGAGTTGCAGTGAAAACCTGTATACAAACTGGCTCTTTGCGGATAAGATTGCTCACCCCTGATTTAGACAGAAAGTTGTCTGTAGGAGGCCTGTGTGCACTTAATGAGCCATTTCAATCAATGGAACATCCAGCTCTCACCACAAAAGTTTTGTTAGTATGACATTCTGAGGCAACTCAAATTTCATTCAAATCATCAAGTGGGGGTGCTATAACTCAAAATAATTTGTGTGTGTGTTATTGTGACCAGATGTCCCAACAAATCACATAAAGACAGTTCATATACTAATCAAACATGGCTGACAACATCAAATCAAATTTCAGCAACATATAATCACCCTTGTATATGACTGAGAAATTGGTGTAATGCTGGAATATTCCTTCAGCTACTCAGGCCAGAAAAAAGACACAGGTTGGGCTTATGGTGGCGCTATAGCGCCCATAGTCCATTGGCCCTTATACAGTAATGTAGATATTATATTGCCATACATACACAAAGTGCTTCCATACTTAATACACATTCATTTACAGACATACTAATGAAACATTTGATATTAAATGTGGCCAAAGTGTCTATTCAGGCCATAATGCTTGGACCCCATGTATTGCAGCCTGTAGCTATATTCCTCTTTGTATTTACTATTGCATACAGAGAAAATCACTAGACTAGCAATTACTGGCAATCACTAGCATTTAATGTTTCTTCATGTGGTAGAACATGACATTAATAAATAGTTTTCTGCTTCCGGATGGGCAATCCAAATTCTTTGTATTCTATTTTGTTGCTGACCTACAAAATTTATAAAAAAAAATGTTTAAATACAATTGGTACAATTCCTAAAAAGACTGACCAAATGTAGGCTGACCAAATAAGCATGTCACAGTTTTTTGCGTATAGAGATAAATGTTCAGTTATGCTAATATATAAATGTTGATTTATGCTGATTTAGTCA
Organism: Petrocephalus sullivani; assembly: GCA_026780845.1. Lineage (NCBI taxonomy): Eukaryota > Metazoa > Chordata > Actinopteri > Osteoglossiformes > Mormyridae > Petrocephalus > Petrocephalus sullivani. The sequence goes on along the minus strand of JAODKM010000088.1, from coordinate 12,959,048 downwards.
GTTGATTCCGGTATTGATAGTGTTCTGTGCATTGCTTAGGCATTCACATTCAGACAGTAGGAAGTGAAAGCCATTCATTTACATTTCCATTTACTGCATCTAGCCATTCACATTCTTCTGCTGATATAAATACTGCCTGACGACTGCCCATACTTCCAGTGTAATTCCTGTAAAAAGCAAAGCACATGTGCAGGAGAAGCCTTCAGTCTCAGGCCTGCCCCTCCACTCTTCTTCCTGAGGAAACTGGAGTGAATCATAATACGGTTAGGGAAGATGGATGAGAATCACATACAGCACAGTTGAGCCTCATACAGACCTTGGCTGCTGTGCTGCTCATGCAGAAATAAAGATTCCAGATGGTATGGTTTGGCTATTAGACATTTTACTTGAGTAGCATTACCGTGACTGAGTTTGTCACATTTGGACTGAGTTGGAACCACCAATACCCGTGAGTAGGTTAGGGCTTAGTGTACATTGTAAACTGCTTGAATATCTGAAATGAATTATTGCACTAGTCAGCCATAACGTTAAAACCTATGACAGGTGAAGTCAATAGGATCTGTCGAAGGTGCCACTATGTATTTGGCCAGTGAACAGTCAGGTCTTGAAGTTTATGTGATGGAAGCAGGAGGAACGGGCAAGTCTAAGGATCTGAGTGATTTTGACAAGGGCCAACAACTGGGCTCATTCATGATTATAAGGTTAGCCCATCTGATTTGAGCTACTATAGCACAAATTGCTGAAAGAGTTAATGCTGGTTATGATAGAATGCTGTCAGAACACAGAGTGCATTGCAGCTTGTGGAGCATGGGGCTGTGTAGCAGCAGACTGGTCAGAGTGCCCATGCTGACCCCTGTCCACAGCCAAAAGCGTCAGAAGTGGAACATGGAGGAAGATGGCCTGGTCTGACGAGTCACGTCTTCTGTTACTCCCTGTGGACAGCTCTGTGCGTGTGAATTACCTGGGAGAGAGATGGCACCAGGAGGCATTCTGCGAAGACGGCAACCCGACGGAGGCAGTGTGATGCTCTGGGCTAATGTCCCGCTGGGAAACATTAGGTCCATGGAATTCACGTGGATGTTACTTTGACACGTACCACCTACCTAAACATACCAAATGATAACACAGGATCTAAGGAGGATGACAGGCAGTGTATGTACTCTGCCCAGATGATGATCCTCTCCTTGGATCTTCCTCTTCTTTCCAAGGTCAGTGTTCTTTCCCGGATGACGTTTGACATCAGGTTAATCAGCCTTCCTCTTTAATCCAATGAGGGGGATTGGTGACATCACTCGATCTGTCTTGACACCCCAGTCCAGTGCTGCTGTGTCCCCAAACCTGGTGGAGCCTGGTGAGGTCTCCAAAGATAAGAGCGAGACGAATACAGAGCTCGCAGTCAGTTCCCAAAAGACATTCAGCTGGTGCAGCCCTAGAGCGGGGATTTTAAGATTTGCCCTGAGTCCCTTCATCTGATAGGTAAGTCTACTCACTGCTCTTAGCCTTTTTCGCCTTTGGTGAAGTGTTGTACTCATATATACTACTAGCTTTTAAGGATCCTTTGTTTGTGCAAACCAAAGAAACCTGGAGAATAGCTACGTTTTTCAGTTTGAACATGGGAAATAAGTAATACAATATTTTAGTGTTTTTCATATTACGAAAACCGCATGACATGTTTTCATGCCTACCCCCCACCCACATCAGTGCTTAGCTGATGACATTTCCATGCCCCAAACCCCTCCTCTCAGCCTCATGTGCGAGCTGAATTTTGGAAAATGAACCACATATTAAAAAATACAGAAGTGCCTGCATACACATAGATGATAGCTTAAACCCTAGTAAATGAATTACAGATTTTTCAGATTTTTTCTGTGCATTTGACTTTCCAAGACAGGCTGGATGAACCTTCCTTTCCTGGTTGAACAAAAATGCACCAATTGAACTTATTTGAATGCAGTTTTCTGCAAATGTGTTTTGGGAACTTTTGATTAAAGCGATTGGTCAGCCCTTCTTATTCCAGCAAAGGCAGGCCCTGGCGTGGGCCCAAACCGGCCTGACGAGTTACAGATGGAGGCGCACACATTAAGCGTTCTGCTTCTGTGTAAACAAGAGGACCTCAGAAAAACAGGGAGGCAGACTCATTTTTATTAGCACTAATGCATCCTGAAAGGCTTGTCCTCAACAAGCAAGGAACTGCTCTGAGTTTCTGTGTCTTTGACTGCTTGAAAAGTTACTAGGGCCTGTGTTATAAAGGGAATGCCCTATGACAGACTAAATCCCATCCAGGGTATAGCCCAGCCTTGTAGCCTATGCTCACTGCCATACTCCAGGTTCCCACGACCCAGACCAAGATAAGTGGTTGGATGATGGTTGGGTGAATTGTAAGGGGAATGTGCTTGGTGTTGAGTGGGAGTGTGTGCTGAGAGAAGTAAATAACTATAACAGATATTTCCAAGAATGAAACTACCATGAGTAAATTCTTCAGGAGAAATTGAATTATTATGTAAGTCATAGCAGAGGTGTGTATTTGAAAGCATTCCCGGCCTCTTCTTCGAATGCTTTTGATGTGTGGGTATAAGAAGTGTCAATACTCTTTTTATAACCTATATAAATCAGTTTTTGCTTAGTTTTGTAATGCAGTATAGTCTGTGTGAACCATGACTGTGGAGTCATAACTATAAGCTGTACTCGAGTTGAGGGGGGAAGAGGAGGGATGTCACCCCCCCTGAAATAAAAAGTCTAAATCATCCCCCTTCTAAAACGAACATGCCCCTGTTCCATCCCTTAAATGATAAAATTCACCAACCCCCCTGATTTGTTTTTACAACTCGACTACTGACTACAAGCTGCTCTCCATGCAGGTCAAACAGTGGTTGAGGACTAGCTGAAAATAGTATATCCCTCGTCATCCCCCCTCAACTCGAGTACTGTGTGTGGCTCAGAAACGTTGAAAATGTGATTCTATGGCAGAAATATTATCTTTATCTCAAATTATTTGTCTACATGATACAATATGAAACCAAATGGGATATTTATCAGCTGGCCATGTTTTGCTTATAACGAAGACGCTGATGCCTGCAGCCTATGAATCAAAGACATATACATTTCTATAAACTTTCTGTGACTAGCGACTCTGGGCTCTTCAGTTAAGAACAAAGGAAGCTGAGTTCTATTTGAGAGCTGTTCTTTTTATTGTTATGCCGAAATTTCGCTGCCTGCCCTAAATCCACTCCACTTCTCTTTCTGCGAACAGTGAGAACCAGCCAGTCACACGAGGTAGCCACCGCTGCGGTTCCTTAAAGGCAGAATGAGAGGGCTTTGTCAGCTGCTTGTAAACCAGATAGCTGTTTATCTGTCTGATTTGCACTAAAATCTAGTTTTCACAAAAGTTTATTGTACTTGTTTTTTGTTGTGCCAGTAAAAGGTTTTGCAATATCAAGTTTCACGTGAATTGCACTCAAGGCAAGGCGCCTTATACATTTATACATACTTATACACTCAAGGCAAGGCGCCTTATACATTTATACATAC
>JAODKM010000088.1:12936050-12954068 GCA_026780845.1 Petrocephalus sullivani | reverse complement strand
TAGAGCAGTGGATACATGTTGGATGGAGTAGTGTAAAGCACGTCACCACTGGACCCTAGAGCAGTGGATACATGTTGGATGGAGTAGTGTAAAGCACGTCACCACTGGACCCTAGAGCAGTGGATACATGTTGAATGGAGTAGTGTAAAGCACGTCACCACTGGACCCTAGAGCAGTGGATACATGTTGGATGCAGTGGTGTAAAGCACGTCGCCACTGGACTCTTTTGTACGCTTCCAAGTTTGTGGGAACAGTTTGGGCAAGGCCCTTTTCTGTCCCACCATAATTGTGCCCCAGTGCACAAAGCAAGGTCCATAAAGAAGGACTTGACTGGCCAACACAGAGCCCTGACCTCAACCCCATCAAACACCTTTGTGATGAACTAGAATGGAGATTGTGAGCCAGACCTTCACGTCCAACATCACTGCCTGACTCTGTACTGATGCCTATGGAATTAGAATGGGATCTCATAAAAGTTCCTGTTGGTGTAATGGCCAGGTGTCCCAATACTTTAGTTCATATGGTGTACTAACAGGGAGAAAGTAAGAGAGAAAAACTTAATTTGGAAACATATATGAAAGAAGTGCTGATATATATTTCCATTACACACAATGAGGTGCATAACCATCTCTTTCAGGTTTGATCCATATAACCATATGAACATAATCAATAACAAAACTCAGTAGGTGTCTGACAAGGACGTTGATGCACAGTGAGATCTTGGTTCTGCTTGAGAGGGTATTCAGTCATCCAGCTGTTCTTGTCTATCTTTTACACATAGATTTCAACGACAGCCAAGGAGCTGGCTGACTGGGTTGAGGCACACTCTGGAGAAGACCCCCTGGTCAAAGGCGTACCAGAAGATAAGAATCCTTACAAGGAGAAGGGAGGCTGCATGATAACCTAGCACAGGCTGACGGGGTACAACCCCAGGACAACAGAGAGCGACCTGATACTATATATACTATATATATAGCTGTGAGTAAATTGTTCCAGGTCAAAAGTACTTTCACCCAAAATGAGGTGAAACTAGGTCGAAACAGAGCAGCAATTATGGAAAAATGGTTCCACCTTCTACCCCATCCAAGGACACTGAGGACAGCGAGACCCCAGCAATACTGCCCCATGTCTCACAATGCTCTCCAGCTGCAGTGGTCAGCTATTCCCAGCCCGGTGGCGCCCCCTTCTTACATCTTAGTCACAGAGTCCTCTCCATGTACTCATACTACTGTCTGCCTGTGAATAAAGCATACTAGCTTTGCAAAGCCTGGAAACTGTGTGTTTCAGTTCTTTGTGGTGAATAGTTCATACAAACCCACTAACTCAGATACCAGACATAACCCAGTGAAATAAATACATAACTAGATATTGAAATGAATAATTAGATATAATAATAAGTAGGAATCTAGATAGGGGAAAAACCTGCGTACATTATTTACAACGTAGGCATGTATTTATGTATTTATTGCTTGCTTGCCAATATGAGTACGGTAAATCTCGGTAGGAACCCTTTATCATTACCCTCGTAACCAGTGGGAATTTAGTAAAACTCGGAACTCTCCCCGCTCCTCTCTGATTTAGGGCGGCTGGTAAATGTAGCTATCGTAGAGAATCACCAAAGCATAATAACTATACTATACACATACATATAAGCAAGTTAAATCAGTTCTTATTAACTTATGCCCGATAAATGACATTAAGTTAGCAGTGAAGTGTGACTGCACCCGTGGAATGTCCTGCTAGCGAGTTTGCGGAACTGGAACAACAGACCCTGTATTTCTTCATGCCTTTTTTTGAATGGACTGAGATTGAAGACATTTAGTAAGCTTGTTTCTGCTGTATTTCACCGACAGTATGCCTTGGAAAAAGTGATGTATATATATGCGCGTGTTTTATTTTAGAATTTCTCGAATTATAGTTGCACCCAGATAGGTTATTATAACCGATTCATATTTCCTTGTTATTTTTGAATGGTCTGTATTGTATTGTAATCTGGGTAAGTTTCCTTTTATTTCACATTCGTTCTGACAATCTACTAAACATCTCATATAATTAATAATGCAATATATTAATATTCTATATATTTTATTCAAATCTTATGATAATTATTAAGCTCCCTTACGGAAATTCACTACGGTTTCCTATGGTTTTTTGGGTTTTGGGTATGGGTTTTTTACAGTAACCATGGTTTTACTGTGGTACCTCATGGTAATTATGATTACTAAGCTCCTACCCATAGTATTACCATGGTTTACATATAGCACTGCATGGTAACTGTGGTACTACTATGCTTTACTTATAGCACTGCATGGTAACTTAAGTGAAACCATGATAAAACCATAGTCATAAACTCATGGTTACCCAAAAAACCATAGTAAAACCATGGTCCATTTTTGTAAGGGCTGTTTTTACCTCCCTATTGAACCTGGGTATAACTATTATGGTAATCTATTGACTTACCTGCTACACAAACTACCAGACAAAATCTGTCAAATTATGACTATAGTCACTAAAACTACTGTAGCAGTTAGCTGTACAAGAAAAATCCACTGGCCCTTTAAATGAAAACATACAGTTCAGCGGGTTCCTCAACCTGTAGTGGAATATAAGGATCTCCCAAAAGTTCCTCTTCCTGTTATCCTGTTCTTTTATGCCCAGAGTATGACTGGGAAAACAGACAGCAGTGAAATGAACTAATCTCCAGGGATTCAGAGTTAATTTAGCTTTTCCTCTCCCCTCAAGAATGAGTGGAATTTTTTTTTCACACGCCACTGATAGAGCTGAAGTTTGGAACGAGATAGAGATGTTTTTTTTTTTTTTTGCCGATAGCAATTAATGTTTTCTAATTACTCTATCTGTATTGCCACTCATAAAGATTTACTTTGCACAGAGAATCTTGATAGCTACACTCAGACCTTTAGCATTCATCAATAAAATCGGCTGTTTTACACCCCAGCGCTCTCCTATATCCTGATTTCCTCGTGTTCTCCTTGTCACACTCAAAGGCCGTTGTTGAGCCGTAACACAATCACAATGTGGCTCCTGGTTCTCCTGCTGGGAGTTGCTGCCTGCTCCTATGGGATTCACAGGTTCCTCTTCGGCAAGCCCAGTCCCTTCTCCGCTGAGTCAGTGAGACCGCCGGGAACGCGCGTGTATGACCAGAAGGAGCGAGACAAGGTGCTCAAGCAAGGTGAGTTTGGAGACACTACTGCCCACTCAAGCTCTTTAGATTATCATGTCCTGGACAACCTAGAACTGACACAGACATTTATTCATAGACATGCAGATACATACACCCCCATAAACAATATATTGTGATATTTTATAATTTCATAATTACAGGTATAATTGTTTTTCTCTGTTGTAAAATTATAGATGATCTTGCAACCGCATTTGTGCAATACAGGTTTATGTAATGCTGTTGTGTTAGGTTTGATGCAGTGATCCTGCACTAGAGGGGCAGTGATCCAAGGTAACCTGCAGCGAAAGCTGGGATGCCTTCAGACTCATGCAGATCTGGATCTGGGTTTAGACACGGAGACTTGAGGCAGCAGCAATATCTGCGCAGACACTGGGGCACCTCAGAGAAATAGCTGACTTTCATCTGTATATAATTAATTGCTTTGCCTATTGCAGTCATAGGACTATTCAAGGGGATATTTAATTAGAAAAACTACTATATTTCATACTATATTTGTAAAACAGTCAACTTGTAAAATAGAGACTTGCAGCATTTAGTGGCTTCATACAGGTAACTAGGGCTGAAAAAACAGTATATACACTAAATAATACACCACAAGGCAGGTATATATAAAATATTTAGGAAATATAACTATATAAAAGCCGATCATTATAGAGCTGACGTGTGCTGTACTCTTTGTTTTGCTGCATAGACTGAATTTATTGCTCTAATTATTCATACAGTAAATGAACAACCAGTTACTATTGCTTTTGTTGTTTATTGTTGTGTTGACTGTATATGATGACATGGGTTTAATGGTAACTATAAGAACAGTCTTTGAAGTTCAGCAATTGCTCAACTTAAGATTTGCACACACTTTGAGATAAGATGCCTGATATAATTCAATGGCAAGAATTAGCTTAGGTTATGTCACTTTCTCAAGGGTGCAACTGCAGGTACTTTGAAGGTCCACCTTCAGGCTGCAAACCCATGTCCTCGGTCACCAGGCTGTCTGCTGTCTTGTAATCGTGTTTCACTCAGGGTTCAGCAGCGATAAAGTGCCCAAGGACCTGGACGCTATTGTGATTGGCAGTGGCATCGGCGGGCTGACGGCAGCGGCCACATTGGCCAAGGCTGGCAAGCGGGTCCTAGTCCTGGAGCAGCATGACCAAGCAGGAGGCTGTTGCCACTCGTACCTTGACAAGGGCTTTGAGTTTGATGTTGGTAAGAGGGCTTTGAGCAGTGACTCATGGCAGTCACCGGGTACCGCCGTATTTACACGCATGCAAGTTATAATGCTGATGGAACCTGGCTACGCCAATGTCCCTTAACTAAAGCTTGCATTACAAAGACTACAAAGACACAGTAACAGCATGACCTGTCATTTCAGAACCTCATGCCAATTTCTTCAATGTGAGGGAAGCATCTGCATTTTTCTAAACTGCTTGAAATTTCCATGTGGTGTCTAGGTAATGGGTTATGCGTGGGATGTGATCCACGGACTACCAGAAGCCAAATATAAGCAGTCATGCACAATTCCTTTAAGCACATAATCCATCCATCCATCCCTTTTCTGAAACTCCTTGTCCTGTCCAGTGTCCCGTTGGGTATGGAGTCTATCCCAGAGATGATCCCAGAGAGGCTATGGGCGCAAAGCAGGGAACAACCCAGGATGGTTCGCCAACCCATCACTGAGCACACACACACCACTCAGTCACAGAGGCACACATATAATACACGGAAGAAAATATATGTATGGAAAAGTTTAGGCAGAAAATATATCTTTGGCAGTTTAGGCTATGTATAAAAGATCCCCATGACTGATTACACAAATCAGAAGTCTTCCTCTAAAGTTTTTATTGCGCTGTGACATCGGGACTTACTTAATTCTGAGCCACTATGAAACTGTACTGGATCAATTGATGCGGGACTGTCATAAAGGGAGGAAAGTTTGTTTGATTCCTAGGGGAGCATAATTTAATTGGTCTGGTTTGGGAGCACAATTTGATATGCTGTCATGGAGCCCAAAATCTCTACCAGCACTCCTGGATGGATGGATGTATGACTGACTTCTGGATCCTACAGGTCTTCACTACATTGGTCAGCTGCATGAGAATAGTCTGTTCCGCATCGCTTTGGACCAGATCACTGAGGGACAGCTAGAGTTCATAAAGCTGGACCAGCACTTCGACACCATCATCATTGGCGACAGCGATGAACGCCGCAGCTACCAAATCCACGCGGGCAAAATGGAAATGGCAGAACACTTAAAAAAGCAGTTTCCCAATGACATCAAAGCCATTGATGCTTTCTTCAAAATAATGAAGGTAGCGTTATATATTTAGAGTTGATGCTTATTTTCCAGAACTACTTAAGTGCTTCTCTAGCATCTAGTGTCTCCTTCTATGAGCAATAGTAGATAAGTGAAAAGTAATATGTATGCAAACAAAGTTTTCTACTGCCTTTGTCAGAAGTCATGTGTCACACAGATATCAAGAGATATTCCAGGGAAGACATTTGCTGGTGTCCTGATGTAGGAGGGCTGCTGGTTGTCAGTAACTTTAGCCTAAAGTGTAGAAGTACCTTTATTTGGCTATGTGTCTGATACTTTCCTGTATGCAAATTGTAAGGGTTGGGGGTTCAACTCGATGCCCCCCAACTGTTTTTGTGGATTTTCATTGTCTTCCTGTGTCCCTGTGGGTTTCCTCTTGATAATCTAGTATCTTTGCACAGGTGGGTGTGTTGGTGTTTTAAAGTTGCCCTTGTGTATGGACTCTGTGATGCACCCTTTGCTTTTTGGGATAAGCTTCAGGCGCACTGTACTGGATAAGCGCTTAAGGAAACTGGCTGGATGTGCTGTATGTCCAACATATTCAATATCAATGTATTGCTTGAGGTCTCGGCTAAGAAGACGCACTACCTGGCAGCCCTCAAACTGATCCCGCTCTGGTTGGCCTTGTTCTTGCTGAAGTCCCGCATCGCTCACATCTTTTCCCCCATTTTCAAATGGGCTCACACAAGTGCAACAGTTATGAACAACAAGCTGACAAGCAACAAGGATCTGCATGTCATCTTCTCCTACTTCTTCTACGGTAATCTGAGGACCTTGTCCGTCTGCCTCCTGTCACTGAGCTCCAGTGCTCCTGGCTCTCGCTATTCTGACTTTTCATGCCGGCTTCTTATCCATCAGGTGTTCCCCCGAAAGACTCCAGCACCGTCATCAACGCGTTACTGCTGCATCACTATAAGCGTGGGGCTTATTACCCAAAGGGAGGTGCCAGTGAGATCCCCTTCCACGTCATACCTGTCATTCAGAAAGCTGGGGGGAGCGTATTGGTTAGAGCCCCCGTCTGTCGCATCCTGGTGGACGAGAAGGGAGCAGCATATGGTAAGCAAAGGCTGTCACTTACAGGAGTTTCAATCCTGGAATGAATAAGTTATGTGATATGATTACAGTTTAGAGGTCTCTTCAAGAACTTTGTCTTGTTAATTATGATGGGTGGAACTCCCTATATTACATGTAGCCTCTAAATTAGACCATTATCTTGGCAAACTTGATGCTGAGGATGGAAAACTTTGTGGAAGACGCCTCATCTCTGGGCTACTAGTGGAAGGCTCCCCAAACGAGCTTGATGGGCCGAATGGCCTCCTCTCAATTGTAAATTTTTTATGTTCTTATGTAAGAAGTCTAAACCCGAACCTGCCATTGCTAGGTGTGACCGTAACGAAAGGTGCAGAGGAGGTGAAGGTGCTGGCACCTGTCATCATCTCCAACGCAGGTGTGTTTATCACCTATCAGAAGCTCCTCCCACCAGAGATTCAGGCCAAGCCAGGTGAGTTTGAAGCTTCTTTTTGCAACATAATTTATCTGCTCTCCTGTGAGTATTGAAGTAGGGCAGAAGTTTAATTCCAGTACTGGAGAAGCAGCACTGAATTATACAGAAGTAATTGTCATTCTTGGATTCAGTTTAGTTACAACTTCAGAAATGCTAAATTTTTTGTTGCCTGCTGGCATCCACTTCTATGTAAATAAATATTGTTGCAGTGTTGATGTGTTATAGCCTAGTTGTTGTCCTACTGATGCCTTACATTACATTGAATGGATTACACGCTTGCCATGTAAGACAAGAACAGACATTCTTACAAGATAATCCAAAACAGTCTTCAGTGGATTCCCACCGTTTCTGGAATCATAGCATATATATTTTGGCAGGAGCCCTTGGCAGTTGTAAAACAATGAAGAACACTTTTTTCCCCTGACAGAAATTCAAGACCGCTTGAATATGATGAGACATGGTAGGGGGACCGTCTTAGTCTTTGCTGGCTTTGATGCCACACAAGAAGAACTGGGAATTGTGTCAACCAACATCTGGCTCTACAAAACCAATGACATGGATAATATGTTAGTATTGGAACAAACCTTACTTCCACCAGACAGCAATGTTCGCATTTGTTTTGCTGTTGCATTGAATTTCCAGTAGATGGTGACATTGTCCAACAATTCGAATTTAGGCACTGGCCACTTAAGGCCTACACTGATCAGAAGTACAGTATTATACAAAGATGCAGGGATCAGGGTTGCTTTCTGACTTACAATCTGTTCTCTGTCTGATTCCCTTTGTTTATGGGCCTTGTATCATGTTATTTAGCCTAAAGAAGCAAAAAAATCTGCTTGCAGGATGGATTGTTTCTTTAGTTTGAGCAAAGAGGAGGCGCCTGAAAACATTCCCATGATGTTCATAACCTTCCCCTCGGCCAAAGACCCCACTGCCAAAGTCCGCCACCCAGGTATAGGTCCCCTCTTCCTACTGCATTTGCCAAATTACTTACATGCTGCTGCAAGTGTTCAAATAAAACCATGGTAACACTTTAGTTGAGGGGGCACAAATAATGCAGTAATACATGCTTAGTGACTGCATTAATTAACCATTAACTATGCGTTACTTCATCATTAATTAATGATGACGATTCATGTATTCTTTGCAGGAACTGCATTAGTTAATCATTAACTAATTCATGTTCATGATTAGTACTTCAGTAGTCAATGAGGTATTACTATGATTTGTGGCCCCTCAAGTAAAGTGTTACCAAAACCATATTGCATCCAATATGCACCAAGCACCAAGGCTCAGGCTTGGCCAATTCTCAGGATCTCTGCAGCCTCTATCAACCAAAGTATAACGGTACAAAAGCACTACTTCAGCGATATCTATCATCCCTGAATATCCGTGCCGGTGCTCGGCCTCAGCAATGCCAGCATGCGTTCATTATCATTCGACCGTTTCATGCGTAACCCACCAAACGGTCTGCCCTTAGGGAAATCATGGATGACTCTCCTGACCATGGTGAATTATGAGTGGTTTGAGGAGTGGAAGGACACTGGAGTGAAGCGGAGAGGGAGTGAGTACGAGGCTTACAAAATGAGATACGCGGATGCACTCTTCGGCTGGGCCTGCCGGCAATTCCCCAAGCTGAGGGAGAAGGTATGTCAGAAGGGATGTGCTGGGAGTCAGATAAGAAAGGAAAGCCATGAAAGGGGAGCTGAGGAGGACATGATCTTGGCTTAGTGCGGGTACAGGAGACACCCCTCTGTCGTTCCCCTGCCTCCTACAGTTGGTATTCCTGGAAGCGGCCACACCCCTCACTAACATGCACTATCTGGGTGCTTCGCGTGGGGCCATATATTCAGCTGAGCAGAACCTGGACAGATTCCACCCTGAGGCCATAGCCAGGAACAAGTGCTCCACACCAGTCAAGAACCTCTTCATCTCAGGTAGGATGTGTGGCTGCATTTGGAGGGTGTGCTTTTTCCCTTCAGACCTTGGAATCAACTGTAGTTTCAAATACACAGTCCGGTGTAAATGACTTGTGTATCACTAATTAAAATGTCTGCAGCAGTATGGAACTGACAGAATATCAGCCAGTTAGAAGCAAGGTTCAGGTGAAGGTGATTAATTGTCATTACAGCACCACAGTGTGTTCTCTGCATTTAACCCATACGTGACACTGACACAGCAGTGGGCAGCTAATTCAGTGCCCGAGGAGCAGTGCTTGGGGGTGCTATCTTGCTGGTCAGGGATTTGACCCCCTGAGTTGGGCCCCCCTTCTACATGGTGCCGTGAGTGGGCGGGGCCAGCGCTAACATGTCACTGTGGCGCTCTGTTCCCAGGTCAGGACGTATTTAGCTGTGGGATCGCGGGGGCCCTGCACGGGGGACTCCTCTGCGCTTCCACGGTGCTCAACCACATCATCTACATCGACCTCCTTTTTCTCAAGAAGAAGTTGAAGAAGCAGACAAGAGCCAAGCTAGCCAAGAAGCTGGAGTAAACTGAGGCCTCTTCATCTTCAGCACTCCTGACCCCCTCCACCTCCCCTTCTCTCCACTCGACTTCAAAATTACCAACTAGTGGTCACTTTGATAGTGGAAAACTAGTTGTCGTCTTCATTCCCCATGCTGTGTGAGTGTGTGTGCGCTTGTGCGCGCCGTGCGATGGACCGGCACCCCTACCAGTGTATCCGCCAGCTTCATCCCTTGTGAGGGACCGGCATCACTCCCAGGGTGTCCGCCAGCTTCATCCCTTGTGATGAACCAGCATCCCTCCCAGTGTGTCCGCCAGCCTCATCTCTTGTGATGGACCGGCATCCCTCCCAGGGTGTCCGCCAGCCTCATCCCTTGTGATGAACCAGCATCCCTCCCAGTGTGTCCGCCAGCCTCATCTCTTGTGATGAACCAGCATCCCTCCCAGTGTGTCCACCAGCCTCATCCCTTGTGAGGGACCGGCATCCCTCCCAGTGTGTCCGCCAGCCTCATCCCTTGTGAGGGACCGGCATCCCTCTCAGGGTGTCTGCCAGCTTCATCCCTTGTGATGGACCGGCATCCCTCCCAGTGTGTCCGCCAGCCTCATCCCTTGTGATGGACCGGCATCCCTCCCAGGGTGTCCGCCAGCCTCATCCCTTGTGATGGACCGGCATCCCTCCCAGTGTGTCTGCCAGCCTCATCCCTTGTGATGGACCGGCATCCCTCCCAGTGTGTCCGCCAGCCTCATCCCTTGTGAGGGACCGGCATCCCTCCCAGGGTGTCTGCCAGCCTCATCCCTTGTGAGGGACCGGCATCCCTCCCAGGGTGTCTGCCAGCCTCATCCCTGTGGTGCTGCCTTGGATGGGCTCCAGGTGCCTGTGACCCTGACCAGGAAGCATTTAGAAGATGCAGGAATGAATGGATAAGATCATACAAAGTCTTTCACCTCCTGTGCATCAGGTTTGAATAACATTCCATAGATATTATCTTTAATGTGAGAAATATAATTGATTATATTTCAAATAAAAAAATATCAAAGCAAAAAAAAATATGTGAGGAAAAAAAACATTAATTGTAATAGTAGGCTCTAGATCACTAGAAAAGTTTGCATTTAAACATGGAAACACTGGAAACTGTGCTTGCACATTCGAGTGGGCTGCTAAGTCCCACACCAGGGCTTGCTTGTTGTTGTCCAAAATGACATCAGTTGATGAAACGCATGTTTTTTTTGTGGCATCAGAGCATTCTGCAAATATTTAGCATTTTGAATTACTGCCCATCTCTAGCAATGAGGGATTAACCTCTTTAAGATTTATTTGTAGAGAGTGGTAATAAATGCTACTTGCATTATTGGAAAATGAATAAACTGCTCTATTGACAGTAATGGTCTTGTCCTCAGTGCCCATTTGCTGAGCAGAGACCCTTATATGGGTGTCATACAGAGGGCCTTTAACACAAGATACAGCCTGCACACCTCAGTTTGTTTGGTATTTAGGGAAGATTCTTAAGCTAAGTGAGTGATTTGCTCTTATTTCAGGATTGCTTCAGGAAGGTACATGAAAGAAAACTGATTCTCTTTCTCAAGGTGATCCAGGGGCCACGGTGGTGATGGAACTTCGAATAGATTTACTGAACTGAGAATGGGGTGCGGTGCCCTAAGGCATTCTGGGAGAATGTGAATGGGAGGAGCCTAGCTAGTATCATATCACCAGCTGTTTTCTTTTGACATGGATCAACATGTTTGCTTCATAGTTATGTATTGACCAAAGTGACCGAAATGATACACTATACAGCTCAATACTTCAACCTCTCCCGATGGTAAAACAAAGTCCAACTAAACATTTGCAAAAAAGTCTAACATTTAATAAAAGTTAACAAAATGCATGAAAATACAATAAGTGCACACATAAAGTCAGTTCAGCCTAGCGTCGTGTTTCAGTTACGCTGGTCACATGGTGGGATCTGATTCCAAAGTTTCCCCCACACATCACAGGGAGGACAATGAAGAAGGACAATTGGATACATACAGACATGTAGGGATAAAACAAACAAGCTTAAAATGATTAATTTAATGTGCTGGTTTTTAGAAGCTAAGGGAAAACAATACAGTTGGATATCAGTAATATTTTTTCTGGTAGTAGGAAGTATATGGTGGAAATGCAGAACAGCACTGTTTCAACAGCTAAACTTGACTGTTTATCATGACCTCTTGTGGAGATGACAATCCTATAGAGCAGCTGAATCAGATCCTCAGTACCAGTTTAATTATTGTGAAATTTACATTTTCAGTTTATTCTTATGAATAAAATGTTTAATTAAATGCATCTGTATTTACCAAATCATGCAAGTGGCATCATCCCAGCTAATGCAGTTTATGTTAATTACTAGGTTAGAAAAGTCTAATTTGTGGTTTATTGTCAAATCTGACATGATAATATGAATGACAGATGAGGAATGTGTGACTGAGCCACATCACATGTTGGCATCGCATCTTCTGGGGCAGCAGTGCTGGGCTGGGGTGATTTCTCACTAGAGGAGCATCTCTGCTTCCTCAAAGATAGGCTTCCACATCTCCCTAACCCTGCCGCCGACGGTTAGCCTCTGTCATTTACGGTATAGATTGCATACCCCCTCGACAGATTACCCGGTTTCAGACAGTTCAGTTACTGTTGTTCATTGCTTGATTTAGGATGATAGTTGTCTACGTCATTTTTTTTTGGGATGAAAAAAATTCGTGCCCCAAAAAGCTTCACCCATGTTTAAGCAGAAGTGGTGGGGCGGCTACCAAAGAACCTGCAGAGAAAGAAAATTATGAAGCTGTGAAGTTGTTCTAGGTCCTGGTGGTATTAGGTATCGCAGTTTGTCTTGGGCCATTTCCTGAGCCTACATCTACAGAAGAACCTTATTCCTTCCCTTCTCCTTACTTCCCTGCCTGTTACCTTTGGCACTGGTACCATCTCCCTTAAGTCTGACAGACCCACTCTGCTGCTCTGCCTCTGTCCAAGTCAGGATTTGGTCCAGGCTTCGGTGCTGCTACTCCCTGCTGGCTGGTGTCTCTGTTTCATTTAGATGTCTACATACACCTTGCCTCCTCTTTTGTGCATTTGTACAACACGGAGTTCAAGACCAAGACCCTTGTCCCTACAGCACTGAACCATCTGTCGTGCCAACATTCATCACTGGGTCTCCCCAATCCCATAATAAGCATATGATGTCCTGTGATGCTCCCTCACTCACTCCTGCCAGCACTTGGCTATCTATGTCCTTCAAACTGTGGAGCTAGAAATGAACACCTAGTTTGCTAAATATTTTTACTGACAAATTCAAGCCCTAACTCTCTTGTCTATACCTCTCGGCCATAATATTTAGTATATGATTCAAAACATCAAACAACATAGTCCCTGAGGGGATTTTTGTTGTCCCTAAAAAAATAATAACAAGAAAGTGTATGGTACAGTGCAGGTGGCAAAGTCATATCAGGTAGTACAGTTTGCACATACATCTTCCCTCGTGCAGACGCTGTCCTCTCATAGAGCTAGCTTTTCTGAAAAATTTGGGTAGCTTAAAACCCTCCTCCACCTTGATATTAACCCAAGCAAATAGCAGCTGGCTGTGATTGACTGGTATTTTGGCAGTTTGCTGCACACTTAAGGGAGGGAGTCTCTTTAAGAAGAACAGTCTGCTCTGCACTTTCCTACAGACCCCCTCCATGGTGTCATGCCGGCCCAACCTCCCATGAATGTAGACACACCCCTTTTTGGGGTTTGTTTCAGGAGGACCCTCTGTGGCTGAAATGGCAGATTACACATGCATTACAGGACTGTCCTCATTCTGGGCCAAATGCTATCGGGACCTGCTGCCTTGCGTAGGTGTAAGCATCCTAACCCTCTGTTACCCTGAGCAGCAGAAGCAGAGGGAGTAGGCCAAGGTGGACTCTTCACGGGGTAGAGCCAAGACGTGAGTCTCCAAACCATACGGCCCACGACCCCCAAAATAACACCGTCAGAGACTTGCAGCCCGAGTTTTACTGCCATCCATCTATACATCCATTCGTCTGTCAGTCTACCCACCCATTCTTCCTCTTACTTACTCAGGTTGGGGTTTCGGGGATAGCATAAGACACAAGGCTGGGGTACGCCCCGGGCAGGTGGCCTGTTAGCAGTAACCAGTTGATAGTTGGAGGGCTGGGCCTCTGCTGTAGTGCCATTGTTGTTTCTAAGCATATGCTGATTTGGTGCATTGTTTGCCGTCTAAGTGAAATGTACAGTGTTTTCTTGAGGTTCCAGTTATATGCCGTAACCATATTTTCCACTCAGTGTAACAAGCCAATTGTTCCATACACAACTTTGTTGAACTTTCCTTAGTATAACACTGAAATTGTAAGCTGCCCTGGGAAAAGGCAACAGCTAAATACATAAGAATAGTAAATATAAGCCAAAATGTAAAACACTGTGCTGTAGCGCCACCATCTGGCCAATGGGTATGATTTTGCTTTGCTTAGTAGTGGCGGAGAAATACTTGTGTTTTCTACACTTTATGGTCTCTGCTCCCCATATCGTTATAGTGCTGAGTAATAATACCCCAGCCTTCGACGGCCACCCAGTCTACACTGCACCCGGCCCCACAGCTCCCCCTGCAGGTGGTGGGCCCACAGGAAGGCTGGCCCATTTTACTCCTTTGGTTTATGCCCTGCTGGGCCCATGGGTGGAGACCTGACCACCAGGCATTCGCCTTTGAGCTCCCTTCCAGGCCTGGCTCCAGGGCGGGGCCTCAGTCAGCAGTAAGTCAGACTCGTTCTCGGGGGGTGTTGGACTCCGGCAGGGTTGCACTTTGTCACAGATTCTGAGGGTGTCTGGTTTGGCTGCTTCCGGGTCAATGCCTTTTGCAGACGATGTGGTCCTGGTGTCGTTGGGCTGTGACCTGCTGCTTGCACTGGGGCAGTTTGCAGCTGAGTGTATAGCAGGGAGGAGGATCTGCACCTCCAAGTCTAAGCCATGGTTCTCCACTGCAACATTTGCCTGATTTTATCTAATGTGGTTGGAAGCCAAATATGAAGTTTGGAAAATTTAGTGGGCAGCAAACATTTATGAAATAAACAAGCTTTATTTTACCAAAAAACGAATCTCTACATCTGAGACAGCAGGGAATCCATAACAAGTTACAGGTCTACAAACTGGGCCAGGTTGAGGAAACTGATATTTAGCGTTCAGGGCTCTGTAGACGGAACCATTAAGATGCTATTTTCCTGCCAAATACCTCCCGAAATATGTCATGTTCAGACGTAGGAGTTCTGCAAAAATATGTGTAAAATACACATACAAAATAAAGTAACTCAACCCACCTTTCCGAAGAATTTCCAGTATATCCCTTTGGAATATAAAAATGACAGTGGAATGGTAGGGCGCAAAACTTTCTTATTAAAGCGTTTCAGCCACTTGTACTCGGTGTTCTCATTCGTGTGCCTGAACTATGCATGTTTCAGCCCCTGCTCTGTTATGTTGGTCTATGTAGCAGCTTTGCAGCTGACTGAGTGAGAACCAAAATCAAAGGTGAGGCAGGAAAACCTCAGACATGCGGGGGTAAGTGGACATTTCCTGCAGAGATCAGTGGCGCGGCTGCGGAGCCGGGAAGGACAGAGCTGCCTTTGTTAGAGGCTGTGGGGAGAAGCCCTCTTGAGTGAGTCTCTCGGTCTTGGTGGCCCGCCAGTCTTTCGCGCACCTCCTCTCTCTGCTGCCCCTGAGGCAGTGAAGGAGGGGGCAGGAGACCGTCGGTGTGGCATGTGGCCATGTCTGCAGGTAGTGGGCATTATTATTATGACTGCTCATTGTCATCATTATGAATCCCAGTTTTCCTCAGGCGTCCAATGCACTTTATTAACAATCCACCGAGTCGCAGTATCTTTGAGGATGGCGTTCTTCCCAAAAAAAAAAAAAAAGTAAGTGCAATTTTTAATTCAACATTTTATTTAAGAGTCCAAGGTAAGAGCAGGGGGCCAGAGAAAGATTTTTGAGAATGACAAAAGCCAACAGATAGCGAAAAGTGTATTATTGAGAATGATTTTAAACTACAGCAAATCCTCAGGCACAAACCAGGAATCCGCAGTCCTGTCTTAAGCCAATGCATACTATCTGTGATGCCATATGCTGGTTCATAGCTCTTAAATGCTTCAAAATGTACCGAGTTGAAAGAGTAGTAAATCTGCATGGTTTAGTTATTCATATTTTCCCAAAAGAAGTAACAGCACACCATGGGAATCTCTTCCTACTGACCATGTAATATTGGGGAATATAAATGCTCTTTTTTTTTGCTCTTGATGGCTAAAAGCTTTCCAGCTCAAACAGGATGCATAATGTACAGACTATTTACAAATACTATTTTTACTTATTTTCAAAGTCAAAGTAATTTTAATACAGGTTATAAAACTTGTGTCCATAAAAGTGTCTAATTGCTATTTCATTATCTGTATACTATCGCTAAGGGGATAGTGCTGTTGTGTAACAGATTCAGGATCCAATTTGCCTCCAGTTTGTGAGCGTGCATGTGTGTCGAGATTGCTTTTATGACCTCCAGGCAGTCTAGCAAAGGTCTTAATTGATGATTATTGGATCGCTGTAGTGGGAAGTAAATTTGAGTGTCATCTGCATAACACTGAAAGGAGACATCATGTTTTCTTAGGATTAAACCTAAAGGGAGAATGTACAGGGAAAAGAGTATAGGCCCCAGGATAGATCCCTGGGAGACTCCACAGTGGAGAGGAGCTGGAGGGGAAATACAGTCTCCAATGCTAACCGCAAAGGTTCTGTTGGAGAGATATGACCTGAACTAATCCAGTTGAATGCCTTTAATGCCCACAGTATGCTCCAGGCGTGAAATAAGTATGCTATGGTCAACTGTGTCAAAGGCTGCTGTGAGATCTAAAAGAACCAGAATGGCACAATCACCAACATCAAATTTTCTATAAGGGTTTTCTGTGGATAAACTGGTTTCATCCCATAGTCCAAAGGTATGCAAATCAACAAAGTGGCATCTCCAAATTTCAGATGTGTGATTTTGAATGTATCTATGTACTGCTGGATGGACTGCCATTTTATACAGAGTGCACCCCTGTCATGTGTCCCCCCCGCCCGCCCCTGCCATGACCCTTACCAAGTTAAGTGATTAGAAAGTAGGTGGATGTAAGTCCTAAAATATACTCTCTTATTGAAACTATTTCCATGCTTCCTAGATTGCTGTTAGCACACAGCAATTATACAGGCATATCCACAGCAGTCCTGTAACCACTAAGGCATGAGAAAGCATATGGTTAATAATTAAATACATGCGTATATATAGACATCTGCAGTGTTCTCGGCAGAGATTTATACAATCAGTCTGAGTGAAAGAAGTACATTTTGTGAATTTTATTGAGACAGCAGGGTCCTGTTTGCTATAAATATATTAATTACCCTTTTCGTTTAAGTTCCCCCATAAAAACTCAACTGTTTTGCATTTATATTACAATGCTGCGGCGCTGTAAGATACGCAGTTTTTAGGTGAGGTCATTCAAATGTGCGAATTCAAATTCACGCTTAAAAATATGCATGATACTGATTTATTAAAGGTACAATTTCCAACCAATACAAAATGTTCTTATTGTTATTTTCTACATGAGATGTAAAATGAGATGTCAGTAACTAATTAAATTTAACCAAAGGAATAATATTAGTACAATATGTGTAGAGTGTCAAGTTGAAGGCACAGAGATGGAGTGAGAAACCCTAGAGTGGCTTATGGAAAACAAGGAGATTTTATTATATGATGCAACGCAAACAGAAACCCAGAAATGAACGGGTTCACTAGGGGTCAAATGAAGAGATGGGGCATGGAGAACTAACAGGGGCTGCACCTAAACACAGGGACATGCATAAAAAGCATCTAAGACAACTAATGACACCTACAAAATCTGTGGAGACTGAGGCATACAACACTGACATCTACAATGACCAACGAGAGCAGCGTGAGGGGTAGGTGCGGGTCCTAACAATTAGCCTAACCAAACACTAGGGCTGAGGACAAGACACAGTTGAGGGTCAGCATCACTGAGCACTCAGCACTCAAACACTAGGAATGGGATGGTCAGCGATCCCTGCTGGCCAAACTGGGACGACAGACAAGATGGGGCAGGGACTGGTCCTGATGCGGAGCTGATGGGAGTTATGTGTCTGAGCAGACCCACCCAGGAAAAGTAGGGGCTAAATTCAGGATTTACCAAGGTGTCGAGGATGGGCAAAGGATTCAAGGGGTCAAGAATTCAACACTTTACTTGCCATTTGCTGAGGTACAGACATTTGGCTTCCCTTGCGGGCCACTGGGGATAGGCTCCCCCTTTGGGTCTGGATTGGGTTAGGGCTTCCTCTGCCAGTCCCTGGAGGATGGGCTCCCCCTTTGGGTCTGGATTGGGTTAGGGCTTCCTCTGCCAGTCCCTGGAGGATGGGCTCCCCCTTTGGGTCTGGATTGGGTTAGGGCTTCCTCTGCCAGTCCCTGGAGGATGGGCTCCCCC
>JAODKM010000088.1:12898506-12913308 GCA_026780845.1 Petrocephalus sullivani | reverse complement strand
CTCCCCTTTTTTTCCCTCCCGCTTTTTTTTCCAGACAAGGTTCGAGTTGCGGACGTTTGGTTTGACTTGCTTTTTTTTTGGGGCGTTTCCTCCACCAAATGGAACGCCCCCCCCCCCCCCGCTTTTGTTGATGTGGCAGCCCTGCGAAATTACGTCTTCTCACTTTTGCACTAATGTAATGAGCGGGCTGCTCTGAGAGGGGGAGAAGCTCCTTTTCATTCGCTATTGTGTACATTTCAATAGAGAAACAGGACATGAAGTATGTAACTATTCAGTAAGATAAATGGGCTTCTCCGTTAGGCACTATTATCCCACCTAGACCCCATCACTGTTACTGTTTCAGGAGAATTATACCGACAAATACCTGTGTCCCATTAATCCTCACCCCTGCACATCGTCCCCTGGTCCACGCTTTTTTACAGTGGAAACTGGGACCTGTCTGGATGGCTCATACAATCCCAGCAATGGCAGCACTTAAACCCCAAAGGGAGGGTGCATCATGCTTCCCTAAAATATGTCAAAATGGGACAGGAGGTGTAAATGCACATTCATACATGGGGGGGGGGGCAGATGTGACAGATTCTTTCTGTAATTAATGGACTCCAGATTCAGCCTCTATCATGCCTGGCCCACCCGATACGAAATTCATGGCAGTTCTAGACCATTTCAACTTTGGGGGGGGGAGAGACTGCGGCCAGTTGTTATGCTAGGGGACCTAGTTGCTTTTTATCTTAATATCGTCCAAATATTACTTACACTAGATTGCCAGGTTTAAGAAACAAAGGACAGTTTTGAAAAGCCATAAGTTATTTATGCAACACTTTGCAGTCACATTTTACCATTTTTGCAAATATGTAACTCGCCCTGATTTCTTGTTTAGATTGACTTGCTTCCACAAGCTTGATTATTTTTTTCAGTCATTAACGTCTCTTGTCACCAACTGAAGTGATTTGATCACACAGCAGGTCCACCCGTGTTAAGATTCGGTCAAGAAAATCTGCTTACGTTTGTGTATCGCCTGTTCCCAGCATATGAAATTTAGTAAATAATAATAGTAATAATAATAATATATTTATTGAAGACCCAGTAGCATATGTAATTGGGGGCCCCCGGGGGGTATGCATGTTGGCATGGGGTCATTGAACCCCACCAGCCCCCCCAATCAACTGGGCAGGAATTTTCCTGAAGCTTGTCTTAATATTCCTGGTCTAAATAGACGAGCGTGAAATAATCTTTTTGTGAGTCTCTTGTGGGTCAGAAAAAATGCAATTTAATAGGAATGTGACTGAGTAGAATTACAACTCAGGAAAGTTCCACATCAACTTGGAAAAATGGCCAACCTGAAGATATTAGGACCAAGAAATCAGAGTACTTTGTGCTTTAAGCAGCCAGACTTGTCTTTACAGGCAGCCTACCTTTGACCTCCGTAATCAGTTAAGAAGGGGCCCTGAGGCGTCCGCTGGAGCTCTGGATCTCTTTCACAGAGGGCCCTCCCAAGGGAGGGGGGGGGGGTGTTGGTTCCTGGTTTCACATGCTTTTACCAACAATCCTCATGCGCCGAAAATCTGAGCTCCCAGACTGATGCAGTGGCTGCAGTAACGGAGGAAGAGTACTCTGTCTTTCGCTGATGTCGATGTGGAAACAGTCAGGCGACCCGTGCCAAAGATCAGCTCAACATACCGGATTGAGGAATTATTCGTCTAAATATGGTCATGCCCACAAAACCAATGAGGGGCCACGGTTGCAAAAGCCCCGCCTCTTCCAAGTTCTCTGTCTTGAATTACAATCGGAGACACGTCACGTGGGGACAGTCAAAGGAATCGGATTCAGAGAACATTCATCTGTGAGGCTAAGGAAAATAATCTGCCATCCCTTTCTTTTCTAGACTTCAACTGATTGAGGGCATTATTATTGATTATCAGATTTTTTTTTTGCTGTCAGATTTACATGCCTGGAACATTCAAACTTACCATTGTGAAAAAGGTCACAATATCCACCTTAAAATACTCACCAGCATTTACCAGCCTGTTCTGATAAGGATAACCCTTTTCCATACTAAGCAGAATTTCTACTGCTGCCTGAAAAATACATAACAGCAATATTTCATGTGTGAGTGGCCAATATTACTGGGTGAGATTTGCTTTGGTCTGGATTTTAAGCAGTGACATAATTTTACACAGCCAAAGGTTGAGTCTCACACAAAACAGGTCCCTGGGGGACACCTACTCGGCTGTGGGACATTCCGGAATGGAACAGGCACACATATGCTGGAAACGACTGCATGCCTTTACATTCCTTTCAAGGGAGTGTAGCTTAATGGGACAATAGACCTTTGACAAAGGGGTTGCAGAGGACTTCACTTCTGTTATAGTGTCCAAGAGGCCCCTCTGATGTATCCTTGGACAGTGGGAACAGAAAGCAGTTTCTGAATAGCAAGGAAGGAGATGCTGCTGCCTCCAGTCTATCCTCACCCGCTTGCTGCTCGAAACTTACATTTTTCAAAAATCATCAGATACTGGCTTTTGTTTTTGATGCACGGTTTGGTCTGTCATGTTTAGTTCCTCTGGTATTTCCTCTCCAGTTCACCACAGACTTCTGGTTCCCATTTGGGAGGCAGCCCAGCTGATTCCAGATCTGTGGCGGGTCAGCAGGGCTATGTAATGCTGGGGGGTGGGGTGCATTGCCACACGCCCCGCTGCTACCAAGCCCCGCCTGCCGGGGGGATCACTCTGTTCTCTCACTCCATCGGCTGTCAGCTTTGAACAGCTTTGAATATTTTGAACGACTGGTTCTCATTTAGAGTTCCACATTAAAATAATAATAATAAAATAAAGGGTACAAAATCAAAGTAATACAGCAAATGTGACTCAGTTCAAATGTGACAAGTTCATTTAATAAATTCATTATATTGCAGGCATATTATATTCCAGATTTCTTTCTAATTCCTTAATGTTAAAACAAAAAGCTTTGACTTCTGGGTCCCTGCACAGTGCAGCAGTGAGCAGCAGTAGTAGCTGCCCTGGTGTCTCGGACCCGGGGCCGACTGGGCAGCTGGGTGTCAGCCTGCAGACTCCCCCAGCCGGCAGGCTGCTTGTTAACTTTGTGCCGCTCACCTTGACGGGACAGGCCTGGTGCTGACAGATGTGTGAAGCGTTTGCAAATCTGCTCAGCATTTTCAAGTCTCTGTCCACCATATAACACCACAGACTGTGCCAATATTTCTTGTCTTAGCCGTTAACCCCTTTCTGCCATCCCATTGTTCTCTGAGGACCACAGCATAAAGCGATGCGGTTCAATGCTTTGTAATTACAGATTACTAAAGAGTGACATTTCAAAAATAGAGGAGGACATTGTGCTTGTATGTCACAGTGTTTGTTCGCCATGGGCAGCCCATGACGGACGGTGATGTGATACCCTGTGGGTACAGTAGGTATTTGGCTCCTTTCCTACTATAAGATGCTCGTCCTGCAGCTGGACCACCAGACACTCTGAGCAGAACAGCCTGGGTGCTCTCTCCCACTTCAGAATATCCCCATGCTTCCCCTCTCCAAAATCGTTTACCGCTGCCTGCTTTTCATCATTTTGTCTCGTTCTTTTTCCTGATTGGTTGCGCTCACAGGCTCAGCCCTCACGCTCCAACCTGCGGACAGCTTACTGCTTCCCACTTGAATATCGTCTAGTTCTGATTCCTGGGTGTCTGCTACTGTTTACATGGGGTACAAAGCTTTTCTTAAACTGCCTGCTTAGAGAAATGGGCTTAGTACATTTATGCTGACTTTGTGAACCTTGTTATTTAACAAATTAATGGGGTGGGGGGGGTGGTGGCTAACGATGTCAGCACATTCTGAGAGTTAATTGGAAGGTTCCCTTCTGCTTTGAGGTTCCTATTCACAGGGGAGCTGTGCATATTTCAGAACGAAAGGTGTAGGGACTTGCACTGATTTTTACAGGCCTGGAGAATCATAAAACTGCTCCCCTCAGGTGCAGTTTAGTTTTACTTTTACCTGCCACATGTTGTCTGTAATAGATCCTTTTTTGGGGGGGGGGGGTGTTTACGGAAGCTCGTCCCTATGGCAGCAAGCACTGAGCATGTTTGATCTCCTGGGTACTGCTCTCAGACCCAATGGCATCTAATAGTGCTTCAGCTTGAAATGATGGGCTACCTCATTCCTGCTTCCTGACTGAGTTCTATGAACTTCCCATCAGCATGGATGTTAATGCTTATTTCTTTGCTGTAACGAACCAGCAGGTCATCAGGTAAGAGAAACGATGGTCTAAGGTCCTCAGCTTTAGTCCCTCTCTGTCTCTTCATATTTATATATATTGATTTACTTGCAGGTACACTCTCAGAAGTTTCACCAGCACTCTCTCCAGCTCTGTCCGCTGCTGCTTTCCGCATCCTCAGGAGAGAGACCGTGATGCCTGCCTCAGCGAGTCCCTAAGGGTCCCCCCCCCCGCCCCCCCCCATGAGCCAATCGCACACTGAGACCTGGCTCCCCATCAAACCAGCCCAGATTGCAGAGCCACCATAAACTCACAAGGGTGCTCGGTGCAGACTGTCCACCATCCCTTGATCTTCGGGGTTTATGAAACTGCATGGGGAGCAGTATAGCTCACCTAATGGAGGCTCTGCTACTGTAAAGCCCCCATTTTAGCGAAAAGGCTCCGGGCTCATTAACAGTGCTGTTAAAGTTAGCCCTCCCCTTTAAGAAAGGTGACTGTCTTTGATCTAGCCATATGGTCCCTAAGGTGCTAGCGCAGTACATTACTACAGTAAAAGTTTACAGATGTTGGTGTTTGGTATCCTGAGAATGCAAAAATATGTGACTGGCTCTGATGTTTTCGACATTGGTTAATAAGTAAAAGTCAAGTCTATGTGTCCAGCCCTCCTGGTTTCATCTGCAGACTCATTTAATACTTGAATGATATTTACAGGCCCAGACATTTCCTCCTGTATTATCAGTTTAAGTAGGAATCTCATTCTCTGAAACTATTTAGACTTACTCGCACAAGTAATAAAGTATTCTGTTGCTACTTGTCTGCAATACACTAGTATTTTTTGTATAGAAATATTTGTAATACAACAAGCTTACAGCATAAATATTTTTTCTTGTGCACTGGCTTTCATGTGTGCTTCTCGTCTGAGCAACTTCCCAGAAAAGCTAAAAAAAGGGGATTTAATTAAGGCATTTAATAACAATGGGAACCGGCTGTATTTAAATCCAGATTTATAGAATAGGGCCTGTAATTAAAAGTCATTTTGTTAGTGTCCTAGGAGATCTCCAGACAAGCCGGATATTTGGCGCATCACTTTTAGTTTTATAGGTATGCCACGGTTCATGGCTTCTGATGCGTTTTTCCTTTCTCTCCTACCAGGAGAATCCTCCTCACTGAAAGAGCTGCTGTCCCATCATGAAAGTGAACTTCACATTGAGATCAAGGCCTTGTGAGGAACACCAGTGTGGAATTATAGGCTCATCGCCAGGCTACCATATGATCAGTGTGGTCCGAGACGCTGAAACACCACAGTATAATCTGAGGACGGCGATGCCAATCTCGTGGTCCCTTGCCACCGTTCCCTTTTTCTCACAATTTGCACGTGTCGTTTGGCGTTCTGCATGCAACATCGCCTTCGCTTTAGTTCCACGCTCTCTCTGCTTCCTGAAGAAGGACCTACCCGACACAAACGTAGCGGTGGAAGATTCTGTGACGTCACCAGAAAGAAATTCCAGGCTGCCCTTCACATGTCTCAGTATTTACTTTTTGGGGAAATACCGCCGAGAGCCCGATCCGCACGATATTCGCGCCCCCCGTTTCCTCGTGCCGTTGGCGTATATGCGGAGCAGACCGAGCGCCAGAGAGGCTGACAGCACGTATATTGCTGTTGGCGGCAGGATTCTCCACTACACCTTGGCTTCAGTGCCTGCTCGCGATGTTCAGTAACTCAGGACTCTTGCAGACACAATCCCATCTGCTTTCGCTGTTTAGCCCCGGAACATTTTGGAGAGTGGAGCAGATTAATTCAGCTGCCTGCTGGCCGGTATTTTACTGGGAAGAAATACTTCGGAATATTATAGAATCAGATTTGCGGGAATCCATTTAGGAAATGGGATATCTTCGCCCGCTGCTTGAGGGTCTTGCTGTGGTTTGTTGGGGGTCAACAGTCTGTGAAGATTTTCTGTTTTAAAACTACCCCAAATTAATAAGCCAAAGGTAGCCATTAATTAATGCTGAGCCACAGGGGTTCATACACAGCACTTCCAAGGATGGGACATCAAAGGGAGCCTCTGTAGAGGACAGGAGAGAACCTGTTATAAAATATAGGGGGGAGCTGAGAATACGGTGCCGGAACTCTGAGGAGGGTGAGCATGAGCTGGCATAAAACCGTACCTTTTTGGAGAAAGAAACCAGAGCAAAATCACTGCCGTGTACCTTCTAAGAAATGGTGAGCTGGCATTGTGGTTTATCTAGTGACGTACTAGCTGCTAGCTATGCATTTAGGAGATATAGTGTTAGGAATAACGCAAAAAACAGATCAGAATCTTCATCAGTAGTCTACATGATGATGAAACAAACCTGTTTGCTTACAGATGCATACAGATGTTGCCCAAGGCAGTTCCACCTTCAACAGTTTCATTCAGCTTTTATTGAACAACTGTATCGGGGCAGTTGTTCATCAGCAGAAGGCAGCCACCCCTGAAAGTGCTCTCTACTTCCTGCTCCTCCGCGCCCCCCGGGACAGAGCATCCTCTCTCTCTTCCTCACCAATCTGACTGGCCAGGCCGGCGTGGCTGTAGGCGGGGACCCCAGCCTTGGCTGCCGATCCTGACCACTTTCTCCCGGCTCCGTCTGGCCGGACACCAGGAACAACAGCAGAGGCAGAGGAAGCCCGGCATCTGGGGCACTCCGATCCGAAACTGCAATCAGTGTGGGGCGCACTTTTCCACAGCCTCTAATTTAGGACCTTTTTGATGGTGTGCATAGGCCCGCTCCATGCACTGGGGCAGACCTGGAGTCAACAATTAAATTGTGATGTTTCCAACTATATTTCAAAGGGCGCATTTAAGTTGGAGTCATCGCTGCAGTGAAGCCCTGTCTCTGCTCACACTGATGTGGCTCATTTGATTAAGATCTTTCTCAAATCTCAACCTCTCACGGAATTATTTAATGTCTCCTCATGGCCATCCACGCCATTTACCCGAGAGGACGGTGTGCTGTCCTGTTCACACAACAGCAACCACAACAGTGGAAGCTGGCAAACATGAGAATATATATATATGTGGAATATGCAGAGCAACATTATCCCTTACATTAGTATCAAGCATATAGTAGTCAAGGAAAGTAGCTGCCCTTATTTGCATAAATCTTGGAGCAAACCAGAAATCGCTCATACAGCGATTAAAGTTCGATATAGTTGCAGTGGTAGTGAGTGACGTGCCACTCTGCTGGTGCCTGGAATCCCGAGTGTGCTGGGTGCCTGGAATCCCGAGTGTGCTGACAGCCTCTCCCACTGTGTTGACCAGTGTGTGATCCCCTATACAGTCATTCTCAGCTTGGGATTGGACAGGTTGTGATTTCTTACGCATAAATACACTATCCTTTTACTTCCTATGTATTAACTTGGCATGGTGGTGCGGAGGTCAGCACTGCTGCCTCACACTCTGGGACCAGGGTTTGAGTCTCCGCCGAGGTTCCATGTGGGCAGAGTTTGCATGTTCTCCCTGTGTTGTTACGGGGCTTCCCCCCACGGTCCAAAAACATGCTGAGGCTAATTGGAGTTCCCAAATTGCCCATAGCTGTACATGTGTGAATGACTGGTGTGTGAGTGTGCCCTGCGATGGGCTGGAGCCCCATCCTGGGTTGTTGCCTGAATAGGATAAGTGGTGCCTTGTGCCTATAGGCTTTGATACATGCTGAATGTGATGCCAACCCACCGCTGAAGTGGAAATATGGCAGGAGCAAAAGTTAATGATGGAGAGAATGTGCCTTTAAAACTTCTAATGAGCTGGGTTGTAATTCGCTGTCAAATGCCCAATGACGGTTCAGTTTCCTCCTTTAAATGGGGCCACATGGTACAGCATTAACCTAACCCATTTAACATAGGCAGTTTAAACTCATCGTCTAATTCTACTGCAGGTATAAATGTATGTTTAGCATTGAAAACCTCAAGAAATAAAGAAGCAATTTGGTGGGCGAATGTGTGAAATCGGGTGAGAGATGACTGAACATCCATCCAAAAGAAGTTGTGTTTCATGCAGTCCTTTAATTCCATGCCACCCTTTGTCAAACAAACAGCTGCCCAGAGCAATTTCATATAAGTGAGGTTGCATTGGGTACTTAGCCTGAGACCTGAGATCTGGATTATGATTTGAAAAGCTCAGAGCTACTGTGACTTGTCACTTGGACTTGGATGCTCATAACTCATACTTGACTTGGACTTGTGACTTGAAGGCTTATCAGACGTACCTTTCTGATAACAGGCAGCTT
This sequence comes from Petrocephalus sullivani, assembly GCA_026780845.1. Classification (NCBI taxonomy): domain Eukaryota; kingdom Metazoa; phylum Chordata; class Actinopteri; order Osteoglossiformes; family Mormyridae; genus Petrocephalus; species Petrocephalus sullivani. The sequence continues at coordinate 12,904,821 of JAODKM010000088.1, read as the reverse complement.
TCATTCTGTTCTCCCCTGGGGCTCATTTTGCTTGCATTAGCATAGTGACATTGTACTGGCTACTCAGCTGGAAACTTTACAGGAGATCCAAACTGTACTGAACCCCATTTAGCTTTCTAAGAGCCATAGTAGCCTCTGGAGATTTTGCTGTATCACTAATAAGACCAGTTCCCCTCGCAATGTTATTGGGACTTATAAACTGCCTCCCCATTCACAAAGACACTCATGTAGACCCTCACACAGATTGGCCAGCAAGAATTAGCCCCAGGCGCACACAAACACACACACACACACACACACACACACACACAGACTCGTGTACCAATCAAAATTTGGACCTTCATTTCTATGGGAAAAACCCTAATCCCAATCATGACACCCTTAACCCCAACCCAGTCCTAACCTTAACCATAAGTAACCAACCCAAATACAAGACTTTTGGCATTTTTAGTTTTTTAATTGCATTCACAGATTTTTATAAAACTGAGGTTATCCAAATAGGGACCTGAAAAGTTGCCCCCAAAAGTAGGGAAGTTTCAGGTTTTACCACACTTTGGGGACATTTTGGTCTTCAAATGTGATCTCTGCAAACCCACACACACACACAAACCTGCGTACCTTTCTAAATGGGAACTGTCCATTCATTTCTATGGGAAAAACCCTAATCCCATTCACAACACCCTTAACCCCAACCCAGCCCTAACCTTAACCATAAGTAACCAACCCAAATACAAGACTTGTGGCATTTTGACGTTTTAGTTTGCATTCAAAGATTTTTATAACATTGAGGGTATCCAAATGGGGACCTGAAAAATTGTCTCCAAAAGTAAGAATGCTTCAGGTTTTACCATACTTTGGGGATATTTTGGTCCCCAAACATGATCTGTGCAAACCCACACACACACACACACACACACACAAAGCTGCTAGCCTTGCACCTCCTACTGACACTGGACACTGGAAATTTTCCGGGGGTTTGAGACAAAAGAAACGGGTTTCATATCACCACTGATGGTGGCAAAAAACGCAAACAAATCCATTTCTTGTTTTCTGGTCCTAATGTACTATATTGGAACCACAGCCATAATAATGGCAATGCCAGTGTTTCCCAATCCGACCCTCGGAGACAGGCAGCGTTTTTGCTCCGGTAGGGAGCTCTCTGGTCCGGATTGGGAAACACAAGCTTGTGCCAAAGCCGAAAAAGATGCCAGGTGCTTGTGAAAGGGGGCGAGTCAGCAGACGAGGAGTCGTAAGCTCCCAAATCTGTCTGCTTTCCCACGTTTGTTGGTCCATTCTGATTAACAAAATGGCCGCCTTTGGGGTTGTGCTATGTCAGCTGAGAAACGTTTAAGCGCCGCGTTTAACGCTGACGTCCCTTTTCCTACCTACAATTCCCTTTGTGCTAGAGGCCTGTCAGACGCAGCACATTTTTTAAAAAAGTTCAACACTTTTTTCCCAGCTGCATGGAAGAATGGCCTCATAGTCCCATGTCAAATCAGTATCGACAACCAGTCAGAAGAAGCAAAAGTCTGTATTCACCACTGAGGAATGAAAGTGACCTGGAGGAGGTGTGTCAAGTGGGCACTACACGTTCTGATGCCCTCTGGCACCTTCCCAGTTATTATGAAAGACTTATTTTTGCTTTCTCTATCCCAACATTCCTCGCCTTTTCTTCTTCGCCTTTCGATCCTCCTTAATGTCTCTCTTCAGTCTTGGTCCCAAATAAGCCGCCTTTCATTTCCCCGTCCCGGTGTCCTGTGATCGCGTTCACCATGGGAGTGAGTCTTCACTTTGATTTACACTGACGTTTTGTTAGTTACTGTTGGCATATCTCACAATTATTATTTGGAATATGACAGACTTGCGTGTTTCATCGCATATTTAATATTCTCTACTGATAATGCGGCTTCACAATTATAATTCACAATTATTGTCCAGGCAGTAGCATTTAGGAGAAGGAAAATAATTAATGGGCTTCATCTCCAGTCCTTAGGATTTAATATGGTTGCAGCTGGTTCATCTCGGGAAGTTCAGAAAACATGACGGGCAAAAAACTGAATAAAAATAATTTTCTTATGAAAAGTCTTGCAGTAAATCTACATATGCAGTAAAGATGCAGTAAATCTACATATCTAAAATAGTTGTTCTCAAATGCTGGACTCCATTGTATATGATATATATACATATATCAAGTCCCTGACTGCTCACGGTTCTGTTTCTGGTCCCCATCACCTCGTTCTCCGGCTTCCTACCGCAGCCCAAAGACATGGTTAGGTTGATTGGTGGTTTTGAATAAACCCCATTTCATGTGTGCAATCACAATGGCCTGGTGTCCCACCTTTGACAATGCGTCCTAATTGCACCCTATAGTCAGGGCCGGCTCTGCCTTTTCAGAGGGCCTCAGTAAGCCCTACCCACCCTATTAATGACCATTACACTTCCTCTGCAATGCAGATATTTAAAGGCCATAAACTCAAAATAAACCTAAAGCCAGTCCTGCATATTTATTCCTCTGATAATTCCTGCCTTAGTTTACAGACGCTGTGGTTTTATTAAGCTGAAGCATGCCTGATACGCTCTAAAGAAATCTTTGTTTTGTCTTCTACAAGTGAGCAACAGAACCACTTAGACATTCAGTGTTCATCCAGACAGCTTCTATTAAAGTTCCTTGCAAAGGCTGCACATTATCCATAGTGAAGCTGGTGGCCAGTAGCTCTCAAACGGGGCCGTGTTTGTGATCCCAGGATGCTTTGCTTTTTAGGAGACGTTGGCATGTTCGTAGATTAGCCTCAGAGATTGATAAAGACCTTTCTCAGCTTAGAGAAACATCTCGACGTTCCCCAGCAGACCATGCTCGTCTCCAGCTTATTCATTATACTGAAAACTGTTTTTCAGCTAGATGGAAATGATAGGCTTCTCTGTAACATATACTCAGCTACAGGTTCACCATAAAACACATTTATACATAATAGCACCCTGGAAAAACCAGAAGTCGCCAGAGTTTAGTCAGCGCAAAGTGAACTAACAAAAGAGGCAGTGCTGAGATTTAGCAAAGACGGCAGCTAAGTGAGGATCTCTGCAAAGGTAGCACTGTGGCCCTACACCTCCGGGGCTGCGGTTCCACTGCTGCTTCCTGAGCTAGACCCCATGCTCACCACAGCCCTGCTTTAAATCAGCAGTTGTGGACAGTGGCTGGGGGGATAGTTACGGCGATTTCGTAACAATAGGCTGCAGTAGCTATTGTTGTCCAGTCGGACGTTTCTTATGTTTCAGGGCCCGGTTTCCCGATAACGCACACTGTTAGCATGCTAAGAAGACTCTTAAGAGTGGTCCGGACCAATCTTATGAACGTGCGACTTACCTAAGATAAACTTCGTGTACGAACGCTTCGGGAATCGTTCCATAACGTTAAGAGAGAGGTTAAGGTACAACTTAAGAACTACTTAGCGATAAGAAGGTTTTGGGAAACCGGGCCCAGATCATTTTAAGCCGTCGTTATTCCAGCTCTGCTCCCCATCTGTGCCTCTGCCCTTCCAATGTCTCCTACAGCACCACTGAGCAATCGGATATCACTCATCCATACCAGCTCTGCTCCCCACCTGTGCCTCTGCCCTTCCAGTATCTCCTACAGCACCACGGCGCAATCGGATATCACTCATCCATACCAGCTCTGGTCGTCACGGTTCGTGACCTCACTTACACATTACATTTCAATAAGCAAGCTTCCCCAACTGAAACCGCCACTACATTTAAATATTAAGCACTAAAATGAAAGAAAAACACACACAAATATGTGTTTACATGCGTGTGAGCAGCAATCTATAATCACAGTTTGACCTAAGCACACTTTCCTTGGACTGTAGGAGGAAAGGCACTAAAGGAGGGCTCGAATCCACAACCCTGAGGCAATAGTGCTACCATTTGAGTTCCCCCTATTACATGAGAAAGCGCCATCGACATAAAACCCTGAGAACTAACTTGTTTTCTGCTGTCTTGACAACCCAACCATAATGGTTAATCCAACCAAATTCCGATTTGATGGAGGCAGTAGAGTGGAATCATATCATTCAAGGGTCTGATATTGGCTTACCATCAACTTACCATCTAATTTTATTCCTGTTGTGAGATAGCCACAGTTACAGACACTGCCGGCCTGTCATACATAATAAGCTGGAATGAAGCACAATTCATGATCACTGATTCATTTGGGCATGTTGTGCTGTTGGCTAAGATGGTCTCTTTAATTAACTGCACACTGGATTTACAGAAAAACAAATTCATAAGAACAGTTAAAAGAAAAGCACATAATGACAGCAAATATCTCAAATGTGTAATAACATTACTGACTTTGAATTTACTGGTGATTTGAATGGAGCTAAAATAAAGCATTGTTTTGCACTGTCACGCTTGCAGATCTCCTTCCAGGATGAATATTGAAAATATTGTGCCATTGTGCTCCTGATTGTAATTGGCTTAAGCTCTGTGGCGAGATCTCCAATGACTGCCTGGAGTCGGAGCTACAGGAGGACCCGCTGGTTTCATTGCCCGATACACTTAGGTTACTTGTATAGTGATGAGAAAATTCGTTTGTGTTTATAGCGAGCGAAACAGAATCTCACAGTTCACAGAGTAACATCAGTATTTATTGTGAACACCAGGCAAACATGCAGAACCAGAGTTGAGGTAACAAAGCAATGAGTGTGAGTAGACAGAGACTCCACATAGGGGGCAGACACACAGAGAGTCCGTGACGGGAGAGTCCGTGACGGGAGAGTCCGTGACGGGAAAGTCCGTGACGGGAGAGTCCGTGACGGGAGAGGCCGGGACGGGAGAGTCTGTGACAGGAGAGTCTGTGACGGGAGAGGCCGGGATGGGAGAGGCTGGGATGGGAGAGTCTGTGACGGGAGAGTCTGTGACAGGAGAGGCCGGGACGGGAGAGGCCGGGACGGGAGAGTCTGTGACGGGAGAGTCTGGGGAGAGTCTGTGACGGGAGATGCTGGGATGGGAGAGGCCGGGACGGGAGAGTCTGTGACGGGAGAGGCCGGGATGGGCGCAGGGCAGGACAGGCTGGCAGGGCGGGCAGACCTGGACCTAAGACAAGGGTAAGCACACTCAGTAGATCTCATGCCAACGACTGCCGACACCTCGCTGTGAGAACAGCGTCGGGCAGGACTAAGTAGGATGATCGCTGGGTGTTTGTCAATTTGAAGCGGCTGTTACAGCCTCCTTCTCACGAGGGGGCGTGACAAACTACATCACGATTAAATGAGGGGCACTCGCATAAATTCATGGCATAAAGCAAAACATCACCACATGTGTCAAAGTGCATTTAATGAAATCCACACGCTAACCCCAGCACAGATATTGAAGCCTTCCAGCATAACCAGTGTAACCTACATGACTAAGGCCCGCCCCTTCCACCGACGCGCGGCTCTCTGTGTATGCAGACAGCATGCCAGGCATGATTGGGGGCTGACGTGGCGTAAGCATTCTGCCGAACGAAGGCCGTTCCTGCAGAGAGAGCTGTTTTCAATGTATTTGTCAGCTCAGCTAGCCAGATGTACTAGGTTGCGGTAACGATAGCACCACCCTTAGGGTCTTCAAAACAGGGACATGCTAGGAAGCATACCCCCCCCCCCCCCACATTATTTAAATAAATTCTACAATAGCTGGTGCTATCCAGGTGCAAACTGGATTGGGGGGATGCGGGTATAGAGGAGACCCAAACTGTACAGGCAATGCCACATATCTTTAGCATCCAGTGGCTGAGCTGCTCAACATTTAAACATTAAGGAGCAATTAAGCTTTAACTTTAGAGGAACAAGGTCTGTCTTTTCTGCATCCTAGAAGTGACGCTGCAGATCCATCAGTTTTAAGAGCCATGTTAAGAAAGTTGTTGTACACACAGGAAAACATGGAAAAATGATGAAGACAAAGGATTCCTGCCACTTCCAAGTTCTAGCCGTGTTTTATGTGTCATGGATGCTGTCGTGAATATTATAGTTCAAAATGGCGGGACACTTATCCAACACTATTCAATTGCTCACAAGAAAGAATAGCTTTGAGCACTTACAGTGCAGGTGATCTCCTTTCCCCTTCCTCAGCCCTCCGCACCCCCACGCCCCATTCACGCAATGGTCCTGGCAGCCGATGCCTGGTAGCAAAGGGTAGGAAGCCTGCTTGTGAGTCACAGGGGAGAGACTGGTGCATCCAGACCACAAGCCAGACTTTCCTGATGCCTCCACACCCAGAGCTGGAGAGCCGGGGTAGGGAGATGGTGCGAAGGGGGGTGGTGGTGGTGGTGGGGGGGGGGGG
>JAODKM010000088.1:12865915-12878291 GCA_026780845.1 Petrocephalus sullivani | reverse complement strand
AAAATACCTGTACTTTATATTCCTGCTCCCTACATGGATTACCTTACATTTGTCTATGTTAAATTTCATCTGCCAGGACTGGCTGATCCTGCTCTCTCAAAAAATGTGCATTGCTCTGGTTAAAAGCTTCTGCTAAACTAGACAAATTCATATTAACACAATTACATAGATTTCAAAACTGCTTACCTTACAGAAAACAGTTCAGTACAAGCTGAAAGTATATATTATACTTAGTTAACAAATTTACATGCAAATGTTTACCTAATATAAAGCTTAAATAGGCTGTAAAGTAATGGGAAACTACCCTTCACAGATAGTGTCACCTTCAGTCAAGCGCCCTCCTCCTCTCCTTCCCAATGCTGAAAGCCCCGCTGATCAAATATCATCTTTTCACTACCTTAAAGTAACTGGGTTTCACTATGCCTGGGAAGTTACCCATGCTTCATTCTCGTGGTCTCTAACAGTGTTGCATGTCATTGCCTCTTGTTTTATTTAAATACGAAAAACCATTTAAAAACATATTACATCAAGGTATTTGTAATGACTGAGGGCAGAGAAGCCTATCAAGATAAGAAAACCAAGCGAGCACCGTACTTAGAAATCTAACCGCAAATCATTACCCTTTATCGTGGTACAGCTGACAATTTCACCTCAAATACAAGGAAAAAACATACCGTAAAATGTTCTTGCAACCAGTGTTATCCAGGTTGCTGAAACGCTTCCTGTTTTAGGGGCTCTGGCTCAGTTTCTGCAGCAGCATCTTTCCTCAGGGAGGAGTTGCAGGAGATTCAGCTGAATGTTTCAGGAGCGCTTTGTGTAAGGGGCTCAGGGCCTTTTGCATCTGTTCGGCCAACACTTCTGTCCAAAGTAAGCAAACAAGTAAGCAAAGATAGATAGATACTTTATTAATCCCTCGGGATGGTCCCTTCGGGAAATTTAAGTGCAGTCACCGACCAAGTTACAGACATGAGGATAGCTTGGGATCACAGCACTGGGTCAACCAGCATCAAGCAGCACACTGGTTTTTGTGTTTTGCACTTCAGTGCCACCGTATTGCAGGCTCTGACACAGATGCCAATCAGAATGAGCAGCTCACCACTTGGGGAGCAGTTGACTTGGACCAGGCTCTTCCAGCAGATGTGAATGCCAGGGGCAGGGAAACGTGAACAAACAGGTGAAGAGCAAGAGCAAGATTTAAAACATATGAGGAACAACATTTTGGCTGGTGTGAAGGTAGATTTAAAAAGCCAAAAGAACAACTAGGAGGGAACAGCATTATTTCAACATGACGAATGGAGCTGTGTAGGATATAGCTGGAAGGAAAAAAGAGGAGAACAGATCCCTGGAAGCTTTTTTCAGCAAACGTCAAACATGGGGATACAAACTGTTGTGCAGTAAGAAGCAGGCCAGATTTCCGCCATAGGAAAAATGGCAGTAGCTTAGCACAAAGCTTGCATGGCACACGCCACCACGTCACGGGCAGCCCAGCGGTCTCCCTGAGTGACTGCTACACAAACGAATGCAGCTTTTGCAGCGTGGAGTGCATTAGAGACCGAGGCAGAGCTGGAGTGCATCCAGACCAAAGTCTGCTTTGGAAGGAAGGGAAGTGTCATTATAGAAAAGAATGCATCAGTTTATAAACAATGCGGACAGAGAAAGGTGGGCTGAAGGCAGTACTCACAGAGACGGGAGGGGGGTGAGGGCCAGCCATGGGACTGCGGGGGAGCAGCTACCACGAGGCAAGAAGTGAGCGACGAATGGGAGGAACTCAAGTTCTGCCGAGTGCAGAACATTGCGGAGCCCAGGCCAGAAATACCAGACTTCTATAAACTATCTAGATGAAGATTTAATTTCAGCAGTTCATCCTCAGTTCGCCGTTTTTTGGTGCAAGGTTATGACATCAGTTGGGAATGCATTTGTAAGACTGTTCCTGTGCAAGGCAGTCGGACTATCAAGCCTGTCCAGGTCAAGAGTAAAGCCAGGTACTGATGTTTGCACCAAGAGAGTAATCTAGTCGCCCTGGTCTTCATACTGAATGTCACATTGCTGTTTAAAAAAAAAAAAAAATAGCACGTAGGGAAAACCTCCCCCAAACGATTCCTGATATTCCAAATATCTATTTAATATTTAATCTTAAATTCTGCAGAACTTTGGAGAATATTGTCAGCTAGAAGTTGTCCCTGTGACAGTCACTGCGGTTATTTCTTTGCATAGAAATTCATGCTTTGCGTCCATGATTGGTATTTCGAAGTGGGAAATGCCGTTAACCCATTAAAAATCACACCTCCGGGCTGGTGTTTTCCTCCTCTGTCCTCAGCGGCTTCTGCTGGCCCATGTGACGTGGCCTAACCCAATGCCAAGAGATAAAGTACTTCCCTGTGCCGCGGCTGGGAGCCAGTGGAAATGTGGGGACCATGAAGGCGCAGAAAAGCTGAAAATGTTAGGGAGGCCCATTTTGGTTGGTGCTTAAAAGAGAAACGAAAACATTTTTTGTCAAAGTCTCTAAAGGTAAAATGTTATATCCCTTAACACAGGAGTTTTTTTGAACCAGGGACACCCAAACAAGAGCAGATGGGATTGGATTGGTCTGAGTTCAGAGCCCAATATTATATACTTTCAGGGATCCCAGAATTCCTAGCACCTCCGGCCCCAAAATGAGATCAGGGCTATGGACCCAGTAAAAACTAAGGACTGAGCTGGGGGGAGGGGTGGCTTTAATATTGGCTCTGACCCGGAGAGTCGCCCCATCAGTATTTAGAGCCCGATGCTGTCTTTTCATCAACAGGCCTCTGCAAACCCCCTGCAACTGCTCTCCCGAGCGCTGAATGTTTCGGCTTTCTGGAGATTGCACTGTTTTGCAGACACATGCATTTGATGACCTTGCGATGGTGGTGAAGAACATTCTTGGACAAGGCTGTTTGGAGGGTTTTTTTTATATATATATTTTTATATAAGTAGATATAAATGCAATATAAATGTATATAGCACTTGGCAATAAAACTGATTTTGTAAGAAACAAAATCAACTAGACTTTAACAAAGTCTGAGATCATAAATTAGGTATTTATACGTAAACAACACAAAGTACAGCTCTTCCCTCATAAATAAACAAAGTAAACGTGATTTATGACTGACCACAACGAATAGTTTATTATATTACGGTAAAAAAATAGTGAGTTGATAGTGATAATGAGTTGTGGTGCACATGCCTGGATGGGAGCAAGGCGCTGAGGCGCTGTTGAAGCACAGCAGGCATTTGTAATAATGCTTCACAGCACAAACATTTTCAAAGTAATCTGCCACGAATCAAACTCACTATGGCAGACTGTCCCACGTCATCAAAAGTTTAGATAATGCCTGTTTTAGATGCCAGCTTCATTGGGCGTGTTCTTTGTAGAGGATTAGGGATTTGTCATGATCCTAACCCTGAGTAATATCTCAAGGGCATATTTGAAAGAATTGTATCGTTTAAACTGCAGTCTCTTCTCATTAGCACACAGGTGTTTGAGCAGTTAAAAGATGTGTTTGTCTTATTTAAATATAAATGCACTTATGACACCCCATGTATAAATATCAGATGGGATCTTTTAGAGCCTCCGTCCTGTTTAATCGCATATGTCAGGACTTTGCCAAACAGCACATTTTATGCTGACGTGGCATATTCATCAGATATTTCTTTCACCTTTGCTGTCGTTGTCTCGTGGAAGAGAGAAAGGCATTAAAAAGGGGCTGATGTCGGCCGCCTGACTCAAACTGCAACGTGTCCATGGTCGAATGCTGCTTTGATACCGTGCCAAATTACCTCCTTCATTTTTCCCTTCACTTTTGTCTTAGAGCTCATGCCTCCGCCCTGCTGAGCAGCCCTTCTGGAATAGCTAAATCGTCAGCGTGCGCTACATGGCTTTTTTTCTTCATTTAACCAGTTTTACAGAACATGTTGTAACATCACCTGGGCACTACACATTCGCAACACACTAAGGGCTCCCGAGAGGTCTGAAAAGACGCCCTCCCTCGGCACTGTGATGCTGCTGTGGATGCTAAACGTAATTTTGGGAAAAGCAAGAAATATCTCTGTGCTTCAAGCATCAGTATGATTTTGTCTAATGTGGGACAATGGAAGCATATTACACATCTGGATTCCAGGGAAATACTGTATGTCTTTTTTATCTCTGAAAAAAGTACAACTCATTGTTGGGTAAACACATCTCTTGGGTGTAATTGTGACCTGTTGCTTTAATTGCAGTTTATGGAAAATTCAAATTATTCTACTCAACCAACCTGTGGTGGGCATGTTGCAAGATTTATGAAAGCAGAAGAGACTATTCCAATTAAAGCAATTCTGCTGTTACACCATAACAAACCAGAAGACACTGTACCTCATCGAGTATGTCCATGAGCATGTATCTTAAAATAAAAAGAACCTTCTCTTAATATTGGAGAAATAATATCCAAATAATCATGTACTGTTACTTTAGTAACGGCCAGTGAAGTTTTCATTCTTGTCAATATATATTTTTTTCAATTTATTGCATTTTTTCCCCAATCTGGGTAGTCTTTACTGGTGAAAAATCAATTTTATATCTTTATATTGAATAGATAATTAACCAAAAAGAAAAATGATTTTGGCACAGTGAAATACAAATATTTGCTAAAATAACTAGAGAAAGTCAAAATCCGACAAGTGATGTTTATTAATTTCATTATGTGAGATGATTCTGATTTTACCTGTTATATATATACTGTGAAATGTATTCGTTGTTAAAGACTGTGTGTTAAAATGCAGTCCAGCAAACTTTTGGTTTCATATCTCAAACCAGCACTGACGATACTTTGTATTGTACAAATGCACTAAAATTGATTTACCATATAGGGAAAAAACACTTTTATTGAATGAAAGTGTTCTGTTTGTAATGAAAATGCCCAAAGGCACGTCTACATAAATGCCAGGAAAAGGTGTAAAACATAGACAGGTTATTAACTGAGTATAAAGACTCCAATTCATTGATAAAGTTTTTTCATATTAATTTAACCCCGGAGGATCTACCGTGTGAAAATATCCATTCCTCTGCGCGATCCTTTGATGTGATCAGTCTTCGTGTACGACCCAAAATGAGAGGAGGAATTTCCTGAGACCAAATGACCACCTTCTGGTGTGTGAGAGAGAAAAAAATAAAGTTGCATAGGAGTTTAAAAGACAGGAAAAGTTTTGAGACAGCCCTCTAGCTGGTGAAGGAGGGACTTTTTAAAACATGAACATACACAAGTTATCTGGTGTGTCCAGGACCTCCCCAAAATTTGGAATATAAAAGCCAGGTCAATTCGTTCGTTTAGGCAGTAGGGAGTTTCTGCTGGGGTCTGGACTGGAGATACAACGACCGGACCCTAACTTGTATGATTGGAATCTAAAGAAAAAAGGATTCCCCTCGCCTCAAAGAGTCTACATGTCTAATATTTAGACATGTTCAGCTTTGTGGATATTCGGTTAGCGCTGTTGCTTGCCGCAACAGCACTTTTGGCGAGCGGTCAAGGCGAGGAAGATGGTGAGTAACAGTTTTATTACTGTATTTCTTATTGTGCTTTTGTGTGGCCGCCGCTAAGTGACACAGTGACTGAATTTCGCCAAACTTTTATGATCAGATAAAGTCACACGTGACACTTTTTATTCTCGTGCTATGCGTTGAAATCCGTGCTTGATTGAATTTTAAGCGTATAGTCTACATGCACTTCTGCGGTGGAGCAAGCTGGTACAAGTCCGCAGCGTCCCATGTTCGGGCGCTTTATCGTGTCCTGCGGCTAGAAGCCCGAACAGAACAAACTTGGCAGAATAAGGCGGGATGCACGGCGGCGCATCTGCTTAGTTACGGTCTCTGCCCATTTGGGTGGAGGCAGTTTTTACAGGTTCTAACATCGTTTTGGGATGAATTTGGCCCATGACATGTTGGATTAAACACGAAACAGGACAGAGGGCTAATTTGTTATTGTAATATATTTTACAAAGCTGCGAATAGCATTTCCATAATTTGGTCCAGATGTTTTATGATGCTACAGATATTTAACCTTAATTTAATCATTCTTACATTGATATCCGAAATGGGTGCAAGCCATTAAAAGGGAACTCTCACAAAGAACCGACAAACAACAAAAAGAAAACTAAAGATGCGTGGAACAAACGCTTTAGACGTGTGAAGTGGAATAGTCTAGACATCACTTCATCTCCTAAGTTTTGGATACGGGGCGTGTTGTGGAAGCGTCACAATTGTACGGTCTTAGTGCGCCCCCTTGTGTTTGATGCGTGCATTATAAAAAAAAATGGGGGGGGGGGGGGCTCTGCGCCCACCACTGCACGCGCACGCGCGCGCACACACACACACGCACAGAAGAGAGAGAGAGAGAGAGAGAGAAGCCGAGGCCATGCGAAGTCATCCTCTGTTATTCTCTCATATTTTCCATTAATCCTATAGTTGGCGATTATGTCAGTGATAAAAGTACCCTAACAATCTGCGAGTATTTTACACAGTCTTTGTTTTGCACATCATTTTCTTTCGATAGACCTATCAGATTTTATTTGGAGTACATTTTATATGTAACAATTCCGGTGGTTAATCATTGTAAATAATGGTGAAATTTGATCACTCGCATTAAAGTGGAAAACAGTCCAGCCGAACACTGGGCCAAGCGTAATCTTAGGTTTTACCAAACAGCGGTCGGGCCATAATTTTAATGAACGGCTTTAAAGCCATATAAAGTTTTCATAGAGATATAAATGTGCAAAACTATAATTAGCTCGTCTTTACTCTGCACGAAGTGTGTCTTTATGTTGCAGCTCGCTGGCATTTAATACTTAATATGACTTGACCACATTATTTTAAAAATGATATATGATCCTGTTAATTCACTATCATGGTATATATCCATGTAAATTTAGGCGTTTGTGCACCAAAAAAATCAATTAAAATTATTCAAATGAAATAAAATCAAAATTCACTATAAACATTACAAATATATGCCTTTCAATTAATCTGATGCATTGTCTTTTTGGCCTATATGTAGATATATTTTCCCTTTATTTACGTCGTTTTTAAACGTTTACGTGTGCATGCAGCTTAATCGCAATGTGCAATTGCTGAAGCAGCAATAGCTGCTGGATTCCTATTGTTTTTTTTTTTACTTTATGATTCTAAGCGCGTCCCTGTCCAGGAACCCTTTTCCATTGTTGCCACGTGTTTGTTGGTTGGATGGGAAACGCACGTCTAAAACGCCGCCCTCTCGCTTTGGTTAATGGCAGCCCCGCCCGGCAGCTGTCTGTTGGATGGGCAGACTTACAACGACAAAGATGTATGGAAACCTGAGCCCTGCCAGATCTGCGTGTGCGACAGCGGCAGTGTCATGTGCGACGATGTGATCTGTGAAGACACCACCGAGTGCGCCAATCCCGAAATCCCCTTCGGCGAGTGCTGCCCAATCTGCCCGGACGATGACGGTACTGCGCAGTCTCTCTGACCATTACATTTTTTAAACATGAGATTGTCCCAATGGGCAACTGTGAAATAAAAAGAAATCATTGGAACTTACTTTTAATTAAGAATAGTGTATATATAATGCACACTATGTATAATGTTTTTTGATTCACTATACCAAAACATACAATTTGTTTACACCTAGTGTTGCCTGTAAGATGTAATGCTCAAATTGAATTATTTAGTATTCAAAAGTACTGATATAAACCAGTAAGTTCCACTGCTGGCGAAGATGAAATAGGATGTGCTGAGTTGCAGAATATGACAGTTATACAATCTAAGGCCCATTACTAAAAGTGAGTTGTGAAACAAAAAAATAAAACAAATAGAAAAGTTTTACTCGATAATACACAATATTATTAGCAATATATTTTTAGTTTGCATATTTATTCACATCAGTAGAGTTAAATGTGTTTTCTTGGATTCCATTTGGGTATTTTATGAGGGTAATAATGCAATATATTTCTTTAATTTGTTTTCATAGGTTCTCCCAAAGCAGAGGTAAATATTTTATTCTATACAAACTTAATGTGCAAAATACCTTAGACGATTGCATACATACAGATATTAAACCATCGACAAGTAATAATTTTTATTTTAATTTTACCTCTAGTAATAATTTTTGTAAAAGATCTTGGGACCAAATCATATTTTGACAGGTTAATGTTGTCTCTTGATATGAGTGGATGTCAAGGACTATATGGCTTGGCATAACACTTACAGAGGAAGAATGTGACCTTTATCCACTCACCTCCTTAGGGCCCCAAGGGTGACCGTGGATCCAAAGGTGACCGGGTACGTGCCAGTTTTAATAACGCTAAGGAGCAAAGAATGAGTATTCTACAGTCAGGCAGCTGGGATTGGTGTGAAGGGTCTGAAAGAAATGCAGCACGGGCCATGAGCACAAAGCGAGCAGAAATGCTATCTTTGTGTTGCAGAGTGAAGTAGTTCTTTATTAAAGTAATAAGTAGTTAATTTTATGCTCTAAGACCTGTGTCAAAATTACCATTGTGTTACATATATTTTGACGGAAGATTCCTGCTTTTCTATTAACATTTTCATCCAATTGTTCATCCGGTAGGGTCCCGTTGGGCCTCCAGGCAATGATGGCATCCCCGGACAACCTGGCTTTCCTGGCCCCCCCGGCCCCCCCGGACCCCCTGGCCTTGGTGGAGTAAGTTCTGCAGCACATCTTAAAATCCAGCTGCAGATCACTGCAGCCACTTTGCACTGTGAGGTTCAGCACTGGTTGTGTGGACAGCGCATGGATTTGGCTCTCTTTACAGGAGGCAGGCTCTCCTCACAGGAGTCAGTCTCCTGAGCTACATGACATTAAAGCTGCCCTTACAACGTTGTGCTCAAAAAACATGAAATACTAGGCTAATGCCCACTAGTGGCTGAAATAGGCATTTCAATCGCATTTTCTTTGCTGTAGTCCAGTTTATACTGCCCAATAATGTTCTTGTTTCCTTCTACAGAACTTTTCTCCTCAAATGTCATCCGGCTATGATGAGAAGTCTGGTGGAATGGTATCTTTCCCTGGCCCTATGGTAAAGAGTCACCATAACTGCACTGTTTTGAGTTGTAACATATGATTGATGCTCCCTCAGAGGCCAGGCAGGAGTCTTTACTCCTTAAGCAGTCATTTTCTTTGCTGTTGCATAGTGTTCCTTTGAAAAAAACTCAGTAACTAATAATTTATTATCAAAATGACCTGGTAATAACTTTTCACATATTAACATGCTTTTTGAGAATTTCATATGTCACTGATTTTTTTTTTTTTACTTATTTAAACAAATATTACTTTTTGTTTTTATACTTGAAAGATCACAGTTGTACCATTGCTATATATTTGTTTTCTCTATAAGTTACTTTTAAATGATGCAAAATTCTGTTCTACGTACAAAGCTACCTTTGATAATGCTGGTAGGTTAAGCATCCTGACACTGTTTCCGATTGTTAACTCATTGTTTGTGGTCTAGGGTCCTATGGGTCCCCGTGGTCCACCCGGGCCGTCCGGCACCTCTGTAAGTGTGCCTGCCTTCCCTTGCCAGAGAAGTTTGCTCTTAGACAGCTCTGATCCATCGATTTCTTCCTACAAACCAGCAGTGTCATGGGAATCTCTTTTATGACCTGTCACATAAACCATTTTAATCAAATTAACTGTCATGACATTTGCAAACATTACAATACGGATTGCAGAACAACAACAAATTACAAGGAGCATCACTGTTTAACGAGAAAACAAGAAATGGCAATAAATAAAAGTAAATAACAGTATTTCTTTCCTGCTCTAACAGGGACCACAAGGCTTTACGGGTCCCCCTGGTGAGCCTGGAGAGGCTGGTTCTGCTGTAAGTACCCACCCGCCCCACTGATTCTTCTGTAAGGGCTACCACTGATTCCTCCTGCTACTCAGTATTGTGCCAATGTAAAACGGCAGAATCATTCCCACACTAGACAATCCAAACATTAGCAATGTCGTTGCCAGGACCGGTATTGAATAAATATGCAAAATTCTGTCAATGGGAAAAGTGTCTCAGAGCTGTTGTTTTGGCACCTTTGTGCTTTGCACTTAAGCCTTCGATGTGATGATGACTTGCGTCAGGCAGCCTTGCATTTTGTGTTCACCGACGCACACATGCCTGACTCAGTCTGCTGTCCGTCACTCTTATTTCCCATCTTCCTCAGGGTCCCATGGGTCCCCGTGGTCCTTCTGGCCCATCCGGAAAGAATGGAGAAGATGTAAGCAGCCCAATCTATCTATATCCCATCATATTATGGGTTCTATCCACCTTGGTACCAGCCAGTTCCATGCAATTCTTTTCTAAGACCTATGGTAGCATTTTACTGTCTTAATAGTATGAATCACAAATACAGTTTAAGTCTAATCAGAAATTAGGCCCGACCTAATCGTTCTCTGAATACAGCAAGTGTTAAACATCAAAGGTCCCTTCAAAACATCACCAGTACCTGGCTATAAAATCACGAAACCTTGTTAAATCCGGCCTGCTTTCCCCCAAATTGTTTATATTTCAATGCCAATAAAACCCCCAGCCGTGCCAGTGCCAGCGTCCTCAGGCAGCCGTCTCACTGTCTTTCTCTCTTGCTCAGGGTGAAGCTGGCAAACCTGGTCGCCCTGGCGAGCGTGGTCCATCTGGCCCTCAGGTAAAGCCTGCACACTTATTATGCTGTGTTTTTTTAAACATCAAAAATCAAATCAATCAGTTCCGGTCAGCAATGGCTTATGTGGAACTACAGCCACTCTGACACCTGAGAGCATTTTGCTGATTTAATAGCCTTCTTCCGCAGGGTGCTCGTGGATTCCCAGGAACTCCCGGACTCCCAGGCATCAAGGGACACAGAGTGAGTGGTTGCTGGTAGACATGCGCCCTGGTGGGTATAGCTGAGAATGACAGCTCTTTTAACATCGCTTTGCATTCCCTCTAAGGGCTTCAGCGGTCTAGATGGAGCCAAGGGAGACAATGGCCCTGCTGGACCCAAGGTGAACTTCAAGGCAGCTGATGTGTAAAGCAGGGGCCAGCTGTATGCCCGTGCTCACGTAGAGCTCACTGCAATCATGTCTTTGTCAACAGGGAGAGCCTGGTGCCTCTGGTGAAAACGGCGCTCCTGGCACAATGGTATGCAACATCTATTACCTCATATCTGTAAAGTATGGCTTAGAGTTTTGTTTGTATTGCATAAGCGAGATCCCCTTAATAAAGGTGGCCATCTTTATTTAAATATCTGGGAGCTACATAAATGTACAAACTACATATCACTTCAAGTTATTAAATGCTGTTTAGGAATATTTAGCAGACCGTTATGGGAATGTTCTTGGCTGTTGTTGAGGCAGTACTGGTCTTTTCTTAATTTGCTGGGCAAACATTGTGCACCATGCCTCGTGCACCGTGCCTCGCGCACCATGCCTACTGGAGCTGACTCCCTGGCCTCTCCTGCCTTGCTTTCCCACAGGGCCCTCGTGGTCTCCCTGGTGAGAGAGGCCGTCCTGGTTCCGCTGGCCCTGCTGTAAGTACCCTTTAAAAAAAGCCTTTGCAGTGTGGCTCCGACAGAGTCTAGTGCACTAGTCTAAGTGCACTCTTCCATCTGGGTATACGCATTCCGCTCTACCTCGAAGCCCTGGGTTTGTGTCCTCTTAACGATAACTAATTAGTCAACTAGTCATTGTCCATTCAGATGGAATTTATCTCTTCTGAATATACATTCCATTTAAAGAATGGAATTGTTCATCTGGAATTTGCAAGATGCCCCATTTCTGCTGCTGGGGTTTTATCTGGCAACACGATGAATTAATGTGCAGAACAATAACTGCTCGTCATCACGTAATGCCATTAAATTATAAAGATGTGCAAAGCTTATTACAGTATAGTTTGGATACTGTACACCCAATGAAAAGATGTGTTTATGGTGTAATGATCACTAATGCTTCCTTACCCCTCCCTGGTGTTTGCACTGACACTTTACTGCATTGGTAGCTACAGTGAATGAATAGAATGGGCAGTGATTGGAAACTAGAAGCTGAACAAACAATAACATTTAACAAATAAATACTCCCAAAGCATTTTGCAAAATGGATTTTTCAGGCACTATTCCTAAACACAAGCCAGAAGCTAGTGTGGCTCTTTTCTTAGCAGTAATGAGATATCAGACGGTCCCTTTAAGGGCAGAATGCCCCATCATTCATGCTGCCCCCTCAATCGTCTGCAAAAAAGCCCCCACATTATATCAGCTAGTCCTAATGTATTGTAGAGCAGCACAACCATAGCACCAAGCAGGCTCATGATCTGAATCAGTATAGTTTCCTTAAGCATTCATATATTTGGCTTAATCTACTGTGTT
>JAODKM010000088.1:12833404-12848037 GCA_026780845.1 Petrocephalus sullivani | reverse complement strand
GGGGGGGGGGGGTTTTTTAAAACCCCCCCCCCCCCCCCCCCCCCCCCCCCCCCCCCGTCCCAGCTTACACCTTGCTGGCGGCAGCGCGGTGCCCCAGCGCCTCACAGACGGCCCCTGTCCACCTGGTGATGTCATCTGTCCGATATCCTCCAGAAACAGGCAAAAAGCGCCCGGTCCTCAAACGCCCGATCCCCGGCGCTTTGGGGAAGAGGGGGATTCTTGCCTCGTTCCGTCTGCCTGCTTTACTTTTAACAGCATGAAATGCAGCCGAACGACTGGAGCGCCGCCGACCTTGCTGCTTGGCGTCTACTCTGTTTTCCTGAACCACTTGGATAAGGATCTACATCTATTTTGCATTTAACACCGGGATAATTTTATGCACAACGTATTTGAAATGTAGAAGTTTAAAGGCCTGCATTTTATATATGTGTGAATTTATTTAATCCTCACAATTTTTATTATTACATGTAATAAGCCCTGTTTCTGTGGTAAGTTAATAAGAAAATAAGTTATTTTTTGTTTAACTAAGGTGAGTATCTGTTGTATTCGTGTAGGTTAACAGGTGAGTAACAGTTCATTCGTCACGACTATGCATTAAGTGGATTTTCGAAAACGACTAATTCATTCGCGCGAGCAAAGCGACACGAGTAATTGATTGGACCTTTTTTTTTCCAACCTACGCGTATGACCCGCGTTTCATTGGCTAATTATTCTCCAGCTTCCAGCTTAATTGCTACGATTCACAGAGAGTGAATCGTAGCAAGAGTGATATTTTCCAATGTAGGCTGATATTTTCCAGTGTAGGCTGAGGTTTTAGCATCCTTGAAATTCCATCGATTAAGTGTAAAGAGAATTAACCTCATATAACCTAATGGACAAATGCATGATTACGTAGGATGCGCCAGTTCGTAACAGATGCCTAGACCACTGTCATTCAAAACGTTAAAAATAAGATGTACTATAAATGTTTATGCTTTGTTGTTGTATGTGATATTAGAATTTCACTGCGTCATAAGCAAGATGTCTGTTCAATATCCCTTTAAGCCTTATTTTAAGGTTTACTTAACTGTTTGCATCCAGGTATGAAATAAATTAAGTGAAATTAATTGAATTTACCATAGCAAATTTTTATTTTTGACCACAGAAATAATATTTAATTAAAATGTTTGTGTCAACACACTAATGCAAATATCAATATGAATTGAAATTATTAACCAATATTAAACTATATTTTTGTAATATCTGCTAATATATGTGATATCCAAACCAGCGGACAGAATAAGGAAAATGTTTCGCCGTCTTCTGACTTCAGCAAACCGGCTAATGTAGAAAAGCCAAATTCTGTGAAACCCCAATGTCTTCCGATGTGATGTTTTACCTGAGGATTAAAAAAAACATTACAGTTCTTAGAAATGCCAATTGTTATTGAAGACAATTCCCAATCGGGATGAGCTAAACGTCTGTAGGTTTGAAAGCACTGCACGCGGTTGACTGCCCTTACAAAGCAACTGACCACACTGAGTGAGTCGACTTAGCAAACCTACCATTTTGCCTTGACCTCCTTCTCGGGTCTTTCTTAAAGTGACCAATGTTGCCATCATCTGGCCTAAGTTGGTATTGCGCCTTGCTCACAGCACGCAAAAGGTAAGGGAACCCTGCCCTGCAAACCGAATGAGGCAGTCTTACCTGGAAGGTGTGTCTGTGTTTGGGTCTCTGTCGGAATGAAAGAGCAAAATTGGTAACGTCAAATTCAGCTTTGTGTAAGTTTGTAGTTATAAAATGACAAACTGCAAGTACAATTGGTTAAAATGCCAGAAGAAAGCAATAGCCCGGGATTGTCGAGAAAAATATTGTGACAGCCATAAATATAGTGTAATATGGAGAATGATCTTAGTAACATTCCAGCAGAATGTTGCTGTACATACATCAGCTCAATAAGGCTGTTGACATTTACAGTATATGTTATGGCTTTCTAGAGTTGCCTGCTACTTAAATCACGTGATGTAAAAGCATCTCGATTGATTTAATCAAGGTTGTAACCATAACTATATTGTGCTCATGTTTGAATTATTTAAATTTGCCTTTTGTGAGAGTCTCCTTCTCATTGGCCTCAGATAATTGTGCACGTGGGTCAGTAAGGGCTGTGTGTGGGCTCCCTGGGGGGACGTGGGGGGGGGGGGGGCTTTAACACCGCTGTAGTAGCACTCACTGCTGGGCCATGATGAGGGGCATGTGGGGGCTGTCTGCATCGCGCTGCCTCTGCAGGGGGGCTATCCTCTCTCCCGTGCGGGCGTTGAACATGGGCAGGGTGGACAAAGGCCGGGGGGCGCACCGGCCGTCAGCCATGTTCCGCAGCTCATCCGTGTTGCTGTGGATGGTGTGGTGATGGTACAGCTGTATGCTGGGGGGGGGGGACAGCGGGGATGTACCCATGTGGCCAAATACAGCAAGTGCACAGCAAGCCCTTTCTCTCATTCTAAATGTCTGTTCTGCAGGTAAAAGTCATGACAAACTCAGCATGCACTGCCCTTGCAAGTATGTAACTGTAATTATACAGGCTATCTCATTTCAGATGGCTTTGGCTGGGTCCACCAGAAGGACCTGAGAAGATACTTTTCTCTATTTGATTTGACACCAGAATATAAAATTATTTAGGTTTATGACCAAGGTAGAATCTTTGCACCGATGTAGAAGCTGGCTTTGGACAGACGGTTGGCAACTGGAGCCTTTGGTGTCTGTTTTGCATTCAGTAGTACGAAGCATGCTTTGTGTCCGGTGGATGATGGTAGCATATGGAGCCATGCAGAGTATGGACGCTGTAAAGCACAGCTATGTCAAGCAGGCTGGAGGATGGGGGGGGGGGGGGGGTGCTTACTCAGCTGTTTTTGCATCGCGTTTGTCCCTGGGAAGAGAATGAAAGGAAATTATCACCATGTCAAAAATGTCGCACACTGCAGCAGAATAATCCAGCAGGGTCTATCTCTGGGTCCGTCAATGTAGGGTTAAAACAAAGATTTAAATTTAAGATAGCTGGCTGGCTCTGGAAGTGTAGGAAGTAGCCTTAGCTTTTCTATCGACTTAATTCCCTGCATTAAGCTCCTTCCAGAACATGCATTACATATATGTTTCATTTTAAGCTTTCTTCTTCTTATAATTTTTTTGCGAAGTTAAGGATTGCTGACTCCAGATGTAAGTAGTTCCATGCGCTACTTTGCACGGGGGCTGCCAGACGTACACGCCCTCTCGCCGGCAGCACATGACGTAAGCCAGTAGGAGGTACAGGGGCCCGATCAGCACTAAGGGGACCATCACCATCCCGATATAGGCCGGGAAGTAGTCCTGGATGGGGGGGGATTCGGGGGGCTCGTAGGATCCCTGAGCCTCCAGAATTCCGGAACCCTCGGTTGGTGCTGGAGGGGGAGGCGGGGACTTGGACAGGTCGATCTGGAGAGCCGAGGAGAGTGTGAGGGAACAGGTAAGCATGTGGCAAGCACAGGCTCAGTTTTTATAACTTTATGCCTTAAATAAGCCATTTTTGCTCAGATGTATCTGTCAGGGGCAGAGCCAAGCGAAGACCAACTGTAGGGGTGCTGCTGATCTCAGCGTGTGTCTCTGACAGCTGGCTGGCCTCCGGCTGAGCATCGGGTGGTGATGAAGCAGAAAGCTGAAATACTGTCAGCTATCCCTTCCAGCTCAGATTCAGGCTGTCTGTCTGTGAATTATCTATCTACTGTATCTATCTATCTATCTATCTATCTATCTGTCTGTCTGTCTATCTAAATGTCTGTCTGTCTGTCTATCTAATTATTCTGGTGAGGGTCACACCAGAATACGGCATGATTACTAATGATAATGACATAATTGCTAAAGTACTGACCTTTAGATGTCACTAAATGATATTCCTGCCTTATACACAGTGAGGGCCAGTGCTCCCAAGAGCGACACTGACACACTGCCACAGCACATGCCATGCGGCTGCACTGACACACTGCCACAGCACATGCCATGCGGCTGCACTGACAGACTGCCACAGCACATGCCATGCGGCTGCACTGACAGACTGCCACAGCACATGCCATGCGGCTGCACTGACCAGTGTGGTCTTGCACCATGCTACGCAGTTGCTGGGATTGGAGCATGCTGCACAGTCCCCGGAGGCCTTTCCCGAGGCTCTGCATTGCTGCCGGTGCTCGGCACTCTCAGTCCTCAGCAGACAATCCGAGAAGCGCTGGTCGGAGCCCATCTTCACGTACACCCTGAAGAAACACATCCCCCGTGTCCCATCTTGCATTCACATACTTGTACTAATTGCAAAGAAATGAGTAGTCATTTACAAGTTATAACTAGATGCCAGTTACAACTTATAGATGCTCGCTTATTATTTAGAAATACAGTGTAAAGATGGTCCTTAGTTATATTGCTTTGTGAACACATTCATTCACTTAAAACAACTTATTCAGTGTTACCAGGGGCTATTTGTTGTTTAGCTTTTTTCTTTTACTATTTTCTCCCGTATATTAATATAAAGAATCTAATAACAGACAGGAATATTGAAAGGGAAAGCGGTAACGAAACAAATGTACATTATTATCTAGGTATGACGCGGCGAGATTAAACATATTGCCGTATTATTGAGTATTGCGACGTCGTGGCATTTTTGTAGCTACTGTATGACGTGCTGACGGCCCCGGATGAATGTGACTCCGGTGTGTGCCAGCACGCCGCCCCTCTGACTCGCCAGCTTGCGAGGAAGCAAGACGACTGGGGCCGTCAGAATGTGCGAGCGCGGCAGACGGGTTGCCGTGGAAACAGCGCGTGTGCGCAGGGGCGGCCGCTGCCTTATCTCACAACCCGCCTGTGCCACAAAGCACGGAGACCAGACCATTGCTCCAATTACATGTACCGCTGCATTTCCCCCACTGCATACATGTATGTGTTAAATTATATATAATTTGTGTATTTAAGAATATATGTGTATATGCATGCATATATCCAACCAATGTTATCACCAGAACTTGATTCAACAGCAGTGTAAATGACCTACCTGTAATGTGTGCCAAAAAGCCTCTTTAAAAAAATGTAACTGTTGCTGGATTACAGCCCTGTGCTGAAGTGGAGCAGAAGTGCCCAGGCTAAGAAACCCGCGATGTATAAATGTACTCAGCATATGCATATTGCATAATGCTGGCATGCCACTCCTTACCCCTCATAGTGGCCGGCCAGCGGGAGAGGCACCCTGCCACCTCTGTCTAATGCAGAGCTGACATTGACAAAGCTCAGTCGGTGTGTCCCCCACATCTTCTGAATGTCCTGCTTTATATCTTCCTGAACTGCAAAGGGCAGCACTTTCTCAATTTCCCTCAGGGGGATGTAGAATTCAGCTTGATAGGGCATTTTCTTTCCTGAGGGAAAACTTATTATTACTGTGCCATATTAGTAAACATGTCGCATTTGTTTGGCATATAATCAGAAGATTAAAAAAAAAGATCTTGCTGTACCTGTTGAACCGACAGTAATCACCATCCTCTCCCTGAAGGTGTCATAACTACGCTTGTTAATGACCGTGATCTGTCATGGAGATAAATCCACAAACACTTAGTCCTAAACACGGTGGCTCATGTTGAATAATCACTGAAGCCCTTACTCCTTAGCAAGGTTTGGGGCCCTTCCTAACAGACGGTACTCTTAAGCAAATGAGACACCTTTAAGTACAGATATTGCTTAGACCAAAGTTCTGACCAATGAAACTGGGAAGCTGCTTGTGGAGAATAATATTTACTGTTATATAAAGCATTAACATTTCTGCAATAAACTATTGTTGGTTTGCAGGTCTGTTAAACTGAATAACAGACGATGCACTGCTTACTGTAAGGCGAATGTCTAATAATGTCCTTATTTATAAATAGTCAGTCATTCCATCATGACTGTTCTTATGTGATCTCAGCAGCACAGATAAGAATGCCACTTTTATTCTTGGAAGTTCCACCTTCTGCTGAGCTGCATTGTCTTTTTCTGTTGTAATAGATCCTACAGATTGTGAATCATATGTCCCCTACACGTTCATATCAATGCGAAAGCATGACAGCCTTTCTGCGATGGCCAGCAGTGAGGTGTCTGACCCCCACACCCCACACACCTGATGGCTGGTTTTCCGTCACGCCTATTCGCGACCGGCCATATGCAGCGTAGCAAACGTATTCGTCCATAAAACCACGCATTAACACTCCTGGCAATAGGCCGTCCGCACTAGCAGGCCGGGGGAATCAGTACCTCAATCACGCTCTTGCCTTGGTCCTCTTCCAAGGGGGTTCCGTACAGGAATCCATTATCCATTGGGTGCCTCTGAGTGTACCGAAGCCAGTGGGGTAAGTCTGGGAAGTACTGCTTGTTGCATTTGAACACCATGGGATCATTGTATACCCGGCCTGTTTTTCCACATCAGATCGCACAGATAGAAACATGAATCCATGAGCCTTCATATTCATTTCAATTCCATTAGGATAAGATTATAAGTGTCTACTTTACTCTAACATTTAATTTTCACACCATTCTGCAAAAGCACTACAGCTATGACAGTGCATTTTTTGCAACCGAGTGACACTATAGGCATGTCTTGGAGCGTTTATAAGAGGACTAAAGACAAGCCAATGATGCTAACCCTGCTTAGCTTAGTTCATGACTCCACCTAGTGGAATGATTAATTATAGCATATCATGAAAACAGCTGCTGACGCTGCAAACCGGCTGCATCGCTGCTGGGGAGCACTGTGCAAGTTCATTGCCTACAATCTGTAAGCTAGCTTAGGCAAATGAGCAATTGTTTACATAGCAATAATTTCTGGCTAGGCCATATTGTCTGCTTCCTAACTGCTAAATACTTACACACCAAATGCACACGGACACAACCACACTTTCAACTTTAATGTGACACTTTCTCTGTGTGTGTTAGGTTGTTTTGCAGGTTGCTTGGCTTATGTTTGTAGGTCACAATTTTACCCAATTATTCATCAAAACAATTCACATTAAGGCCTCTGATTAAAACGAGGTACGATGCTAAGGATGCTCTGAAGACGTCAGTCTGAAAGTCAATGAACATAATAATAATAATAATATCATGACGATCAGCTGGCTGTATGCCATTTGCCATCCATGCTCTTACCGTAGTGTTTAAGGAATGGCTCAAAATCACCCTGGAAGGTTTCTCTCTGCAACTCGTACACAAACAGTTGACCCACTTGAGTAAAAACCTTTATGTCTGCATGGACTGCAAGGAGACAGGCCAGACATACTGTGGGAGGGAAAATAAGGCCTATAATTCTTAATGCTGAACACAGACTGGACTCACAACACAGCCCGTGCATGGCTCTAACGAAACTCTCGGACACTTCTGTTCTCAAATTCACATTAGTCCCTCATCCTTAGCGAGTCTGCACCCTGCTGCTCTTTAAATATGCATGTAGACGGGCAAATCGACTTCACTTTTTGCCATTTGGACTCCCAGAAATGTATACCTGCATAAACAACTAAAAAAGAAATGTTTAAAATCATATTCCAGGGCCCTTTAGATCACTCACTCCAATACATCAGAGAATGTTAAAAACCTAACATGTCTCTGACTTCATGGGTGCCGAATGCAATCAGAGACACACATCATTGTTGTTTTCATGCCCCCTTTGCATTCCTGCCCCATATGACAAATATACAGTTCTGACATTGGCCACGTCATAAAAAAACACAGAGAAACTTGCCTGTAAGACACAATTCCCAGCGCTTGTCAGCCATCTTGTTTTATGCTGCGTGATTGACAGCAGCAGAAGGAATGCAGGGAGTGTTAGTCAGGAGCAGTTTGCTGCTATTTTAGCTCCCTGCATTCCCTAATAGATTGTGCGCGCACTGGTGTCTATATTTGTGTTTATCTGCGGAGTGTGCCTATGCAATACAGCTCATAAGTGAATGTACTGTAAGCGCTATTGAGTGCTTTCGGTGCTCTGCTTGTAAGACTAATTTTGCACATTAGCTTTTGGTAACAGTGTTTCCCTGGGAACTCAAACTGGCTCCTGTTTGGGCTGGGCTAACATCTAACATCAGGCACCCACACAGACACTGGAAGACCTGAGTGAGAAGTGCTCTTCTCCAAGTGCGCCGAGGTACATGACAAGGACGGGAAAGCATCAGTAAGTGGGGGACAAATTACGAACAACGGAAGAAGGGATGTGTGCTGGTGATCCAAATATTTTAGGGCCCCTGTCACTCAAAGGTCCTTGGAGTCATCCTGACTTCCTTCCCTTTACGGCTCTCCCCAGTGGTGCTGCCACTTTCGGAATGATTTTGGGATGTCACGTCCGCAGGATAGCATTTGCTGATTGTATGCCGTTACTTAGTCTGGTCTAACAGAGTTTGGCTGACCCAGGTAATGAGGCCTCTTTCCACCTCGACAACATGGCTGAGCACAGTATGAACTTATCCTAGTGTGCTGTGTACAACACAATGTTCTCTTTCTAGTTGCCTAATAATGATCTACTGTAGGAAGGTCCTTCTGGAGAAGCGAATATGAAAGTGTGATCTCCAGGGAGAGCATATTAATCTTATTTAAAAAGAAAAAGAAGATTCGGGGGCTCTGGACGGGGGACAAAAAAAAAAAAAAAAAAAACACTTCCTCATTTTGATTTTGAAATCTCATTTTCACGCCATCAGATCTACGGCCACTTTGGCAATGGGTGTGCCTCTAGTTGCCTGGACAACAGACCGGATTGGCAAAGGAAAGCAAGGTGAGTAATCTGTGTTAAGGATGGTGCAGGAACTCAAAAACACCAGGGTGACTGACGTGGTTACCAAGTCACTCTGCACACACGTGCCTTTGTAGGTCTGTATGTGTAAAATCAACATTTTGCATTTCTGTAAAAATAAAAAAACATGTGCACATGTGTACGCCTCTTTCCAGAAGCATCTCAGCCGTCATTCAGCCTATCAGATGGTGGCCAAAGGGGAAGGCGGTACAAACGACCCTGTGCTACACAGTGACCAAGGTAGCAACCCAGTATCCCAGTCAAAACACCCACTACTCGAATGCATCTCACATGGCGTCTCCGTCAATAAGAGACACACCACCCAGTCTGCCCACAACATCAGCAAAACAGCTGGTGAAATCCAGAAGCGGCACATTAAACGCTTTTTCAACACTACACTCTGATGACTTTCATACCTTACTTTGATAGAACGAAAAAAGAAAAAAAAAAACATGGTTCAAGTTTCCTGCTCTTTTAAAAGAAAGGAATTTGAGCATGGCGTCCACTCAGTTATAAATATGTGCTCAACAATCTCTCCAGTTATCTTTGGACTGGTTTCCCCAGTGGCAACGTTTACTCACAGTGGAGAGGAATGAGCCGGACCCTTATGTCCAGGAGCTAAACAGGGCCAGTTAGAAGTCAGCCTCTTTACTTAGACCTGGGAACTCTCAGAAACACAAAGAGAATTTCAATAAAAACACATCAGGCCTGAAAAGCCATCAATGAAGTGGATCTGACAGACTGGACTAGGGGTACCACTGAGCACAGGGACCATGGGCAGGCGTTCTTCCCTGCCAGCCAGAGGCCCCGGTGAAGGTTAAAAGCCACACAAAATTCCCCACCAGCCGCTGTGAGGCACACAAAGGCCACAGGCCGTGGGGGTCCTGCAGTACCCCTGCCGAAGCTAAAGCTAAGCAGGGTTGCACAGCAAAACTTCAGTTTTCTGGCTTCTTCAGCAAACTTTCCCCATCTACAAGTTTCACAGAATGACAACAGAGACAGACAAAGGGGGACAAAGGGGGACACTTATGCAGAACACGAGAACCTGGAACGACGGCTGCAGGACTGAATATCACTGCAGCTGTAGATCCATTTACTGCAATTTAACTGTCACTCAGCTGAAAACCTCAGAGCGAGAGCAAAAGAAACCTGGGAAACTTTATTTTAAGCCTCTAATAATTTAATACAAAACCATACCTGTTATTTTGCAGGAAAGTTTGGGCACGGTGTAATACATCAGTCACTGGCTTATCTGATTTGCGGAGCATTCAATCAGAGAAAAACACATACAGATGTTCAATTAAAAGCAGGAGCCCACAGTCTTGGCTCTTGTTTGCACTGGCCCACATTGTTTGCAGAGCAACAGCGGTTTCCAGGGGCAACACCGTCCACTCCCGTTTCCAGGAGCCTGTTGCCAGGCGACCAACAGAATACTTCCCAAACCAAACAATGCCATCCCCCAACTGATCCCTCTATCTCAAATTAGCCAGAAACTTACAATAAATATGTGAGCCATTACTTTCAGGCACCATGAACAGGACAGAGGGAGAGGATTTACGTCTCTGCCACAGAGACGAGTTCTGACAAACCATGGCAAATTAAATAGTTCTGTCCTATTACAACATTTTAATCAACTAATCAAAGAAAAAGGCAAAAAAGTATGGTCACTTCCAAGGGACACATAACATAAATATGTAGGCAGAGGCAAAAACCTCCCGAAACCCAAGTTAGTTACTTAAATTATCCTGTTACGACTACTTAACATAAAACAGATCATTTCGCATTTCTAAAACAAGCTGTCACAATAACAACCTGTTGGCCAATAATTCCACTGCAAAGGTATATTTACAGGGCCACCTGAGAGTGAGACTCACGTGGGGTCACCCTACGCGAGGCCCATATTTATGCTTGCTAGCCATGGTCGCTAAGAGGCCAGCCTCCCTACACTTCAGACAGAGAACTAGCATGGAGTGTAGGAGAACTAGCAGGGAGAGGGAGAGGGAGAGGCTTCCCGCTTTGTTCTGCAGCACAGACACCCACGGCCCACTTTCCTCCACCGGGATCATAGTTATGAATATTCACTTACAGCCTCCTTAAAGCTGCAGGAGGACACAGGAGCTCAGAGATCAGATAAACCTCTGGCAGACAGTCAGTCACACATGCTTGTTTGTCTTTGCTATGATTCTCCACCCCCCCCAAACTCTACCAACAAACTGCAATGTGCACATATATAACTTGAGAATCACACTCAAAGTAAACAAAGGCGGCACATGAAAAATCCACATGAAACCTGCTCTCCGGGTCTTACAGATGTATGTCATTTGTTACCTAAACAAAGTTACTCCTAAGGGTGTCAGTGGAACAGGAGCCTGGGTGCTGGTGGGATGCACAGAGGTGGCTCCTTTGCATGAGACCCCAGAATAGTCCCCCCTTCCATCCTTCAAGCCAAGGCCCATGACCAGTAGGCTCCCAGTAGAAGCACATAAACAGTTGATGTGGGCACGGTTCCCAGAGACAGACCCCCACCACCCATCCCCTACAAGCAGAGCGTTACCCACATCACATCCTGAAACACTGAAAACGACAACAAGGTGGAGCAGCACTACTGAGCTGGGACATCCCCATGGCAGATCAGGTGGTGCCTTGACCCTTCACTGGTTTTCCACAGTTGGTTCCTCTCAACGGACAAGAGGGTGAGGCTCATGTTGATTGCACCACTTTAAATAGACACTTTAAAACAAGAAAACAGTGCGAGGAATAATGCCCAATAACATCGTGAGGGAGGAACATCATTTGATAAATGACAGCTGAGTCAACCTATGGTCCATTGGGCCACATTTTGGTCATGATCAGATACCTCAGGCCGGAAAATGTCACACGAAAACAGGTAAGTCCTCAAAGCTATGACTCACTGCATCTCCCCATTGATCTCCACCCACCAGGTGAGGAGGCCACTTACTACAGTGTTACATCCCATTTCCATGTAACCAACATACCGTTTCACAACCACAGTCCAAGCACTACCACTCTGGTGCGACTTACAACCAATATCATAAAAAATTGCTTCGAATTCTGATTCCCACAAAACAGTGCTCAGTATGCAGCTGACAGCTGGTGGGAACACTTATAGTATTTCTTGTTGACTTTCCAATACGTAGATAAAATGAACTATTCACATGAACGATAAGCAGTGTCTTCATTAGTGTTAAGCCAGTTTATAGCAATTCTCTCACTAGATAAATTCTCTGCAGTTGGCACAAAATTCTGCACGAAGGCTCCATAATAAAAAGACCACACCATTAACCTCATATAACTGATTGTAAGGGAATTCCAGTCAGATCTCCGGATGCTGTTATCCTTACAAAGCCACAAAAGGCAAATTCACAGAAAACCTGTTATATAATTAAACAGAGTTAAATGCCCTGCATTATTATACAACAGGAAATGCCTTGTTTGAAGTCAATTCTATGAACTCCTTGGGGGAAAAAGTGAAACAAGTTTAAATACACAGTTTGCTTTTGGAAAGTAAAAGTGAAAGGTGTTAAAATCTACAATGGCCTTCCTGAACACCGCAAAATCCCCAACTGCTGTGAGCTTCTCTACAGGATTCAAACATGGAAACATTTCATCCATCTGTTTATAGAAAACACTTTCTTACATTACAAATATGGAAGTATAGACTGTGCAACAGAGTTTGTTTTGAAAACTGAGCATGTTGTAAAATAGTAGAGACGCAATACGTTTATTAATACACTCCACATTTACAGGCCAGGCAGACCACCACAAACAAACAACGGCCAAAAGTATTTTCTGATTGGTAGCAGTCAGACAAACCCTGAATGGACTATTGTACAGAACGAGCAATTGCCCATCATATCAGGTGGCTGCCCATAATTTAATCCTTTCAAGCGAGGAGGAGAAAAGCCAGCAGTGACTCAGTGACATGCCGTGGCTATTAGAACACAGAATTGATTCAAAAGTTACAGAATGGATACCAACTATCAGGGTACAGTACATATTTAATTTCCATGTTTTCAGTGAAGTACCACTACGACGCTTAATTGGACAAGCAGAATGGAAACACAATGAATACATGCATGATGGAATTGAATAACGACAAAGCAATTGTTTAACAAGATAAACACAAAATAAAACAACAATTCTAAACTATCAAACAAGATCTCAGACTAATAAATCATAACTGAGACAACTCAATGCAATAAAGGCTTCCTGTAACAGCAATGTGTAACTACTACATTCACCGCAGGGACTACATTAAGCACTGCAGCTCAGGGACACTGCCTAACAAATATAATGAAATGCAATGCATTTTATTATTACTCCTACAAGTGTTAAATTTACATAACTGAAATGAATACTTCACAAAAGCTCGACGTGGGACAGCACTACTACAGAATGATTCTGAATCCCAGAATGATCCCAGAATGATTCTGAAGATGTGAGGCATCCAAAATGATGGCATCTGGCATTAAGGTAAGGGGCACTTTAAAGGGACCGGGGACAGCAGAATGCGAGCAGCTGTACAAGTGCAAGATGGAAACTCAGAGAAGAAAATGAAGTACTTGCATCATCTACAGCACTCCCAATGTCAGGACACTGGGGGGAGGGGGGGGGGGTTCCGGTCTTTCTGATCCTCTGGAATTCTCAGACCAATCATGCTCAAAATTATTAATGGATAAGAGAAAGAGAAATTAAAACGTCACTAACTATTTTAAGACTAATGAAGGACAAAATCAGCAGTTAAAGTGATGGCCATTGCTTGACAATTTCTTATTAATTATAGTTTATAGAAGGGACTCCCTCTAGATCAATGTCAAGAAGTGATGATGCCTGATGGTCATTCAGGCAGAACTCAACGCACAGCAAACAATGACAGTGTGCGAATGCTCTAAAACGAAGGCACAGGGCAGCTATCTTCCACACAATGCCCGGCCACCTTTGTTCTTTCAACACGGAGAATGTAAAGATAAGAGAACAGCACCGTGTTACTCATATCAAATCAGCGCAGGCTGTATCTGAATATCTGACTCAGAAACAGCGCAGAGCACAGCAGGGAAGCAAAGGTCCTGCAAAACCTGCTTGTAAGAGACCGTGAGTGTAAGCAAAGATAAGTCTCCAGTGTCAGCAGGCATGTATTACTGCATTTCCTTTCGAGTACATATATACATTGAGGATCACCTGCCTTGTAGTGATATAGCTGGCGTCTTTCACAGCAGACTCAACAGGTCCGTGTAATGAAAACAGAAACGCAGCGTTCCAGATATCAGACGGCTGGTGGGCTTTTTCAACCTGTCAAGCCGCTGAGGAACAAATATCATCTTATCCCTTTCAAACCACATCTGAGGATGGGGAAACGTCACCCGTGCTGCATCCTTCCTCTGAATGGCAGAGGCAGTCCAGATCAGTGGGAGATCATGCAAACACCGCAGTCCGCCCGGCACCCTTCCAAAAAGGCTCATACTGCTCGGTGGCGAGTCGGCAAAACAAAGATAGGAGCCTGTCATCTCTCATGCTCTTCCGCTGCTATTATTTCAGACAAGCGAGCGAAATGCACATTAACTTGTCGCGCCCTAAATAGGTGGGAACGGTTCCCGCTGCAGTGTGCCCACCTGCCCACCCAAATAAAGCGTGCTACCCGAGCGCCAGAATTCTGCAGGCCGTGGAATTCCACATGCCGGAGCCTGAGCAGAGCGAGTGGCCCTTTGTGTCACAGGCTTCAGCATCAGGCTTCAGCATCAGGTAACGAAGAAGGTAAAGCCAAAGGAGGCGGGGGGGGGGGCGGGGGGCGATATACCGGTCAAGTCTATAGAGGAGCGCCCCTACACCC
>JAODKM010000088.1:12803646-12833304 GCA_026780845.1 Petrocephalus sullivani | reverse complement strand
CCAATAGAGCATCTTTGGGATGTGGTGGAACGGGAGCTTCGTGCCCTGGATGTGCATCCCACAAATCTCCATCAACTATCCTATCAATATGGGCCAAAATTTCTAAAGAATGGTTTCAGCACCTTGTTGAATCAATGCCACGTAGAATTAAGGCAGTTCTAAAGGCGAAAGAGGGTCAAACACCTTATTAGTATGGTGTTCCTAATAATCCTTTAGGTGAGTGAAGATAAAGCGATGTTCATACATGAACAAAAGGTTTTCTTTTTCCAAAGTAATGACAATCATCCTGTTTGATAAACTAATAATTCCATCTGCACTACTTGATTCAAACCAAGATAAAAAATAAAAGCGGATTAAACTACGCAGTTTTTGCACCATCACCATGATAGAAACGTCATTAACACGCCCACTCTCTCACGCTGAATTCTCCTGCTCAATTCACACCTGAGGATAATTCAGAAATTATCCGGACTTTGTATTATAGATCTAGCAGGGTAAAGTCTGTTTCGGACATTTCAGTTCACATACACAGCCCCTCTAAGTAATGTCTAGAAAAGTACCGGGTGGCAGTGCATGTCTGAAAGAGTGACACCAGCAAAAATGCCCCTTTATGGCCAAATCCTACAATTTTTTGTTCATGAGTGACGCTTTTTAAAAGTAATGTAGCGCCGAGGGTGATTATCATATCCCAGCATGCTCGCGGGCAATGTGTACAAAGCCCTTTACTCTGTTGTTGTTGTAAATAGTTGTATTTCCCGATTGTGGCACGTATGTTACCCGTGTCATATGTGAACCCTGACTGATCCTCCTGTGTCCCTAGCTTTGTATAAACCCCCCACCGTGTGTGTACCTGACAGTCTGGCATCTAACTTCCTTGTGTTTCCCACGTTGTAATTGGTTCAGGACTTGTTGAGTTCCTGAATAGAGGCTGTTAAGAACTCCATTAAAGAACTTCATTTTTAATCATTTGCTACTTTTGTCTGTCTGCTCAGTGCTGCAGTTGTGTGAACTATAGTATCGTATATCGCGATATTATTAAAAGACATCGTATCGTGTTTGAAATGGAATATCACCCAACCCTACGGCGAACGGCACACGGCAGAGCTGGCAGCAGACAGGCCGGCGAGCGGCACACGGCAGCGGCAGAGCTGGCAGCAGACAGGCCGGAGAGCGACAGACGGCAGCGGCAGAGCTGGCGGCAGACAGGCCGGCGAGCGGCACACGGCAGCGGCAGAGCTGGCGGCAGACAGGCCGGCGAGCGGCACACGGCAGCGGCAGAGCTGGCAGCAGACAGGCCGGTTAGCGGCATACGGCAGCAGCAGAGCTGGCATCAGGGTGTCCTTCTGCCCATGGTATTTCTGCAGCAAGCAGTCGATGGCTTCTTTCATGGGTGGCGTCTGGCATGTGTGCTTCAATACAAAACCCCATCCACCGCTCCATGGGTAGCCCAGCAATGCTACCCGTGGAGCGACAGAAGAGCTACTTTAGGATGACACGAGGTGCCCAATAAAGCGTATTGCAGCCAGTTCGTGAAATGAATGTTCTGGAATATTCTGATGTAAGATTATAGTCAGGTTTTAAAGATTTTTTTATGTGAATCACCAAATTTATTGCAATACTAGTCCCAGTAGTTACTCTGAATTCCAGAATCAGCTTCGCCGACTGTCAGTACTGATAAAGGTACGGGTCGTTGTAAGTGTCTAAACAGCGCCAAATAATCCGCCAGTGGCCAAAAGAATATTACATCCGTACTGTTAAGCACTGCCATCGAAAATGAATGGGATACGTTAAGGAAAGTTAAGCTTAACTATTCCGCGGGAGACAGCGGTTCGATTCCACGACGGGGTGGATAATATTTTCATTTTGTGCAACATATCACTTGCATTATTTTTCCTTAGAGTCCATATGTATATATAAACAACCGATACAGAAACAGGACTCGCACATCCCAGCGGGAACGGACTCACCCAGGTCAGACACTGTCCGACAAGCCAGGGATTCAGCAGCATCAGGACTGCCAGCAACCGGTTTAACAGCAATTTGTACCCCACTGCAATTCGGCAGCTCAACGCAGGACCATGGAAACTCCAGCATCGTAAACGCACAGTACACTTCAATGGACCGACAATACTTTACAAGTTTGCACATTGTACTTTGCTGTATTTCCTATTTCAGCCATCTCTTTTATTTTACATGTATTTGCAATATGAAAACTCTATTCAGCCTTCTATTGATTTCACATTTATTCCAAAAATACGTAGCTCTGGAGTTCCTTGCTGTACATCTCCCTTTATGTTTTGAGAGTGCCTTGCTTTTGCATTGTGCTGTTTAACTCTCTTACATGTCGCATGTCACGAGTAAGGATTCTTATGTACTGCTGTAGAAAAGGCGAATGAAGAATTCTGGATTTCTTATACCATTGCAAGTGGTAATGCTGGTAGAGGTGCTGTATGCTTATGACGAGAGACAGGGAGGGAGATATGGAGGGAGAGAGAGAGAGAAGAGAGTGAGGGGGAGAGAGTGAGAAAGAGAGAGATGGGGAGAGGAGACAGAGAGAAGGGGAGAGAGAGAAAGAGAGAGAGGGGGGGAAAGAGAGGGGGAGAGAGAGAGAAAGAGAGAGAGGGGGAGAGAGAGACGGAAAGAGAGAGGGAGAGAAAGACAGAGAGAAGGGGAGAGAGAGAAAGAGAGAGAGGGGGAGAGAGAGAAAGAGAGAGAGGGGGAGAGAGCAAGAAAGAGAGAAGGACAGAGAGGGAGTGGGCGAGAGAGAAAGAGAGAGGGGGAGAGAGCGAGAAAGAGAGAGGGGGAGAGAGAGAAAGAGAGAGGGGGAGAGAGAGACAGAAAGAGAGAGCGAGAAAGAGAGAGGGGGGGGAGAGGGAGGGAGAGAGCGAGTGAGCGAGAGAGAGAGGGGGGGGGAGAGGGAGGGAGAGAGCGAGTGAGCGAGAGAGAGAGGGAGGGAGAGAGGGGGCAGTGCTGACAGCTCGCCGCGATCCTAGGGAGCCGAAGCAGAGCGCGGACACAATGGAGCGCACGGCAGAGGACTCGTGAAAAAAGCATCCTTTGACCAGGTACCGCCGTGGCCGCACGCCTCCGCGCCGGCCGCCCCTTCGGCGCCGTTAGCGCGCACATTACCGCGGAATGCTAAAGATGCAGGAAGCAACGTAGCAGATTAAAGGCATCAGTAGGGTACGCGGCCGAGGCCGCGCGGTCTCCGCATGGTCCTAAAGCCGGGGCCGGAGCTCCATCGCCCGTACACACAAATAAGCCCCGGCTGCGGTAACCGCCGGCGCCCTAACGCGCCGAGCCGGGCACGCTATAGCCAGAAACGGCGGCGGAGGGGTTTCTTCCCCTTTATTTCCGTCATTTAGAAATATCCCGGCGGGTGTCGCGACAAAGCCGCCCGTTAGAAATCACGTCCGCATCCCCATCGGCGCCGCCGGCGGCGAAACGCGAGCAAACGCCGCTTTTATTAAGGCGGAGGTTACAGTCGTGATTTCGAGCGGAAAATGCATGTAACTGGCATTAAAGACGCGCCGTCTCAGGGGAGAAACAAACAGACACAGTCCCCCATCGCGCCGCGTCCCTGCCCCAGCCGAGCTATTCCGCCTTTTATTATTACAATCTGTATTCGAAAGGAATGTCGATTCAATCTAAAGACACAGCTGTTAGGGAAATGCATTGCTTTCACTCGGCGGTATATTTTTTAAGATTTCCCTTTTTAAAAAGAGTAGTACGCGTTATTTGGTCATGGATATCTATCGTATAATCGATAAAACATATAAGTAGTAGGGGCTTGCGCTGTTTGTTTTCCCTCCGATTGTTAAGGTTTAATTTTAGAAATAACAATGATGGGGAGGGAGGAAATGGCGCGGGCCGGCGCTAGGACCCGGGGGCGCGCTTCCTCTTTGCTGCAGCCTCGCTGTTGCGGGAGGACCAGAGATCTGCAATAAGGCGGATGGGAGAATGCGAGAGAGCGAATGTCACGCAAAGGGGATTAAACGCAGGCGACCGATAGATGCGGGGACGCTGGTAACGTATCGGTCCATGTTTTCCTAACAGATCTGCACGTACTTGAACGAAAGTAGCGCTCCCCCCCCCCACCCATTTATTGTAAAATAGCGATGTAAATGAGAGATGCAGAAGCCCGATCTTAGTGCATGGCGCCCCGCTCCCGGCCCTAATTCTCTGTCCGTGCTTGTGTTCCTCTCCTGCTGACCGCTGCCTATGCTGGATCTGACGTACCAGAGGCGATAAAGGGGAGCTATGCCGTTACTGACCTACCTCAGCAACGCTTGATTAATCATGATGAAGACCGAGTCCCCGTCATCAGCCAGCGCAAGCACCACTACCAGCTCCAGCTCCAGCTCCAATCTCAGGAGCCCGTCTCCGCACAGGAATGCCTACGAGGCGGGCATCCAAGCGCTGAAGCAGGCGAAGGACACGCTGAACAGCGCCGCAAACGGCGACGGCCAGGACAGTAAAGCCAAGTCTTCTCGGGGCCGCAGGTATGGCTCTAATGTGCACCGCATCAAGAACATGTTCCTGCAGATGGGCTCCCCTGTTCCAGGGGAGGGCGAGGACTCGGCTAAGACCAGTGACCGGTCAGTGCGCCTCTCGCTGCCCCGGGCCAGCAGCCTCAATGAGAACGTTGACCACAGCGCGCTGCTCAAACTGGGCGCCACCGTCTCGGAGCGCGTGAGTCGCTTTGACCCCAAAGTGGACGGTGGCCAACACAGGGGGTCCTCTGGCTTTTCCAAGCTGCAGGAGACCCGCAAGATATTCGAACAGCGCCACCTGCAGGAGAAGCAGGCGGCCACCAACCGAATCCTGTTAAAGAAGGAGCGGGCTTCCGGCTTCCAGGACAGTCGGCTGGATGTGGTTGTGCGCTTCAATGGCAGCACAGAGTCGTTGGACAATCTTGACGGAGGAGGCGCGGGTGAGGCGGTCTCCCCCACCGTAAGCCAGCTCAGTGCCGTCTTTGAGAAGGCTGACCTCCGGAACAACCTTCACAGGCCATCCACCTCTCCACTGCCCTCTCGGGGGGTCGGTACACCCTCAGGGAGAGTTGGCGTCCTCAATTCCAGGATCATCTCCAAGAAGACCCATGTCATCCCTTCGGGCAGCCAGGAGCAGAGCGGCCAACCAAAGGACCAGGAGGTGTCACCCAGGAGTCCCAGAGCTAAGGTGAGCACCCAAAATGAGGACACTGTTTCTTCAGAGGGCTCAAGACAGGGAGGCCAGGCTGCTAGCGAGGCAGGCAGGGCTAAGCTGGATTCAGACGTGGCCAGGTCCAATGAGGCTGTGAACTGTAATGCAAAGGATGAGGCTGAAAGGGAACCAGGGCTCACAGGTGGCCAGGAAGACACTG
Source organism: Petrocephalus sullivani (assembly GCA_026780845.1). NCBI lineage: Eukaryota > Metazoa > Chordata > Actinopteri > Osteoglossiformes > Mormyridae > Petrocephalus > Petrocephalus sullivani. Next base: position 12,827,939 of record JAODKM010000088.1, on the reverse strand, counting down.
GGAACCAAGAGGCAGCCAGCCGGCTGGTGCAGGCGGAGGTTCACGCCTCTCAGGAGAATGAGGAGACTGCTGGGAAAAGAGAGGGCCTAGGAACAGCTGGCTGTGTCGCCAATGATTCCAGCACCACGGAGGAGGGAGAGGAAGAGAAAGGCCTTGCGAACAAGGTCGATGAGTCCCTACAAGGGGAGGATTTAGGTGAGGACCCCCGCAAGGAGGATTACTCAGAGGCAGACCTAGTGGACATCAGTGCCTACAGCGGCATAGGGGAGGACTCCGGGGGTAGCCAGCTAGACGAGGAGGAGGATGAGGATGAAGACGAGGCCTACGAGCCTGAGTCCAGCTGTACCGAGATTCCAGGACTTCCTACAGAGGAGGAACTGCCCCCGAGCCGGAAAATCCGCTTCAGCACCGGACCTATCAAGGTGAGTACTGACCAGAGTGTTGCTGGGGGTCTGTGGTGCTGCTGGGGCCGTTTGAGACAAACAGCGTGTCTAAGCTCTGCTGCGTGTGGGATGCTGAATGCCGCCCTTTGGTAATTCATTTTTATTCATTTTATTTATATGGAATAGGCTCGAGAATGTTTCGCTACCAGACTTTTCCTGGTGTCTGTCTGCTTGCTAAGAACCACTCAGCGAATGGCGCTGGGGACTCGCACTGTGAAATGAAGTGATTTTGGTACCGTGTAAAATGCGATTTGTGACCTGTAGAAAGCGTACATTCTCACTCCCTCAGTCTGCTTATATGTCAAGAGGACATATAAGTTTCGATCTTGCAATTGCCGGTCAGACCACCCGTCCGATGTAGAAACGGGGAAGTGAATGCAGCCCGTGGCCAGCTCCTGATATGCCTTGAAACGTTTTGTCACTTGCAGTCAGAGAGAGGAAGATAATGGTTTTAGACATGAAATCCTCCATGGTTCTGTAGGCCCAGTCTGAGCACACACCTGCACCAGTGGCACGCAGAGACTCTCCCTGCCTGGTAGCAGTCATCATGCCACTTCTCATTTTCTGGGTGTTTAAATGTAATGCATTAAGGTGATCGACCCCACCCCAGCCAGAAGAGGATGCAGATGCTATATAGTGATGGCTTCCTAAAGGGAAGTGTGAAGCCTGCGGCATGAGAGCATTTTTCTTACCTACCCGTGTTACACTTGTTTTGGATGCTGTTGTATACTGTGAGTGTGTCTTACAAAGGCATTTCTTATTCTAATGATATAGCTGCAGATATGAATAGCTAATGTACATCACCCTCATACAAGGCGGACCAGCTTTTGCTGTGTTTCCGTTAGGTAATTAATTTGGCGGCATTGCCATTCCTCATCATACTGTATCAGCAGTTGATTGCGCTGAAGGAAATGGCTGTCGTATTTGTGCGATCCTCCCACCTGATTTCCTGTCACCATTCAGATACAGATCAGAGGCCCGTCGACTGCTGCGAAGATACGATAGTATGACCTTTTCACATTATAATTATTGCTAAAATTGTGACGGTGTTCAATAAGGTTGTCCTTTGTAGATTTTTTAAGCCTATGAGGTTACATGTTCTCCCTGAGTCAGGCAGATTTCCTCTAGTTACGGTCTCCTCCCACAGTCCACAGACCTGCTCTTAGGCTAATTCGCATCTCTAAATTTCCATTAGTGTGTGTGTATATGACCTGCGATGGACTGGCATCTTACTCAAGGTGGACCCTTGCCTTGTGGACTGTGGTACATGGCATAGGCTCCACCCCCTGCATCTCTGTCCAGTAAAAGCTGTTAGGAATATGGATGTCTAATCATTAATGCCCTAATGTCTCCTCATTCCTGAGCTGGTGTGAATATGGATACTTTCTCACCCCCCTAGTTCCGCAGCCAGACACATGAAGGAATTGCTGTAATTGTGATACTGGTGTGGCTGGGCAGCACATGCTGGCAATCTACCCTTCTGAGCTCCCATTGGGTAAAAGCTGGCCCTCATTTCGGAGTCCCTTACGAAGGAATGGGGCGGCTTGTGGTGAGCAGGTAGCCGGGCCAGCGGGAGGCGGGGGACCCTGCGGTGGGCTTGCCCCGATGCCGGCTTGCGCGTCAGACGGCACACAGGGCCAGGCACGCTCTCTGTGGAGTGCTGAGTAAGAGTGCGGGGGCAGCAGGTACGGCGGGGGGGGTGCTGTAGAGGTGACATGGAGCATGGGTGCGTGAGCGAGGTTCATGTTGTTGGTTTCCCAGCTTCTGAAAGGGTCTGCTGAAGGTGTCTGTCATGCCTTCAGGATGCGAGTCCCTCCGTTCCTGCTGCAGTCCTGTTACATAAGAACAAAAGGAAGCGTGGATCTGATCAGGTCTAAAGATGGAGAATCAACGTGCTGCTAGGAATGTCGCTCCCCAGCCCGCACCCGTTGTGTACGGATGCTGTCAGTATTATTTTCTTTGATTTCAGAAGCTTTGATTTCTAGCCCATTTCTGGATGTATGCATCAGGAAATCTTACTCCTTAAAATTTCCAATTCTGTCCTCTCTCAATGCCTCAATGCCTTTGTGCGATAAACATTTAGTGTGACCCTCGAAGCTCGGGAGATATCCTCATCTTTGCTGATCTCTCTTCCTCCCTCCCTCTCTCTCTACGCAAGATGCATGCTTTTTTGAAGAGAGGTGAGTAGAGTGTGAGGTCTTTGTCAGTCAGGACTAACTTAGCATAACGGCTGGTGAGGAAGCCTGCCAGCCACGTTGAAGAATAATTGACATATCAGTCAGTTATATTAATCAGGGGGGTTAATCATTATTGCCAGAGCTCAACTTAAAACAGAGAAATGCTCAATTTTAGTTTTAACAGTGACTTAGCGTAAAGTAATTAGACATGCAGAGCATCAGTCTGGATGGAAATGGTGTGGTCTCTTTCTCGGTATTAGTGTATTTGTGGCCCTGGAATTTTAGCTTGGAGTCGTCTGGTGCCAGGCTCAGCTTCTTAACCACTTCACAGCCTCCCGCAGGACATAAGAGTCCATTCAAGAGTCACCCCAGTCCTGAGCAAAAATAAGGTTTCCAGGGACAGTATTCTGACATTGAGCCCTGATAGGATCTTGTTTTCCTATCTGTAAGACTAAGAGGGACTTGATACTGAGTTCAGACCTGTTTGCCTGTTGGAATGATACTGGACAAAGACTTCCTTTGTTAACCCCAAGATCTTATTCAAGATCCTGTTTTATGGGCACTTGTGTTACTGAGTACTGAAGCTTCGTCTTTAGAAAGTGTTTTTTTTTTTCATTTGTTGTTGTCATGCTTCTCTCTGGCACTTAAGTGCCTCCCATTTGGCCAGAGACATAGCCAGGCATGAGGATAAGGCTGACAGTGATGCCTGGGTGGCGTCTCCATGAGGCCGTGCCTACCTGCATGCCGACGATGGTCGCCAGATGTGGAGGTCGGCATGGCTGACCTATCCTGGGGAAAGAGCTGTGTAACTGGGCTGAATGAAGTCCACTTTCTGCAATCTGGTGCCATCGCTACCGGTCAGATCTTTGCCACCAGTGTTCACTTGCTCCTGACGCAGCGTTTCAGAAAATGGCACCCGTAATTAATGCTGTCACCTTTCTTGTGTTCTTCCTTCTGTTCAGTTTTATGGTGGAATACTTCTTCGATGCCCCCACTTATTTCAGAAATAAAAAATATTACCGTTTCAGTTATTTACTAGAATAATTAAAGTTATCTAAAAGGTACTGTGGCTGGGGAAAAATCACATCTGATGATGCGACAGTTAATTACCTATCAGATTCAGTGCTGCTCCAGAACTCGGATGACCTTGAGGTTGTGCGACACTGCCAAGTGCCATATTCAGTTAAATGTGGCATCAAGTCAAAATTCAAATGAAGCTCAGGGCGGACCCACAGTTGAGCGATACTGCGTTTGCCTGTTTTCAGCACTGGCTTCAGCAGCCAGCCAGCATCCAGGAGTGGGATGCTTATGGTGGCTGTCCTCTGACCTTCTGCCCCAGCTGACAGCAGTTCAGACGCTGACCTCCATATACAGGAAATGTAGTAGATTTCTACGTAACATTTCTGGCTCAGATGAGCTGATCCTCTGAGAATATAGTTTTTTTTCTTTTATGCGTGATTTGTTCATGTGCACATGAACAAGGTTAGTAGTAGGCTTGGATTTGGTTTTATGGAAATACGGTATACTGTGACATTCTGAAATCTTGGCAACCAAGATTTTTTGTAGGGACGAGAAAAACATTTTCGTGGGGCCCCGCCTACCCTCTGCTTGGCAAATTGCTTTGGAAAACATAGTCCACGTATCATATTCCATAGTATAATGTCACGGTAAGGGATATTGGTAGGGCTGCAGCTATCGATTATTTTAGTAATTGGGTATTCTATCGATTATTTCATTGATTAATCGAGTAATCGGATTTGTCTTATTAAATTTGTCTTATTAAAGTGCAGTAGTAACTATAACATAATGATGGTATTTTAAGTAATTCAACATGAGGGAGATGAAATAATCTGGAAAAAAGTTTTTGTTTGAGCGCTGTTTGCAGATGCAGCACTTAAAAAGCACACGTAATGATACAGACACTCTAACAAAACACTGTATTTTTTGGCAAATAGCTTACATCATTTTGTGGTAATTTATTTTGCCATTAATTTGGTAGTAAATTCATATTGACCCATGTGACCCGAGGAGAGCTGTATACTGATATTTTAATCAGCTGTATTAACATGGTAGCAGTGCAGCTGACAGTAATTATGAAGCCTTTCATAACCAGAACAAATTGATATGTAACGTTACCCTGCGTCAGTAGTCAATAGACAAAATCATCATTGAAACTTTAGCCTCGAAAGTTGATAAGCTACCTTCGGTCATAACTATTAATTATGATAACCATTAGCAGCTAATGCTGTGCACATATAAAAACAAAATAGTATTTAGTATATTAATGACAGCCAATGTATAAAAAAATGTTTTTTAAAATGTTATTTTATCAAAATACCGCTTAAAGTGCTTGGTAATTCGGAATGGAAATGACCGTGATTCTATTCCGTGAATGTCAATGTTTGGAACTATTCACTGTCTTCGCCATTTTTTTTAGACTGGAGTGTCGCTGTCGCTACCAAATCTGTACCGCCTTGTTGCTACCAAATCTGTACCGCCTTGTTGCTACCAAATCTGTACCGCCTTGTTGCTACCTGATCTGTACAGCTCCGCCACTCAGTTTCTTACACTCCTGTTTCTTTCGTTTCTGTTTCTACCGCTCTGCTACACATAATGCAGCATAAGCAGACTGTGCGACAGTAATAATCCTCCGTGTGAAACACGGTGATCACTGAGCAGTCCATAGTTGTGTGGGTTAAACGAAGCATCGAAGCAAAGAATTTGCATCGAGGATTTTTTTGTAATAGAGTTATTGGAGTTACTCGATGAATCGTTGCAGCCCTAGATATTGGCCAAGCTTAGTTAGTAGGGGAATCACAAGAACCACCTGATTCTTTGGCAAGACCCGTAGCCCCTTCTAGAATATACTATGGGCTAACGCATGTCGCAAAGACGGCAGGTGCCGTCCACATGCTGGACAAGCTCTGCTGTTAGACGTTGTGTCACAGAAAGCTGCGGAGTCCCCCTGAAATCCCTGTCGCGCCCGGGGGAGGGTCCGGGGGATAGTGGGCATCTGCTTCCTCTGCTTCTGTTGGAGCGAGCACTCTCCTGACTGACAGCCAGTTCTGTGTGTAAGTCTCGGAACCGACACCGAATCGCAGGTCCGCTCTCTCAGCCCCCTGCTTCTGCAGCTCTGCTCCAAACCAGATGAGCCACATTCACTGTCCAGTTAACGGCGCTGTTTGACTACAGCTTGTTTCGGGGGTGGACACTTAACATTCCCGTGCAATTAAGATGACAGAGGAGTGTTGAGTGGTGATAACCTGCAGGAGAAGAGTCACAGGCAGGTTCAGGGGTGGACCACTATGGAAGAAGTCTTTATATCAGAGCTGCCCTGCAGTAGTGGAAGGCCAGAATCCAACATTGTTTGCAGATTTCCCTGCTCAAACACAATCATAATCAGCCTCTTTCCAGGGAAATGCAAACTGTTGGATTCTGGCCCTCCACGACTGCAGTTGGTAAGCCATGCTTTATATGAACTGTAGGTATTATGCAAATGAGTGCCAGAAAGGCTGACAGTATGAATCCCAAGGGAAAAGCTGGGTTGTGTTTTATTTTTTGAACTGCTGTTAAAATAACACAGGAGAGACATCCTCATTCTTGTCCACCTTAAATTTGTTGGCATTTCCCATGATGCCCTGAGTGTCCTTACTGAGCCAACACCGTGGAAGCCTCTTGATTCTGTCTGACCCCCCCCATTATTCCCCAAGTCGTGACCATGCTCTGGTGTGGAGAGCCAGAGCCTTGGTCGGGTGGCCTAAAATAAACGAGACAAAAACCGGGTAATCTCCCAGGTCTACACCAGACAGCTCGTACCTTCCGCAGTGCCGGGCCTTAATGATGAGCCATATGACTCCACTTAAACACTACGACTTTGTTTGGCCTGTCAGACCCGCCTCGGTACTTCCTCATAGGATGGGAGGTGTAGCGCCCCCTGCTGGTTCGCCTCCCCAAATGCCCTTTGGCCCGACAGAAGGACAGCATTGAGCTTCACCGCCATCAAAAGTGTCTTAATCGCTCTCTCTTGCTGCTGCCAGTCCTCTGAAACTGGACAGCTGTGTCCCAGAACAGAAGGATGCTGCATTGTCCTTCAAAATCGCCACGGTAACAGACATGTCTGATGCACTCTGGGTAATAGGGCCTTCCATATAACCTGTTTCAACCATGTTTTCACACTTTAGCACTATATCATAGTTAATGTACGTTAGCTTTTAAACTATTGGTGACAGGGTGCCTAGTCCTCCACCTTCAGGCTTCGCAAAACAGACTAGGATCAGGGGTCTGCCTCACTCAAGGCATCTGGCAGTCCCTGGCCTTGCAGAAGCGGTACCAAGGTGACATGGGTAGCACACCTTGTGCCGCGGAGCATGCCTCTAAGGGGCCTCTTGGTAGCTTTACTCTGAAAGTACCTCAGCAAGACAGTGCTTTTCCTGCAGCATGTATCATGCGAGTGGGCAGCACAGGCTGCCCGGGACCTTCAGGATGGCTAGTCTGAATCCTGTGCTGGCTCTGTTTGTGTGCTGTTTGCAAGTCGCTATGCTGTATCGGTAGAGCTCCATAAAGTGATACAGTTTTCAAGGGGGTGGCACTAATGAAGAGAAGGAATCGCACTGCCTGACAGTTGCAGTCAAAATATAGAACCTATTTATTGAACAAATTTAGCAAACAACTAAAAGTTTCAAGCATCCAAAGAGGCATTTAGATTTTGTAAAATATCCAGAGGTGCTTGTCAAAAGTTGTATTGCACTGAACAAGTCTTTGAAAAGTTAATAGATAGTAAATATTTTTTTGTAAACCAACAACACTATAAATGTAAACAATACAGCAACAACTTTAGATTTAAACCGAAATATCTCCAGACAACAGACACGGCTCCTTTTTTCAGCAAAAGTTCTTCTGTGTCTTCTACAGCTTTTCTATCCATTTTCACCGCTCAGTAACTCTAATCCTGCGTTCGTTTCTCTCTTTCCGGAACCACGCCCCTTTTCCGAAGTTGAAGTCGAATTTGTACGAGATTCCCCATGACGTCATTTTAACATGGCAGCTTACACAGTCAATAATAAGTGCTTTACTGCTTCTCTAGTTTATAGATATTTCAAAATGTTTATATTATTAAATGTATTACTAGTTATGAATGTAATCGCACGTGGTCTTTTATGTGAAGTAATGAATGTCTTTCCATGAGCTTCCATTCTCAGATCACGACAATAACAGCGTGTTCGTGTAGGCAGGCATGTTTGTTCCGAATTGTATAGCTCGAACGGGAATTGGTCGGTTGTGACGTGTCGCATCTTGGACTTCGTCGGCATAATCGAACGCACCATAACGCAGGTAATCCGTTGCATGCATGTTCAGCGGTGTACCAGTAAAAATGGTCCCCCCTTAAACAGTTTCCGCTGCACCACTTTCCAGACGTTGTTTAGGCTATTTAAACCGGTAAAAAATAAAAATAAATATCGGTTTTCGGTATGAATCGGTATACCGCCCAGCACTGTGTGTCGGTTTCCTGCAAATACTCTGATTTTCTCCCACAATCCCAAGCTCATGTGGTTAAAAACGCTGGTGCTCCAAGTCACCCATAGCATGTGAGTGTGAGCCCTCCAGTGTCTGCTATCCGGTCCACGGTGGCCTCAGCCTGGTGCCCTGCAGTACCTGGGTTAAGTGCCAGGCTTTCTGTGACCCTGTGCTGGATACGCAGCTGGGAGATGGAGGGCTGATTTTGCACAGTTAGCAGTGGTACACTGTCTTGAATTTGCTGTGCAGTATTTTTCGAAAATGGCTTTGAACTTTTTTTCCTCTTTTCTCCTTGAAAAATGTGTGATAATGCAATTCCCTGAATTCTCTCTCAGACACAAGAAAGTGTCTTTCCTGGGGAGGTTTCCTCTGGGACTTCCCTCATTACTGCAGACCAGACTGGTTTTAAGGAGGCTATTTCAAGGGAGACCTTGACTTGACTGTGATTCATTGCGTTAAAGAGTTCCTGGGTAAATTTCTTTCCGTTTTGGTAAAACCAGCAGGCTTTTGGAAGCATGGAGGTAGAATCGTCACGTGTGTGTGGAATAAGAGGAGTGTATATCCCAGTCTCTCTTTTTCAGGGCAGAATTTCTACCGAAACAGTTTTCCGTAACTGCTGTCTTGATCTCCTGAATGATTATTAGGATTTAGATTCTTCCTCGGAATTTTAGTGTGAGGTGAATAAACACATTGGCGTCAATGAAAAATTTTCTTCTTCTCATGTCAGAATTAGAGTCAGTAGTTATTAAAGGATGCATCTAGTCGGAGTTTCCATGACTGACAGAACACCGGAATCAGAGCTAAGAAAAGCCTCGCAAATTGCATCCCGTGCTCTGTTTTTAAAATTAACCTGCCAATTATTGTCACCCAGATCCTGTTTGTTTGTATGCCGTGTGACCTCCTCACAAAGAGTGCATTGTGGGAAATGTCACGCGGCCTCATCCAGCCCCGCCTCCTCTTGGTCGGTCTCTCCTGGAGCCAGGAGCTGTGATGAGGCGAGCGGGCCGCATGGCTGAAGGTGCAGTACTCATGAGACGGGCCTTCTGTCCCACGTGCCCCCACCCCGGGGACATCGTCTCGCACTCTCTCACCGACCCATGGGACGGCATCTGCCATGTCCGGTAGCTACCCACCCCCAGCTTCCTCTATGACGGAGTGGGACCGGGCATTTTACGCTAATGAAATATAAATATCTGTCCCTTTCTGTGGATCTTCTGCTTTTGACACATGAACAAAAAAAGCCCTCCCCAGGTCAAAATGGTCCCCCGTAGTGGTTCTGCACTCCATCTGACATTTTATCAAAGCGCTCGTCTCTCTAAGCGCCTTTATTTCAGACTGCGATATTTCGGCTATTCAGCTCTCACTGGGCGCTGGCTGGCATAGCGGGGCCTTCCAGAACGCGGCCCTTGTCTTTGCAAACCGCCATCAAAGTCACAGGCGCACTCATTTTGGTAACTCGTGTTCTGTAGTTGTGTCAGATTTGAAACCTACAGTAATGGTTATGAAGAGACGGGCACATGGGCTGGCGGTAATCATACGTCGGCTCTGTACCGCATGGCGGTTAGTGGTTCCTTTCTGCTTCTGGTTTGCCTTTGTTTTTCGTCAGTCTGCCGTCGGCGCACCTTTCAGAAAAACATCGCAGGGCTGCTGGTGTCTGGAGCACACTCTGAAATAACAACACGCTTAATTCTGAAGTAGCTTTTTTAGTATTCGAAAGCAGACTGTCTGTTTGTCATCGGGTCGTTACTTAGCGGCTCATGTACTCACACACGGCCTGGGTGCACACGGCCCGAGCACAGTTGTCCCCCCTCCTCACTGCAGTGCTGCTCAGCTTAAACATCCTGGCCCCATCCCACCGTCATCACTGTGCGACTATTTGTGTTGAAAAAAACAGAAAGAATAGTGCTATCGCGCAGCACAATGGAGCTCATGATTAATGTCTGTATTTTGTTGCTTATTTGGACCCGTTCTGGGTGCGATGGCACACGGCCCTCTTATAGATTGGTCTACTGTGCATTGCAGCGATTTTTATTTATTTGTGCTGTACGTATATAGATTCCCATTTTTTTTTCTTTTATGTTTTTGTGTGTTGCATTGAGTCCTTCCTGGATATTCTCATTTGAGCAAACACTACCTGATCTGCATGCATCTTTTTTTCTTTTTTTGCGACGCAGTTTTTTTTGAAAAAATAAAAATGATGCAATCTGTACAGCCTGCCCTAGTGTACACGTGTACACGTGTGCATGTGTGTGCCAGTTGCATTGTTGATGTTGTGTCTGTTTTGCGTGCTTGAGCACGGTTAGCCAGCTCACGAGATGCAACTGAACCACCCCTAGGCCAGCCTCTTTAAGCACGTACGGTACAGAGCGATCACACTAACGAGCGGGCCATGCTTGACGAGGAATGGCTGTGCTCAGGGTTGCTAACTTTGGTCAGCTTGTTTGGTGTGAGATTTTCAATTCAGGATAAGTTTGCACACTCATTTACATGTATGTAACAGTTTTATTACCTTGTAAGTTGCATGTAGGGATTGCAAACTACCCCAGCTTGCTTTTAATAATTTCAGGTTTATAATGGAATACTATAGATTTACCAGCATATTTTTTTGCATGAGGGTCAGAAACAGTGAGTGTCACGCCCGATGCGTGTGAGTTGGCCGGCCTGGGTGTGCTTATCTTTATCGGAGACCTCAGGCGGCTTCTGGAAATATGTGGTCAAAGTATACTGCATCAGAGCTGACGCATCATGTGCACCAAGTAAGAATGACAGTTAAAGCATCTTGAAAGGATACTGCAGCTGTTTTGTATTGTAAATATAAAAGTCCTTCTGGGACTTTAATACTTCTATTATTAGACAACTTTTGTAATCTTCCATTATAAATATAGACTGATGATTTTACTTTTTACTATTTATTTATATTTTAGCAGTTTCGTGGGACGTGCATCATGAAGTGCCAAATACCCAGAAGTTGGGTACAGAAACCTGTAGTCATCATCGTTGCTAATTTTAATGGAACTGCTTCTCAGGGTATGTATTTGCTCATCATGGAAATTCCCTAATGGGGTATATAATAATTTAAAAGGAAATGTACGATTTACCCTTTTATGCTATATCACATACTGAGCTTTGCTTTAATACATGTTTAACCAGAAACAATGGTCATTCCTAGCAGTGTTGCTACACTTGCTGGTTTCTTGATATGGCAGCTTAACATCACATCAGGTTACTAGGCAACACAGCAGTACAGATGTCTGTCTTCCTCCGAGAAATCTCTCCCCGTCACGTCAGCCTTAGGTATTGTTTTTTCTGTTTGTATGGAGGAGGTCATTTTGGTATTACATCCTGACGTTATAAAAGCTCAATTTATTGCCATGTTTAATTGATTTCCAGTAAATCGGCATGCTTTCTTAGGTTTTTTGCAAAATACAAAAAGCCCTTTGTTATTGTAATCTCTTTATTGAAGGCCGTAATTGTTGCAGATTCCTGGGTGGTGCGCAGCATAGCCAGAAATAAATTTCATGGGGTGTTCAGCATAGGGGTGCAGATTTGCCGGGGTGGGGGGGTTGTAATTTTATGGATACATGCTTGGTGGTGTATGAGGTCTCTAAAAAAGACCTAGACGAAAACTAGAGTGACACATACTTTATCTCTGCACACGGAGCCTTTTAATTAGCAGGCAGAGTGTATTGTTTTCCACTCACCCGACTTTGTTCCTTCCTTTTCCTTCTCTTACTTTGGCAGACGTGCTGCTCTTATCAGACCCTTGTATTTATTTACCTGTCTTGACGTTGCGGCCTGTCGCGGCTTGCTGCCTCCGATCACACAGATCCTCTGTGCGGCCTGAGAGAGAGTGTGGTTTGCGCACTCTGCCCCCGGATGGGGTAACTGCGAGAGATGCAGTGATGTTGATGCCATAAGGCTTCCCACTGCTGCTTCCGGGGGCCTCGGCGTACACAGACGTTATTTACCAGATTAAAACCTTTAAGATCTGCTTTTTTTAGTTTGTAGCAGCCTTACTCTAGCTATAAAGGCCATGAACTTATGTGGTTGCCTAGGAGGAAAACTGGCACACACTATGGTTCCCCTGACGAACGGCACTGGGAGTCCCTGTGCTGGAAGCAGTGCTGCAGAGAAAACACTGCATTTCTCCCTGTGCTTGGCACTGGGAGTCCCTGTGCTAGAAGCAGTACTGCAGAGAAAACACTGCATTTCTCCCTGTGCTTGGCACTGGGAGTCCCTGTGCTAGAAGCAGTGCTGCAGAGAAAACACTGCATTTCACCCTGTGCTTGGCACTGGGAGTCCCTGTGCTGGAAGCAGTGCTGCAGAGAAAACTCTGCATTTCACCCTGTGCTTGGCACTGGGAGTGCCTGTGCTGGAAGCAGTGCTGCAGAGAAAACACTGCATTTCTCCCTGTGCTTGGCACTGGGAGTCCCTGTGCTGGAAGCAGTGCTGCAGAGAAAACACTGCATTTCTCCCTGTGCTTGGCACTGGGAGTCCCTGTGCTAGAAGCAGTACTGCAGAGAAAACACTGCATTTCTCCCTGTGCTTGGCACTGGGAGTCCCTGTGCTAGAAGCAGTGCTGCAGAGAAAACACTGCATTTCACCCTGTGCTTGGCACTGGGAGTCCCTGTGCTGGAAGCAGTGCTGCAGAGAAAACTCTGCATTTCACCCTGTGCTTGGCACTGGGAGTGCCTGTGCTGGAAGCAGTGCTGCAGAGAAAACACTGCATTTCTCCCTGTGCTTGGCACTGGGAGTCCCTGTGCTGGAAGCAATGCCGCAGAGAAAACTCTGCATTTCTCCCTGTGCTTGGCACTGGGAGTCCCTGTGCTGGAAGCAGTGCTGCAGAGAAAACGATGCATTACTCCCTGTGCTTGGCCCTGGGAGTCCCTGTGCTGGAAGCAGTGCTGCAGAGAAAACGCTGCATTTCTCCCTGTGCTTGGCACTGGGAGTCCCTGTGCTGGAAGCAGTGCTGCAGAGAAAACGCTGCATTTCTCCCTGTGCTTGGTACTGGGAGTCCCTGTGCTGGAAGCAGTGCTGCAGAGAAAACGCTGCATTTCTCCCTGTGCTTGGTACTGAAGGAAATGAGCAGTGGTGACAGTGGAGAGCCCGTGCCTTTTTGGGGTGGCAGACCCCAGTGACTTGGGTGTGCAGTAATTGCACTGGCGACTCCTGGTTCTCCGATGTCCTCCCCCAGGGTAATCCCTGCTGTCTGCAGTATATGAGAATGCCAGCGACGTCTGGCTAAGCTCCGCTAAGCTCCCTGCTCCCTTCACTATATGACAACCCATCTGAATGTCACAGACGCTCATTTCTTACATATTTCCCCAGCCTTTCATTGCTTTTCCATTTTCTGAGTACGTTTATGCTGGAATTGCAAATCTGTTTCCATATCTTCTTTTTTTTGATCAAAACAGTCTAGGTAGTATAAAATGTGACTTGCATGTGCAGGTGAAGTCGACTGGTTTATGGAATGTGACAGATAAGTAAGATTTAAGTTGGAATAAACATGTAAACAGCTCTTTGCACCGTCATTGTTCTGAGGACGCGTCACAGCTTGCAGTGGAATGTCAGCTGTAATAATAATGTATTATTATTGTTACTATTATTCATATAGTGCTTTTCAGGATCACAAAGAAGCTGTCAGCAGTGAATGGTGCCTATGGACATTGGCACTTATATGTCCCTCTTTCTAAGCTTTCATGATTAGTCACTCGTTATCTGTGAGCAGGAAATCAGCTACAGCCACCATTTTTGCAGCTGAGAACAGTTTGGCCGGTAACTGATATTTAAGTCAAATTCGAGTGCCGTTTGACACTGGAGTTGGTACTCGGAGCTGCGGCAAAGGCCACGTTTATGGTGTACGGGTGTGAGTGCTTTGCAGAGTGTGACTGTTTGGTGTGCCGAGGCCTCACTTCCTGCGTTTGATGGCGCTCACTTTGTTGTGAATTTTTTCCACGGAGGAAACTGTCCGTGCCCCCTTCCTGTCAGGGCCGTGTTCAGCAGCGGCTCGAACCAAGTCGGACCGGACGCCACTGGGGGGGGTGGGGTATGTATCAAGCATTCGCAGGTTTGGTCCTTGATAGCCAGATTTTTCCTTTTTTCGTTTATTTTGTGCCAGTGGCTGAAACTTGTACGAGCGGCGATCATCGGTGAGGGACGGTGACGCCACTGAGCTGGGTGTCACAATCGGCCGTGCCCCCGGTGTCGTTCTGTGCCGGGGCAGAGGAGGCGGAGTGGCACCGGATGAAGGGCCTCTTTCAGGCGGCGGCAGAGCGCGGCCGTTTCTCAGCACCCCCAGCCAGATCCGAAGTCTGGCAGCACTGCCCTCTGGCCGTCACACAGGAAGTGTCGCCTCGATTCGGTGACACGAGAGCACCGTCTTCCTGCCCCGGCGCGCTCTCCGGCGGGGGGAAAATCTGACATCTGTGCGGAGAACACAGGGCTTGTTGTGGAGCAGGGCGATGAGAGCGCGCCGGAAAGGGTCCGAGCAGAGAAGTCCTTTCTCCTCCGTCCAGTGCGCTCATGGAGCCGATAGAGGCGGAGCTGTTCGGCGCGCCCGCACGCACACTGCCGCCTTTGTGCGCGCCCTCTCTCCTCCTCCTCGCCGCTCTCCTCTTGCTCCTTTTTTCTTTTTTTATACAACCACTTTTTTTTTTTTTAAAAATAGTGGCATTGTGCTCCTTGCACTCATTGCCCACGCGTTGCTTTGGGTCCCCCCTCCTAAAGCACAGGAAGTCACTGCCCTTTATTCTCCCCCTGGAACTTTTATTTATATGTTTACTTATCTATATATGTTAGTCTCTCTATCTGTCTCTCTGTCTGTCCTGTCTGTCTCCATCCTTTCTTCCCATAAATTGTTTCTGCTTTCTTACTTACTGGCGCCATTTAATGGTTTTATACAAATTTGGAGGTCTCGTGCTTGTGAGAAATTTCATTTGGATTAGAAACCGAGAGACATCCAGCGTGGATGTTTCCATGTGACGTTTGCTTAATAGTGACTGGGAGCCCTAGATGCATGTCTAGGTGGAAAGGGTTACCAGAAGGTGGACAGCGCTTGCCCTTTAGCTAGCCGCCCTTAGCTGCTCTCGCCTGGCCGGACCCCTGCTCCCATCTCCAGCTACACTACCAGTCAGACCTTTTTGCATAGCGCAGGTTTTTAGCACTTTACCATTTACCTCATAAACTGCAGAATTTTTCTTCTTATTAAGCTGGAAAGTTGAGTGAACAACTATTAATAAAAATTTGTAAAAAAAAAACAACTTTCCTTTATGACATGGGAATGTATTTTGAGTGTATTTTTAATAAATGTTAAGTGAGTAACATGAAAATGTAGAAAATCTCAGTGTGTGCAAAAACGTTTGACTGGTAGTGTGCAGCGTGTCCTGCCCCACTTAAACCCCTACGGCAGAGGTGGGCCCCCCCGGGCTGGGGGCCTTTTATTCGGCGGCCCACTACTGTATACTCGAATGCCCATCGTCAGCCTGTTGCGACAGACCGGTCTCTGCGGTAACGCTTAGAATCAGCATGTTTCACAAGTGATGTCCAGCAGGGTCACGCGATGCAGGCAGACGCCGCCCCACACATCAGTACCACGTGTCTGGCATAAAAACGAAAGGTTTTTACAATACCGTGTTGTGAAACTGGGTGACATTGTGTAATAGCACCTCCATGTGATGTGTCCTGGCGAGGAGGAGAAGTAACGAAAAAGCCAAAATGAGCTGAAGTATTAGCAGACAGGAGCACAGTGGCCCAGTGGGTAACCCGGGGGCCCCCCCCACTCCATGGATGGATACTACCATATGCATATTTGTGTGCTGCATCCATCCATTCATCCACCCTTCCTTTTTCTGTACCCGCTTGTCCTATGCAGGGTCGTGGGGTCCCGACCGTATCTGGTAAGCTATGGCCACACTGTTGGGAGGAGCCCAGGACGGGGCGCCAGCCCATCATATTACATTTCATAGAAATCTGATACACATAAAGCTTGTATGACGTATCCGAATAGAAAGACTTGTCATGCTATCATTTGAGAAGTATTTCACAAGATATTCTTCCGTGGGTTGGATTATGTTATCAGTATCTTGTTGCTTAAGACATTTAAACAGGGTCAAACTTAAAAATTTGTTAACGTAAACTAGCAAAACATGATAGTTTGCTAAAAACAAATTTATAATTTAATAGTTGGATCAGTTGGTAATTACAGCAATTTGGCATAGAAACTGTAAATGGTTCCGCGAGACATTTGCCAGCTATCTGCTTATTCTCAGAGCTGTTGTTTCTCATCAGCAGGCACTGTTGTCCTAGCGAGCCAAATCGCTTTTCGTTAGCCTCCCATCATAGAATGGATAATGACAGTAGAATCTGCATGTGGACAGATATGTTAGAATCGGGACTGAGTAGAAGGGAGCCGTCGGAGCGTGATGATCCCCAGAGAGCTGAGGCAAAGAAATCTGAGAGAAAACCGTTCTGGCCGAGCAAACGTCGCACCATTTTAATAGATATTGATGAGGAAGATGATGCGGTTATATTACTGAGCGCATCTGTGTTGCCTGAAAATTGCTCTTCACGCTGCCTTTTCAGAATGAAATAGCATTTGAATTTGAATCACATTTGAATTACTCATCAGCACTGTTGTCAGTGCTTTCTGTAGTCCTTTTGACATGTTTAGCAGGCTTGGGTTCTGAATTCTGAGGTCAGTTTTGGAGACTAGTTTTATATGGAGACTAACATATTATATTCTGTATATGACACAAATGCTATGTTGCTATGTTTTATATTATTCTATATTTATATTATTAATTATTACTGATGTACCGATTCGGAAATTTCTGGCCGATGCCGATAGCTGATTATTTCAAAATCTGGCACCGATACCAATTGTTTGGGAGGTTCTGCTTAACTAAGTTTAGGGGGACACTCAACCCGGATTTAAAAAGAGCGGGAACTGGGCAGAGCGGCCGCTGGAGTTTTGAAAGTGAAATGCTGTCCGCTTGTTGCTCGGTACAGGATTTCCACTGCTCAACATTTCAGGGCCAGGATGAGCCAAATGTTTTCAGCGGGCGACAGGCCGGGACTGCAGGCAGGCCAGTCTAGCACCCAAACTCCTCTACTGTGGAGGCGTGGTGTTGTAATAAGTGCAAAATGTGGTTTGTCTTGCTGAAATATGAAAGTGAAGTGAAAGGTGATTAACTGTCATTGTTGACACACCACAGCACGCAACAGTAAAATGTGTCCTCTGCTCTTAGCCCATGTGACATTGTGACACAGCGGGGGGCAGCTACGTGAGCGCCCGGGGAGCAGTGCTTGGCGGCCGTGCCTTGCTCAGGGTACCTCAGCGGTACTTGTGGACAGTAGCATATGTTGCTCCAAAACTTGTATATATCGTTCAGCCTTAATGGTACCTTCCCAGTTGTATAAGCTACCCAAGCCATGGGCACTAATGCACCCCATACCATTACAGAACTTTCCGCTGATACCAAGTATTTATTCGTAGATCCTCCTCGAAAAGGGAATTATTGGCGCTAAATATCGGCTCACTTTTAACCGTCGGCCAATGGTCGATTTGTTACTGCATCGGCCAATACCGATAGCTGGCTAATTCAATCGCTGCATCTCTATTAATTATTATAATAATGACAACAGAAATCACAATTGCTGCTTTTAAACATGAATATGAAGGCAGGCTATCCAGTTGCCTAAAATTGTCAGTGTCTTAAAGCAGTCAGTGGCCCCTCAAAATGGCACTGTTTGGTTTGCTCATCACTGGAGAGTTTTATATTCATCTGGAAGTTTTCTTTAACTGGGGAGACCTTTCTGTTTCATAGACAAAGGCTTTCGACACTGTCAGTAGCCTTGCATCAATCGATGAGCTCAACACTCATAACCCGTGATATTTACATCAAAAGAGTCTCCCTTGCCCTTTTCAGGTTGGGTCTTCTGTTTCCCATGATTCCCTGGGGCCATGGAAAGACAAAGACTGGCTGTTTGGTCAATATGGACAGTAGAAACCGTGAGGAAATGCTCTTGCTGGGGTAGCTCTGCTGCTTTGGCTTCTTTACATTTGAAATATTCATTTTCATGATTAGCATAGAGATTACATTTTCAAACAGAATAAGATAACGCCACAATTGGCAGTATAGCAAACAGTAGAGTAGTAGAAGCCTTTGGGGCAAAACAAATCTTGAACCTTTTTAAATGTTGTTGAGCTGATATTTGCTTGTGCTCCTGTGCTTTGCAGTGGTAGCAATAAGGTAGTACATATCTCAGAGTGCCAACAGAAAAGCAGCAAAGAGCAAAACCAAGTGATTACTATTATTACCATAATAATGGTGGTAATAATAATAATAATAACATGGGGCTTGCCAGTCATCTGCAGTAATTAAGAAGTGCCTACAGTACGGTTTGTGCTTGTCTGACAGAAGTCATGCCCCATGTTACAAAGACATTTCATTAATCTTATGAGTCCGGCTAATATGTTTTAAGGAAGAATTTTGAATCCATGAACTTCTTGTGGTTTTTTTCATACACGAAATGTATCCTTTACCATTTTACTCTTTGCATATTTGCGGCAGTTCACTGATGAGTAAGTAAATAATGTCTCTTTTTTTAATAGGCCGTAACTGGGCTAATCCAGATTTTAGCAACAGTGAAACATATACCACACAATAATTATTTATTTTTAGCTAGAACAAATCCACCTTTCAGCACTAATCTGGCTTTAGAGATTGTGGTATATCAGGACCAGAGCATGGTATCTGAGGCCAGGTTCACCACGCTAAAGACACATGCATGTGTAGTGCGGCTGGGGGTGCAGTAGCTATGCTTGGTGTTGCTGTGGGTGTACGATTAAATGCATGGTAATAAACACACTGCAATTATGTGACCAATATGCGGCCCTGGTAATGTGGTGCTTGCTTTCTATGTCAAAGGCCAGAAAGCCAGTGATTCAATGCCGTCAACTATGTTCAGCTGGTTTGAGTGAGAGTTTCAATTAGAAAGTCTGCACACTCATGCACATGCATTTACATGTATGTAACAGTCTTATTCCTTTCTAAATAGTCTGTAGGATTTGCAAACTACTCCAGCACTTTTGATGCAGCTAATTTTCAGTATATAATGGAATGGTATAGATTTGCTGTAAGATTTCCTGCGTGAGCCTGAGAGTCTGAAAGCATGAGTCACGCCAGATGCATGAGAGCCAGCAACTCTGAGGGTTAAATCTGCGCAGTTCACCTTACATACATGCAGATGGACATGGCAGTGTCCTGTGGAAACATGGTAGCTGGCCAGCCCTCTTTTGTGTTGCGTGTTACAAAGCTGAAGATGGTAACAAAAAAATGTAAAAGACAGTATTAAAGGCCACTTGTCAGGTTACATTTTCTTTGTTGAGACGAGGACAGGCCCCTGCGTAGCAGATACATTTAACACTGTATGCCTTGCCATATGTTTTCATTAAAGTCAATACACAGTAGAATTACTGTTATAAGATGGTTTTCAAATGCTGCCATATGCCTTATAGGAAGCCTAAAAGCTATCAGTACTCCAATAAAAGCCCTGTTTCGGCTTATACTGGTCCGATGAAGCGCAGAGGCCTGGGCTGTTAATTGCAGATGACATTAGTGCTGGCTGCATCGCCGCAGTTGGTCTGCATTGCTGCACTGGGGCCCATCTAGCGAGTTGTCAGCAAGTCAGGGTGCACGCCCAGCTGCAGCAGGAGAGCATAGGAGCGGCCCGGGGGGCGGGGGGGATTCGTGCCGTCAGACACCAAATGTCAAAGGCTGGTGTACCTGTAACATAAGGCTGTCCGTATGCTGAGCGTGCCGCGGGTAAGATGTGCAGGTGTGCTGTAGGTAGCTTTTATGTGCAGCGATGGTGCTGAATATTTTATTTTATGATGTTAAGACAAAAAATATATATTAATGTTGTTCTTGGTGGATCTGGAATGAGCACTAGATTTGATAGAAATTTTGGGGTTTGGGATTTTGAAATTTACACTTATATATATTTCAGCTGGCAGCTTCACAGCAAACTGTCTTGCAAGGTATGTGTCCATCTATGCGTGTCCGTGTGCAGCCATTCCAATGCCTGTGTGTATTTGCATTCATGCAGTGTGTGTGTGTGTGTGTGTGTGTGTGTCTGTGAGTGGTCGCGGCTCGGGCCATGTGTGTGTGCTTGTAGTTGCATTCATCGGTCTGTGTATGTGCATGTTTGTGTCTGTCTGCATGTCTGCGTGTTAAAGCTGCCACTAAGCCCCCCCCGGTCTTAATCTGATTGGAAGGGCTTTGACAGCTGACGTGCTCTTACTGTTTAAATTGGCTGGCTTGCATGGGGTAACCACCCCTGATTGGTCCAGCCATTCCAGCGGGGCTTTCACTAGGGGGGGTTGTGACGTCAATGCTTTTCACTGGGTCAGCAGTAAGGAGGGCTGCCGTAGACGGTCTGGGTGGGGACTGCAGCATTTTACTCCACTGTCATATAGGACCCGGCATGTTAATTTCTCTTGTTTTTTTTTTCTTCTCTGTTATACAACACGGGCATGTGACACAGAGGTGGTCTCTGTCGGGCTGATTCTATGACTGCGTCAGGAAATCAGTGGGTGAGATCTGGGGAGAATGGGCAGCTCCCTTTGTGCCCCGATGAGAGGAGCCCCGGCATGGTGCTGGCTGACTCTGCGTATTCATAAGGACGTGTTTCCGCTCTCTGCTCACGTGCCCTCCTTCTCAGCCACGCGCTGCCTTTGTTCTGCTTCAGGGAGATGCCTCCCTTGTACCTGCATGACGCCGTCCACACGTGTGCACCGGGGGGGGGGGGCTTTGTGTTCTGGAGCACCGTTTGTACTCCAGCCTGCGGGATGCAGGGATCCCCCATTAGTGTGCCTCCGTTTCTCTGCAGGTCTGACCCCCCCACAGCACAATAGGCTCCTCTATCGAGGTCACATTATCCCACTGGCTGCGTGCTTGCAAACTGGGCATTCTGCAAACCACACATACCATCTTAAGTGCTTTGGTGCAGATTGTTTAAGGTTAAGGAGATGCAGATGCGGGTTAAGGCTGTCGTGCACGAGACTGACAGTGACCGTTGGTCTTATTTTAGAAGACAGAAGAGAAATGGGATGGAAACCATGAAGAGCTGAGTGTATCTCAGCATCCTTGCGTTTCTGGAATACTTATTTGGCAGAGAGTGACAGTGTGCTGGACTCAGGGCGTACAGAGACACCCTGGAAGGCTTGATGTTTATATTGCATCCATTAATTATGATCCAGATTAAGCCAATTTAGAATAATACAGCACATTCGCGTGTTAAATTGATTACATCCGCAGTGTGTCACAACAGGAACATTAGCGCTTTGTTCTGGTGACCGACTGCTGTGTCCCATCAGCCCGGAATAAAATAAAAAACCAGAACCAGCAAAATGAAATGCGACGGGCTATTAATATGTGACCACGCTTCTGGTGACCGTGGGAAGCCCTGGGGGGGGGGGGGGGCGGTTTGTGCAGCGCCCCCCTGGCAGTCATACCCGAAGCAGACACTAGACCCCCCGGGGCCAATGTCGCTGGTCCTTCTGAGTGAACGGAGCAGGATCCAGGGTCATCTCCCCTGAAAAGCATGCCTGAGCATTTTGCCCTGGCTCTCCTGTGACATTGTGACCGCTGGCATTTGCTGTCGGGCTCACACAGACCTTGAAAGCTCTGGATGGCTGCCCTGCCTGCTTCCTGTGGTGAGGGCAGTGGAATGGAGGAGCACAACAAGCACCTGATGGCACGGCACCTCCGGCGGGCTGCAGGGACAGCCCTGCAGATCAGAGCAGCTCCCATCCAAGCCCCCCAGGGAGAGCCAGAAGACGTCCTCTGGCCACCCCCACCCCCTGCCCTAGATCTGCTGCTCCTTACAGAAGCTTTATTCGACAGTGTGCGACATAATCCCAGCATGACCGCCATCACACAGCCTGTATCTGAGCTGGCAGTCGCCCGGCTGAGCCGCCTGGACCTGCCGCCGCCGTGACGCCGAATTACGTCAGCCGGCTTTCCTGCTTCTGATTGGTTCTGCCTGCATGATGCTTGTTTGAAACATCAAGGTGGACACCATTTGGTTTCATGCTATCTCTGCAACGTTTAAAAATCCTGAGAGACAACGTCCTAAAAACAAGGTGGTAAAGCATTCAGTAACTCCTATGCAGGCCAAGCAGGAAGGCTGTTCCGTGACCAGATCCACACTTGTGTTTTGACTCCTCATAGGCCTGCAGGCTTACTAATGCCCCAGTAGGAGTCTGGACTCAATCTGCAGAGCGTGGTCCTGTGAGTCAGTCAGCATCTGACCTCCTTTCACATAAACTGGTGTGGATGTCCTGGTCCAGATTATAATGTCTGTTAATCCTCAGGTTGAGCCAGGCCTTTGGGCCTAGAGCAGAGAACTGAGACAGCAGATCGCCCACGAGGCAACACATCTGATGTGTGCTTAAAGCTGCCGAGGACGCAACATGTCAAAGAACATTGTGTGAATTCTAACCATAACCCGTAACCAAGACTAACACATGCAGCAAGAGATGACACCTGACACCACCACTGTGAGCGTTAATCACTTTTACAAAACCCATAAGCACGTCTGAGAGCTTCTCTTACGTTACCCCAGTAAGCTGATATTATGTGCTGGTTTTCTTATGTCACATACGTATCTGTATATTTCTGACATCACATACCAAACTTGGTAGAAGGAACTGTCTGCTAAATGGTAATAAAAATAATAATAAAAATGAAAGTCACAGTATTTAAAAGGAGACGATAAGGGGAGAGAGGCAGAGCAGATCGAGTTCCCAAATTATATCATCGACTTCCTGTTATCTTGACACACTTCCTGTTTCTCTCGCCTCAGGCTATATTTAGCCATTTGCTTTTGAATCCATATATAATGCACACACTTCTTTCGCTTGACCGGTCCATGACTTGATACATTTTTTCTGTCCTTGGCCACGAAGGCAGGGACGTGGTGGGTCGGGGGGGGGGCTTGGTGGTGGTGAATGAGGCGTGATGCGGTAGGAGCACCGGCTCTCAGGACAGGATCCGCCTGCACATGCAGGGAGGGAGTGCCCTCCTGATATTGATAGCTTTCTGTTGTCCTTATCATTATGACTGTCTAGCCGGAACAGGTTGCTATTAATATTACAGCGGTTTTTGTCCCCACCATCCACAATGTGTGTATTTTTTACATCATGGTCTCAGTACTGTTTTATTCTGCTGTGTGTATTATTATTATTCATCTACTGCTCAGCTTGGGGTTAAGCTGCATGAATAAGTGGCAATATCCATTTCCTTGTGTTATCTCCATTACACCGGGTTCTGTCAGAATATCACTGCGCCCTTGTAACTCAAGGCCGCCCTACAAGTAGAGCCGTATTTGACACTACTGAATCTTCCTGCTTGGCGCTTCTGCGTTCTGTTATGTCTCCTGGTGGGACGATGAGAAAGTATACAGCCTCCGTGTGTGAATCCTCTAGGTGTGGACCTGCTGTGCGTAGATCTGCCTTGCATAGAGCTGCTGTGTGTAGGTTTGCCATGCATAGACCGCCTATGCGTACATCTGCCATGCATAGACCGCCTATACGTAGATCTGCTATACATAGACCGTCTATGCGTAGATCTGCCATGCATAGACCGCCTAGGCGTACATCTGCCATGCATAGACCGCCTATGCGTAGACCTGCCATGCATAGAGCTGCTGTGTGTAGATCTGCTTAAATGCAGGCATGTTGCAGATCGGGGGTATGTCACCAGGTCTTTATATCTCGGTTTCTAGCTATAAGTTTTGGGGGGGGGGGGGGGGGGGGTGGATATTAATTAATTTTAAATAGGAAAAAGTTGGATTTGCAAGGAATAAACAAGATTTAATTGGAGGTCCCTGGCTTGCGCCTTGGATTCCTCGGCCGTCTCCTTGCGCCCGTACATTTGTGCATGAGTGTGGTTGCTATGGTAACTGGACTGCTAAACGGGGCATTTTGTGCCAGTGTTTCTCTCCTTTAACAGGCATCAAACCAGGCGACTGTGAAAACAAAACAGTATAATGGGAAGGGGGAGCTAATAAAACTGAGAGCCACTGCGGCCCCCATGCCCACCCCCAGATTGCTTATGCGTGTTCCGCTTCCAATCGGATTTCAGCCCATTTGCTG
>JAODKM010000088.1:12698313-12718899 GCA_026780845.1 Petrocephalus sullivani | reverse complement strand
TATCTCTAAGGAGTGTTTCTCAGGCACACATGGCAGCTCACAAAGAGCCAGAAACAACAAGAGCACACCCAAAGAACACCAAACGATTGATTGTTTTAGGCTTACACAACACCAGTATAATATGATCCTATAACATATATGGCGTTTCTTTTTCTTATCCATCAAAAATGACTGACCAGCAGAAAGGAATCAGTGTTGTGTAGCGCAATAAACAGTACAGAAAACAGCTGTTTTCTCTCTCTCGTTGTGTGGGCTTTGGATCCCTGCATGTCTGGCACAATCAGCTGATAGCCTTGGAAATTAATCTTTGGCAAGTGCTTAAGACTGGAAACAAGAGAAAACCCATTCAGACAGCATTTTACAGTCCAATGCCTACTGAGAGGCGAATAACTTTATAGTGCAACAGCATAAACGAAGGAATCTTATTACTAGATTGTTTTGCCTCAAATTTACCTTTATGACCTTGCACATTGGTCATTTATATTTCTGCTTTACATCACATTCCTTATATTTTTAAAATGCATGAAATTGTACTGACAATTGAAAGTCACTTAAGTGTCACTGCGACACTAATAGAGGAACCTCATAGTTGAAATTTAATACCTGAAAAGGACAGGATAGAAGGATAGAAGACTGAGATTTGAAGTGCTAAATAGTACCTTGTCAGCAGTTCCAAAATCCTAGTTCCAGTCCAATCCTGGAGCGATCACACACATGGAGCTCAACAGGCAAGGAAGCATGAGATACACCTCCTTAAATACGAGGATATTGCTTATCTAAACAAGTACTGATCAGACAGTGATTTATGCGGTGCTAATACTTCAATTATTGTCATTCAGTAACACATATTGCCTACTCCACCTTTAATGCCACAATGTCGAAATATGCATCACATTTAAGCATCGTCAGTAAGCCACCTGCATACCCTAAAGTGTGCCGTTTAAGGTAAGACTAGCATACACGTTGTAAAGTGTAGCATTTATTCTCAAATGCAGCTTCAAATAGTCTCTAGTTCTTGTAAAAAATAATTTCCCACACATTTTTCATAACGCTCTGGCAGTAATCTTGATATCTAAATGTATAAGTGAAACAAATCTTCGGTTGCACAAAAGTACACAAACAGATGTTGTTTGTGATTCTGCCAGGGGCTGTTGAGTTTGAACACTGTCACATCCATTCAGAATCATTATAGCAGGCAGAAAATGAGTGCAATGAGCCAAAAGCAGCCCAGAAAGAACATTAATGCTCTGTGCAGAGTGTCTAAATTATTTTCAAACTCTATGTCTGAGTTTTTGTTGCATATTGCACTAATTTATACTTTCTGTAAGATATATAATCACCTGGTTGCAACATCTTTTCGTAACATCTGCTTCGCTCATCACGTTGTCTTTAGAATCTCGTGTCATTATATAGAACACACTTGGAAAGAATCGACAATGCATGTTACTGAATATAGCTTATAAAATATTAAATTACTACTTTAAAAAGCAGCCATAACGAAGGCTGGCAGTGTCAGAGCTCAGCTACCCCTCAGTCTTGGCCTTGAGTAGGTGGCCGCTGAAGGTGATGTACGTGTCAAAGTCATCGCTGAAGATGGCGTTCTCCCTCTCGCCTTTGAAGAGACGCACCCACACCTCGTCGTTCTGCTCCAGCTCCAGCATGAAGCTCTGACTCTGCATGATGCTGCGGTCACTGGGCTGGGCGTACAAGATCACCATCTCCTGCTCCTTCTTCATGACGTGCAAGTAGGTCTCCTTCTGGTTCCACGTGTGCACATTCAGGCTGAAGAAGTAGACGCCGGGCACGTAGCAGTAGAACTTGCCAGTAAACATGTTGAAGTGGTTGTAGAGGTTGACGAACTCCGTATCGAAGATGAGAGTCTGGTAGTACTCGTTGCTGTGCAGGGCCTTCTTGCGGCCCACAGAGAAGGCTGCATAATGGGCCTTGCAGGGGTCCCCCGGGGCCCCTAGACTGCCCTTGGGCCCCTTAATCCCACTGGGGCCTCTGGGACCAGGACTGCCAATCTTTCCAGATTTCCCGTAGGGGCCCCGCGTGCCAGCATCCCCTTTCTCACCTGCATGTGCAGATGGTCATTAGTGCCGGCTCTGTAGTCCCAGTGAGACCCCGGCTATAACAGCATAAGTAACGCATGCTTTCCTGATCTTTCATTTGTACCTGAATAAGTGGGAAGGTAATATAACTGCAGAACTTTCTGCTTTGTTTTGTTCTATGCCTTTTAATAGACAGGCGAGAAACATTATGGACATTGTGTACCGTCTGTGTGCTGCACTGCTCATTTACATAATGTCATATGGGTGCTCAAGTTCAAGTTCAAGTTTTTTTTTTAAGTCATATATAGATAGCAATGTAGCACCATTACCTGAA
This sequence comes from Petrocephalus sullivani, assembly GCA_026780845.1. NCBI lineage: Eukaryota > Metazoa > Chordata > Actinopteri > Osteoglossiformes > Mormyridae > Petrocephalus > Petrocephalus sullivani. The sequence goes on along the minus strand of JAODKM010000088.1, from coordinate 12,716,514 downwards.
ATGAAATTCTTATGCTCATGTATAGAGAGTATACAGATACTTCAGAATAAAAAAGTATAGAATAAAGAATAAACAATAAACATAAAGTATAATATAAAATTATATAAAATATAAGAATAAAGAATTAAAAGTATTTAAAGATTTTATTAGTATTAGTGTTGATATGTAGAAGTGGTTTGAATGAAAAAAAAATGATCATGTCTGCATTCATGCTAATAACCCAAACTTCCTGCCACATACCCATCCTTTGTTTGACCGCTTAACAAGTACATGGTCACAGGCTGAATCCAAAATCACATACTACACACTTCGCACTTAAGTGAGGAAGAAGTACACACTACAACAACGGTCACTTAGTGTGATTTAAGTGCACGAGAAAAAAATTTCGTACACTTTCTGGAAATACTCCATTACCTATGAACTGCTGGACTTTGACCTTTAATGACCTATGTCTTGCATAACAAATTCTTATATTGAGAATTCTCTCACCCGTCATGTTCAAGTTCACTCCTGGAGTGTTTTTAAATACCAAGAATACAAAGATCATACTTGTGGTCTTGGAAAGACTGGTCTTTCTAACCTGCCTTCCAAAAATAAATTTTGGGCGCAATGAATCATGGGATTGGACTCGTTTGGCGTGGGTGCGACAGGTGCGCCCTTGATATGTCGGGCAGGGCAAGAACAACATCTAGGGATCTTTTACCATCCTCTGTACTTGTGATCTTAGTATTGGAACTGGTCTTCGGCACTGGAAGACGGTGTAAGACGGCTACAGGAGAACACAAGTACAGTCAAGCATGCATATGGAGATTCACCCCTGATTTCTCAGAAGTTGCGAATAAGCTTGTGGGGTTGAATAGGGTACAATGTTCGCACATTTGGGATATTGTCAAGATGTAGTGTATCATCCGGGAACTTTTGTGCACTAAGCAATTTGCACACAAGTACAGATGGTTAAATGGAAAAAGCTCTAATATGCTTTGTCTTCATTTCAGTCTGTAGGTGAAAGAGACTTTCGATCTCCAGTATATGTACCTAGCATGCGACTCCACAAATCACCTCATGTGCAGTTGTTTTAATCAGATACCAACAAAGTTCATGTTGTTCTACCATTAAAGCAGCATTTGATGTCATACTGAAATAGGCTCTTAGGCTAGCCAGGAGTTGTGTGGCTTTAGAATATCATTTAGCTATGCAAAGCATTCACCGCGTGGTTCTGGAAGGGCATGGACTCTGACCGCTGTCCTTTGGGAGAAGGCTGTCCACCCACCTCAGATCCCACTAATCGCCTGATTCCGATCAAGTCAGTTTCCTCCCTGCCTTTGCGATGGCCATTGTTTATGTGCTTAGAAAGTCTAAATCAAGGCTGAACAAGAAGACTTAAAGACTCTCAGGGAATACATTGGGTTTGAATCCCATGGCTGGCAAAGTGAGCCTGATTATATCATTGCTAGGCTCTTGACCCAACCTACTTCAGGGATGATGGTTGACCCTTCTCTCCAACCCTAATACTTCCAGCTCATCAGGTTGACTCCTCTTTTCATAGTTTTCTGTTTCTTTCCAGTCCCTTTATGAAAATTGGGACCATGAACAAACCCACCGTACAGTCCCTACCTTTCAAGATGGTAATGTTTATTTGTGGAACGACGTGGAATTGTGGATGGGGCTCTGCCTGTTGTGGATAGTCCTCCACTGGGTCACAGCAGCGGTGGCACTCGGTTCTGCTTGGTGGCAGCAGGGTGTATTGGATCAGTAACAGGCTTTCACTGACTAGACCCTTATACAATGTGATGACACAAGAACCCGCTACAACATCTTCTGCTCTGTAGCCTATTCACCACCTCTCACGCCGTCCTCAGGAAGGAAGCAGTCTGACAGGGCTGGGTTTTCTGTCTTACCTAGCATCTCCATCCTGGTCCCTCTGGTAGGACCCAGTCGTGCTCCTGTATGGTCCTGACACAGCACCCATGCAGAGGAGCATTGGCAAGCCCAGGCTGAAGGCAAGGGGGAGCCACCCAGCGGTCTGCATCCTGTGCTGGGAATAGAGAGGGTGGAAACCAGGTCAAACTGAGAGCTTTACTCGGCAAATGCATCCCGGGCACTTGAAATATTACATCTTTGATCCCACATAAAATGGAGAGCATTCCTCTCCAGCTCTCAGAAGTGTACCACAACACTTTGATTGCAAGATTTCTAAAAGTAACCTCATTATGGCAGTAAATAATGATTCATTGTAACTCAGAAATGAAAAAAAAAATAACATTCATTCCCCTCGCCCCAATTTTTTTCCGGTGCCCGGATATACGTGCAGCTGGGATGGATTCAGGAGTTTGTTGTTTTGTGTTTGTTCCTCTACCATTACAGATGGTTTACTGCTCCCAAATTGAACAGCAACGCGGCACCACTTTCAGCAACAGCAGTGCCAGCCAAACCCCAACAGATTCAGCGGCCCGAAAAGAAATTTAACCTCTAAGCTCCTTTTAGATGCTTTTGGAAAGGGGAAGGCCATTGGCAATGGGAGCCTGTCATCAGTCTGTTTTCAATTCGCGAGCGATTCCAAGCCATGAAACATCCACGAGAAGCCAAGGAATATTGAATGGGATGGGCACTCGTGAAATGAGTGCCGATAACAAGATCGTGTGGGCTGTTGTTCGGATCACCGTGCCTCTCGGGATGCCTGCTCCGATCCAGAAGCATAGGGTCTGGTCAACACATCGAGGTTACTTGGTGTCAGATAAAGGAGTCAGCTCTGCACAGTCTGCTAATCACAGTCTGCTAAGAGCACCTGACTGAGGAAGGCTTAAATTGGCTCAGTGTATTAGCCTGGAAAACATGACCTACCTAGTTTATTGTATAATATTAAGGTAGCATGCCTTTCCTAGGTGTCGTGAAGCTTCAGGGAGTGCAAAAAACATATAAAGCCGTTCCCCAGGTTATGGTGGGGTTATGTTCTGATGAACTTACCGTAAGACGAAAATGCATTTGAATACAGTACACCTTACCCAACAAACACCATAGCCTAGCCTGCCTTAAACATGCTTAGAACACTTATATTAGCCTACAGCTGGGCAAAATCATTAACACAATGACTATTCTGAAATAAAGTGTTGAATATCTTGTGTAATTTCTGAATAAATATATGACGGGAATATCGTACCGTAACCTGCAGAGCAGCTAAACCTGATTTAGCTCATTATTCTTCCTCAAGTGGTTCACTCTGGCATTTCTGAAGGGACAGAAACTCCCTAAAAATGTAAGCGAACATCTCCACACCCTGTTCCAGTAAGGCGTAAGCGTCCTGGACAAGGAGCAAACAGTGCTGGAAACCGCCCTGCCGATCTTACGTAGTACAAAAGCACAGAGTCTACACACATAATTCCGCAAGTTATTAACATAGCCCAAGGAATTGTTTGTACTGGCTGGGGTGATTGTTAGACTAGCAGTCTAATATGGCGAAAGGCTGGAAACAAGAACCCGGAATATGAAGAAACAGTGCGACCGCTGTCTGCGCAGACGCGCAAACGTACAGGATAGTGGACACTCTCTGGCAGAAACCTCCCGCCCAACGAGGGCTTAGAGGACAAGGTCGCCCTTGGAATCCAAGAAGATCCACACCTCAGAAGACTGATTCGTTAGAAGCAGCCAGCACTATACATCATGCATTTCTCCATTTTGCAGACAGTAAGCCCAGGTGAGGAATGTGATGTGAAGGCATCATTCTCTCTGAAAAGGACCATGACTGCATCTCTGTCACATCACCTAATAAGCCACGGTGCTTCCTGTTTGATAGCCTGCTTTCGCTTCCTTGTCCATTCCCAGTTCATCCGATGCTTTCTGGAACATTCCAAAGCTTCATTGTTCCAGTTTTAAGCTTAAAAATGACCATACATAGTCCAGCCCGGAGTTTATTGCATAGTATTCCTTTTTTCCTTTTTTTAAATAGACCTTGTCAAAAAGATCTTCTTCCGGACATCAGCTTCATATGAGACCTTCCTGCGTCTTTTGACACTTAACAACATAAAAATGGCAAATAAAACACTGTCTAGAAGGTCCATTCTGTCGTAACATTCATATTCATGTGCGATCCAGTGTATGACCTGGAGGAAAATCATTTTTATATTGTGTGATGTGCCCAGATACCGTTTCCAGGCCATAAAAGCATAGAGGTCCCATCTAATGGCACCCAGAAGAGAAGGAAGCTATTAAGTGATACCTGGAGAGTCAAACGCAAAGTTCAAGCCAGCTCATGAAATGTCGTCAGACACCCCAGCACACACACCAAGCTAATTATGAAGAGTTCTCTGGAGGTCTCTATTGCCGGCACTGAATTCGGTGTCACCTCATCCGTGTGCCAGCTGCCTGCGCCCCCTTTAACGCCCGTCGTTACGGTTACCCCGCACCTAGCCCAAAGTGCTGACACGCATCTTGACACCCCTTTTCTCGTCAAGCGGCTCCGTTGGGTTTTTCAGCCGCTGTTTCAGAAGCACAAACTGTTTGCCGTTATCGGATTTGGGCTGAATTTCTGCCCAACGAATGTCACAGTCACAATATACCACAATATAAAATCAATCTCGATGTTTTAGGACCTCATTGATTATAAAGTCAGCAAAAAAGTTCCCCGTTCAATTTGTGTTGTTGCACTTACTAATATTAATAGAATCGACTTATAAAACACGTCTTTGTGCCTGTATCCCAAATGTATTGTTTTTATTGGGTTTTTCTATCCTTTTTATATATGCATGTTAATTTGACTCTTGGCACAAAAAACAGCGCTGCCCAAAATCATTCCTTTTTCCACAACATTTATTTGCATGACCATGTCTGATTTCTTACAGGAAAATATCCATAAACAGCAAACTGAGATTTGCCTCTTTGCACCCTAACCCTAACCCGCTGCATACCTGCATAATTGCAGGTTTATCAGATTTCTACATCTGAAAGTTGTGCTATTTGCTGTAATTATGGGCAGCCCTGATCAGCGGTACTTTGTCTAGACTTTCCAGGCTTGACGATGCATCTTATGTACACATCGAAATATTTCTGTTTATTCTTTCACTTAGGTATCGAAGGCCAGTAATTTGTGCCACGTTATTGTTATTGGCGTAAAAATGTGATGAATTCTATCCAATCCAGTATCTGTTTGCCCAGCAGCCATATTCCCGGCTGATCGTGCTCAAATCTCGCAGAACGGCACTTTTTCGGGCCGTGTCGTCGTGAGCAGGGAGCTGAGAGCATTCCCAGGATATGCGTTATATGGCGGAAGTCCTGCAAAGGTCAGAAGGTCACAACATGTTTGGGAGAGCAGTAATACCAGGCAAATCCCGGCTGGTTCCAAAGGGTCATCTGCCTTCTCCCATATTTTACACAGGAGTGCTCTAATTCCAAGTAATAATAAGGAAAATGTGATTGCTTTCCAGTGATGAAGCATCAACACACAAAGCCCCTTCCTAATGATTAAAAAAAAAACATTAGTTGTTCTACTGAGATGATTGTATTTTGAATGCTTTTATATTTTCTTTATATTAATTTATTTATTTTTGGTTTACCATTGGTAAGCTGACAACATTTGTATTGTGGCATTAATATGCAGGCTTCTCTTGCCGTCTAGCTGTGTAACGTGTCACAGCCACGCCTGTTTTCCCTCTAAGTCCGTCATATTTACAGCGCTTTTGCTCAGTCTTTCACGAGGCCTGTTTGCAGAGCATTAGTGGCCCCAGCACGGCGTTTAATGGAAGCTGGCCCTCCTCCTCGGGCGCCTCCATCCTGTAGCAATGGCTCATGCGCGATCCGCGTGTTATCGCGCCATCGGCCACCAGGGGGCGCGGCTCGGGAGCGTATGAACATCATTATAAACGGCGATGATATCCCCTGTTAAATGTCTTAATCTTAACATCTGGGTGTGTTGTGCTTGCATGTCAATGCTAAGAGTCACAGTTTTTAATTCAGTTTTTTTTACACGGTAAAATAACGGTAGCTCTACAGTGCAGTGAAACCATATAATTTAAGGATTTGTTTACGTTCCCCAGTTGTGTATGGAAAGCCTGTTTTGACTTGTCAGGAGATCCATCTGTGTACAGATACAGGCAGGTGTGTGGAGGGGTTTTAAGTCCTCGGGGTTACAGTCGTAGCAAGCATTAATGTGTTTATGTAAAGGCGGTGGATCTTCTGCTGGGGATCGGTGTATATAAAAGTCAGAAGTATTTTCAGCGTGGTGCGGGGAAATCCTCAGTTAAGTCTCCCTGTAGCCCAGCCAGGTGCAGCTAAGTCGTAAATCTCCCACGGCTTTCTGTCGAATTCACTTCTCCCGCTAGCTCCGGGTTCCCTCCTTTGTTTGCACCGTTGTTGCATTTTGTTCTGCCTTTTGCCGACCAAACAATGGCAATCGCGGCACAATGTGATGCTGAGACCGCCGCTTAGTGTAATCCCTCCTTATCGTCTTTTCCCGTTCCCGTTCCCAGCCAGCACTGCCAGTGTCTCCCTCATACAAACACAAGCGATCCCATACATTACACTACTCCATGCGTGCAAATGCCACCGATGCTCACCGCCGCAATAAATAACACGTGCGCCTTAATGAATGAATCCTTATTTTATCCATTATCGCATTACACTTATTTCTGTACTCCTGTTTCGCCAGCTTAAATCCCGGGTTAATGATGCCACTGGCGCCATTTAGGTTTATTTATTGCATTGCATGCTGTTTCGGGGGGATCGTCTCAGCGGGGTGCTTCTGTTCTATGGGGGTCCCCAGGCACCGCGGATTAGAGCCGCTCGCTCGTTTATCAGCCGTGCGTGTGGGGCTCACGGAACGGGAACGGGAGCCGCATCGAGCGCTCCGTGTGAGCAATTAGAGCAGCGGGATGCGATCGCACACGGGACGGTAAGCCGAATTGCGGAAATGACATCATTTCAGCGGGGCGCTGTGACGGCACGCCTAAGGAATGTCGGCGCTAGAACCCCCCCCCCAGCTCTGGCTCTGCCTAGAGCGCATGCCAAATGACAACGGGGACTTTCTCAGTACAAGAAAACAAGGCACTTTACAAAAAATGTCATCTTTTGATGTGTTGCCCAACTAAAATGTTGCAGTGCTCGCCGTTAGAGCTGAACTTGTAAACTGGCAGATACCCATTAAAGAAAATGGCAGGGTTTGCCCTCCCATGACCCCCAGCATCTGATAATGATGATAATAACGCTATAAACACGGGATGTGGAAAGCCGGCACAATGCTCTGTGCATGGCTCATCACCACATACATGCCAAATGTGTGCTGTGTGCCTTATGTTCTGAGTTTGAAATTGGGGTCAGTTCCTGGGTGAATTGTGCTCCAGGATCAGATATCAAAACAACTGTGTCAACGGTATGGAAAAGTACAGTGAAATAACCCCGAGCTAATAAACAGAATTTTGAGTTTGGGGCGGGGAAAAAAGGCAATTAACCTCTGTCCTGCAACAAATGAATCGGCTGTCGCGATTACTTTGTTTTGCATTTTTCATTAAGCAAATACAGAATAATTAATTTGGCCTTAAAGTAACCCAACCCCTGACAGCTGGAGACAAACATCTGGCTGGGGTAGCAGTTCTCCTCTGTTTGGCTGCATAAAGCAAAGTAAAGTTGACAGGCTGAGAGCGCACGGCCCTGCCTCTGCAGACGTGCACCTATTTGGTGGGATGTGCGGCGAACTCTTGGGTAAAGGAGCCGTAAGACTCACAAAGGCTTGCAATTCATCAAAACTATTCACATTAGCAAAAAAAAAAAAAAAAAAAAACCGTCTGCTAGCAGTCTCAGGTACAGCATGAGTCAGCCTGCGCTGCGAGAGGGGGAGTCACTCTACTGTATCTGAATGTGTAATATAAACAGCTGAGTCTCACTCCTGAGCAGAAAGCGTACTTTTTTTCTGCTGACAGCCTAAAATCAGGCAGAAGCAGCCGATACGGAGCCCTGGCTGGAGGCCTACCTGTGTGCGAGTGCCGCTGCTCGGGTCTGGGTCACGCCGTAAAGGATGCTGCCTGTTCCCGCGATCCGCCGATGCCTGAGCCCGGGTCAGCCGCGCCGAGGCATCTCCTTCTGACTGCCCCGAGCCCGGCCGAGCAGCCGGGGGCCTCAGGACACACGGGGAGCGGCGGGGGCTGCAGGGGGAGGAGCGTGGGGCGGACAGAATGGAAAATAATAACAGAGCCAGGGCGGAAGGAAATGGGGCGAGAGAAAGTGCGGGGGGGAAGGAGGAGGAGGAGGAGGAGGGAGGCCCCGGGTAGGAAGGCCTTGCTCTGCGGAGCTGTCCCAGGTGCTTCGTATAGGCACACAGCCCCAGGCGTCCCCCGCTGATGAGTGAGACAGTCACGAACCGAAATGCCCAGGCTCACGTGCGAGGAGGGGCGCGGTGGGGGGCATATGGGCTGTTCATTAGAACTGTGATCAGCACTGCAGAGACATGGGAAGCTACAGCATATTAGGGAGAATCGGGGAATAAGGGGTCAGCAAAGTGAAGGAGGCCAGACCTGGTGGCTGTGACCAGGGCAGTGAATGGCACAGGGCGCAGCAGGGGCCGTGTACGAATCACTCTGCAGGTTTGGGTTTGTCCTCTAAAAATCATCTCGCTTCTCGGCTGAACGCGCCACAGTGACCGAGAGCACATGTTCTCGTAAGGGGAGCCACTTCTAGAGCTCTCATCTAGACTACAGGGGAAATATAGTGTCTTTTCACTCTTTGCGGACGCCGGACAGCCAAGTTAAATTTCATCGCCTGCTGTAGCGTTGACAAAGGCCTTCCTGGCCGGCACGTCCGCTTGATGTATTTCGTCATTGCCGCTGTCTGTTACCTTTTGCCGTCTTCAGAAAGCAGGGTCTAATCTCTTCTCGCGTTTGATTCATCTCCCTGACACTTTTAGCGAACGCAGCTCGGAGGATCCGTCCGGTGATTCTCGCCGGGCCGTTTATTGACCTGCTCGTATTGCAGCCTCTCGAATCGTCGCGATAGCAGTTATAAACCACTGTCTGAAACCTCGTGAGTTACGCCCTTAGACATCTCGTGAAAAAGTGCGACGTCGTTCGGAGAAGGATGGTCTCTGTGTCATGACGGAGGCCGATGACCTTTGGCTCGATGTGAGCAGAATAACTGGCGACAGATAAGAACAGTGTAGATGTTATGTGAGTCCAGTCCTGCAAAACATGTTTTCCACTGACACCAGAGGCTTGTAAAAAAGATTTGCAGCTTTGTTTGAAGAGGAAAAGGCTAAATTCCCTCAACCATCTGGCCTGTGCACTAATTTACTGCACAGTCTTTATTTAGTTTGTTTGGCTAATTTGGATCAGTGTTTTGTCCTGGCATCTCATTTCTCTTGGGAATTATAGCTCTCTTCTGCCTCATTTGTTTATGCTATGTTGTGTTTCAGCCTGAAATCCCCTCTAAACTTGGAAATCTATGCAGCCCTCTGAAGAGGCGAGACAGTTAATGAAAAACGACGGCCTTAATTACATACTTTGTCGCTGCCTTCCTTCTCCTGACCGTGCTAAATTCATGTTCAGGTACTTGTAGCCTCATTGGATGTCACGCCATAAATGAAATCGTGACCATCTGCGTGCCTTAAAATGGGACCACATGCCCAACCCTGTAAAATCATATTGGTTCAAAGGATTCCAAGCAATGATGTAACCATAATGGCCAAGAAGCTTGCAAAACAATTCCCGGATGATGTCATGGAAGGACACAGATCAGGGGATGGGTACAAACACCCCACACCCAGTAAAGCCAGTCAAACTGTCAGGTACAAATGCCAGATACGGTGTATTACTCTGAAGGTTTAGTGTCCCTGAATGGCGATGGGTCAGCATCTGATAATGGGACGTTTTTCATTGGCAGGAACAAGGAAGCCTGTCAGGATACAAAGTATAATAGCAGAACACTGGCAGATTCTTAAAGAAAACCTGCTACAGTCTGCAAAAGACCCCAGGCAGGGACAGAGATTCACCTTTCAGCAAAACAACGACCTGAAGCACAGAGTCAGCCACTCAAGTGGCTTAACAGCAGAAAAGTGAATGTCCTGGAGCAAGTGTGGGCCCCAAGCAAAGTGCCATTCTGCAACAAGACCTCCCCTGACAAACTCGACAGAGCTCAAATACTCCATCATTTCACTATTACAGACTAACCTGCGAGGGCTTAAGGTGCTTGTGCAAACACATTTGGTGAACACTTCTCTAACCAAAATCCTTCAGCTTTATTTTCCACTGACCACTGTTTTCAGAAACATTGATGTTTATTCAGAGAGTTGAGAAGTTTGTCTACGTTAAATGAAAGTAGCATTGGGTGTAAATTCTTGTCTAAAAGTGTTATTTTTATTGGCAATGCACTGTTGTTGATCTGTTGTCCATTCCTCTTTATGAGTGTTTTTTGATCATTCCCAGAATGCACTTTCATTATTTTAGCATTGCATTGTGTCTCCGGTTTTTCTGATTTTATGGTTGCACTGTGGCTTTGCACCTCCAGGAAGGAAGTCTTCATTCTCGCCATGGCTCGCCTGTGTGTGGAGAGTGCATGTTCTTCTTCAGCTTCATTCAGCAGCTCCTCACAACCGGAAGACATACCTTCATCTTCTGATGGGAGCTTTATTGTGGTGGCAAACCAGACCAGTCATTCCAAGGCCTCAGACTCCAGATCTGTTCGTGGGATTCTCAGATGATCCCAAGCCAGGGCACTATAATCCCTCAAGGTTGTGCTGAGCTTGCCCTGGGGCCCTCCACCCATGGGACGTGCTCAGACAAGCCTACCAGATGGCATCCTCATGAGACACCCAAACCAGCTTAGCTCCTCAGCAACATTATTTCAACTTTGCTTTGGAGGGTGAGCCCAGGAAGCATACAGAGAATTCCCCCGTCAGCCATCTGTACTTGCAGCCTTGTTTTTTTGACCCGCACCCGCATCTCATGACTATGGGTGAGGACAGGATCATTGATTGGTCAGTGCACTGCAAACCTTGTTAGCCAATCCGGCGTCCAGTTCCCCAAAGACCTTTGAGCACATGAATGACAGCTTCCCATCCAGGGTACACCCTGCTTTGCTGCCTGTGCTACAAGGTCCGTGTGACCCTGCATCGGGCACGATTATAGAAAAGGGACGGATGGACGTCTCGGTTCCAGATAAAGCTGGGATCATTGAAGTGTTTCTTCCTGGATATCTTGTTTTCAATTTCTAATGTGCATCACATGTTAAAGCACATTGTATGCATGTATTATTATTATTATTAATGAATAATGCTGTCAGTTATGAGATATAATGAAGGTTTCAAATCTATTTTGATTTTAAAAATTAGACTGGCCGGGGAATTTTTATTTATATGCACATGGTAACTGAAAATACAGTTTAGCAGTGAATTTCCTAGAAACCCTGTAAGCTCCTACTAAAGGAAAAACAGATAGAAATGCATCTCTGGAATAAACTTTGGGAATTATCTTAATTATCTTACGATATTCCGTCATTCTGCATTTTTTCTTTATCGTTAACAGCCGTCTGTTTCTGCTCCACAAAAAGATTTCTTTGTAAGTGTTTGTGGCCAGTCGGGTCGTGGGAGTTTAAAAGGAGGCGGTCCTATGTGTGAGTAAAGGTCCAAAGGCGGATTCCTTCAGTAGGGATGAGCAGTCATTGGGGTCACCACTTCCCTATGTAGGAATTTCCCAGCAGTGCTAACACAGTTTTGGTGCTCTCATGTAAACAAACGCCATTTTCCGCAAGCAGTCCAAACACAAATTTATTGTAGCAAAATAATAAATACTAGTATACTCTCATATCTCATCGCAGGTTTAAAATTCACGTTTTTATTAATTACAAATTAGTTTTCTTTAGCTTTGTGCTAAATTGGGAGTATAATGAGTTTTCTGGAGAAGAGATGAGGTAACATTTTATTGTGTTACGTGACTCCTGGGTATAAAAACTTAGTGGATCTGTTAGTGTGGCTGAGTGATATAGGGCTTAGGTTCCAGTTGTTTTAATGGCATGGGTTCAAATCCCACCACTGCCAAACATCTTTCGTTTTTGGGGGTGGTGTGATGCTCAGCAGGTTAGGACTTGCGATCGGAAGGTCACCACATTGGATCCCAGGGCTGGAAAAATGAGGCCACAGTTGGGCCCTTCAGCAAGGCCCTTAACTCCCAATTGCTCCAGGGATACTGGGCCCTGGCTGGCCCTGCACTGTGATCCCTGTGCTTGCTGTCAAGTGTAAATGTGACTATTATATTCTACTCTATTCACACAGGTAATGCATTATTTTTTTCATGACTCGCGGTTATTACTAATCTCGACCACTAGATGTCGCCCTGCGCTTAATGTTCAGAATACAACCGATTTAAACAAATAATAAAAATAACAACGTAAATGCTGTTAGAATCCGTGTGATTACAGCTGAAATGAAAAGAGAATTCGACTCAGCTCCTTACAGCGTAATGGCCAAAACATAAAACATTAATTCCTATTTATTTTAATATTTGGCCAGAAGAAAATGATCAATACTTCTGTTTACCTTGCCTTTCCTGTTAATTCAAGATCTGTCTATTAATAGCCAGTGCTTAGTAAATATTACATGCAGCTGCTGGTGATTTAGAAAATATGACAGCGTATAAAGGCTTCCAAATCCCAGCAGAGGGAGGCAACACTGCCAGCCACAATTCAGTCCTTGCTGTTCACTTATCAGTTAGTAAAACATATCAATACTTTGTTTTTTAAAAATGTAGCTTTACGTATGCAAGATAAACTAAATATTGTATAGTACATTAAAAAGTTATTTACTCCATATTTTTCTATTCAAAGTGTAAATGAAGGTGACCGTTCTTTTCATGTTTTGTATACGTTTTTATGATTATTGGGTAAGTGCAGTCGTCCTAATGTTAGCAATGTTTAACAAATTATTATTTTTCTTATTTCATATGTGGACCTTACGCATTCTTTTGAAATTTAAAGTGATAGGAAAAACCATCAGAAGAAACATGTACTGTGGTTTCGTAATATACACGGGGTCGCGAGGACTAATCTTCATAACACCGGATATAACTTTCCGCCGAGTTAAGCAAAGCTTCGCGGCGCCGCCGTGCACGAGCTTCCCGTTCAGCGCGTTGCCTCGCACGTGACTCCGTGTTGCGTAATCCGACAGCAGCCCTGCCACGTGAGTGCTACCCGGATCGGCGCACTCATTGGTTCTTTACTGACCAATCACAGTCCCGCTACCACACGTCAACACTGCGCCGCAGCAAGTTTAGACGATACTAAAGGAAGTCTGTAAATGCAGCGTACACAAATTTAAAAGGCCGAACCTGTGGGGATATAATGAAAACTCATTACCTTATATTTTGCAGATTTTTTTTGCCTGTAGAGCCGCATAATTTTAATAAAACCCTATATTTCGTACATGCTTTATTGTTATAATATTCGCAGTCTAAATGTATTAAAATAAATTATATGGTTTAGTTGTATGTTATATTATTGTTTTATTAAATTCCATGTGTTTTTTCACATTGAATCTATTTATGATATATAATCCAAAGATTATGTTCACAACCCTGTTCAGGACTGGTGTGTAGAAAAATGAAGCGTTATCCCTACAGCCTCCTCTGGCTATCTCCTAATCCAGGGTGGACAGAAAGGCCCATTGTGTGTGTGGCCTTTCACCACAAATCCCTAATTAGGTTACTAATTAGAGGACTGATTGGCCAAAAAGTCCTCACACCTGGGTTTGAACAGCTGACGTAAAGCTAAAGGTTATCCCAAAGGCCTGCATACACAGCGGCCTTTTGTGGTCCTGGAACCAGTCACAATAGAGCACAAAGTAGGGGTCACTCTAGGTAGTTTGTCAGTGCTACTTTTTAGTACTGATTGCAAAGTGGTCCAGTAGAGTAGTTACAAGGGGCCATGTGCTGAGTTCAATGTGGGCATGAGCATTCTTTAGAAACATTAAGGTAATTTTATGGACTCCAGCAGATTGTGGCTTGTTTCATGTTATGACCCACAACCCCCCTTGAATTGCCCATGTCTGAGGTATGTTCTCCAAGGAGCATAAGCTGTTAAGTTCTGAGTAGTGGAGGATTTTCATGCATCACTGTCAGGCCCTCGCTGGCCCCTGCAGGCACTAGTTTGGCATCTCACATCCACGCAACCCTTGACGCACGAAGAATCACAGAATAATCTGTTGATCACGCTTCTGCTTTTTTGTCTGTTGCCTGCACTTGCAGAACATACTGGTTTCTGGCATCAAAGTCTTTCACACAAACAATAAGCACTCATATAAAAAATGAGATTGTACCAGATTAATTTGTGTTCCTTTTCTCAAATTTAGGGGAGAGATGTAACCAAAATGTTTTCAGCTCTTCACCCCACACAAATTTCACTAAGTGAATCGGTGCAGAAAGTCCTCCACTGCTGCCAGGCCTACAACGAGTATTTGCCGTCTCCTTCGAAAATTTCTTCATTCAGGATGTTTGTTCTGGTCCCAAATCCAGTGACTACAAAAAAGAGAAAGAAACATTCCTGTTGCCATTCCATATCATCCAAACTAAGATCTGATCTCCCGGAAGACAGAAACTCTCAGTGACACGAGTCAGGACTGCGTATCTATGAGACAGACATCAGCGGAGATGCAGTATGTATCTGTGCTGAGCTGCGGCATGCCTCCGCGGTCACAGAGGGCTGCCAGAATGTGGAACGACATGCTGTACTGGAAATCAACTGAGTCAACCTTCCACTAAGGAAAGAATTGTTTTTTAGGAAGATCAGTAATCTTTGCTTGTAAAATGCAATTGTTGATTTCTATTCATCCATGCAAAATGATGTCTAACCTTTCAGCTGAAAGTGAATCATGACCTTGTCAGACCAGTACAGTTTGTCTATGGCCAACATTTCAGAGTTATATTAAAGGGTGTTTGCTTTATATCCATGCACAGGTACTAAAGAGGTATGGGACGCACGTCAAATATTTACTGTACTTACTATGAAATGTATAACTTGTAAATTATTCATTTTTAAGTACAAAGTCATTGGTGTCTTAGCATTAAGTCTCTCACCTTGAGATACAAGTTAAAATCAGATGTGACTGGTATCCCGTCCAAGGTGTTCCCCAGCCTTTTGCCTTATACTGGCTGGGACAGGCCCCAGCACCAGCACCCCTCCCCCCATGACCCTGACAGCCTATGATATAACCATGGATGGTAAAATCAGACCTCTGCTCATTCTGTTAATCAAAAGCATCGAATTAATACCAAACTTTCTTATTAATATCAAATTTCTTTACGAATGGTTCAATGCCTAAAACACAGCAAAGTGGTACATGTTGTACTAGCTGAATAAGAGCATTGCTTTCGTTAGGTTGATAGATGTTTTTCCTGACACCCCCACCCCGCCGATTTGGATCTGCCCAAACACCTCCTTTTCTCCGTGACCCCGCGTTACTAGCGGAAGTGACGTAACGGGAGCGTGCCGTAGTAATCTCGCATGGGTGAGGGAGGAAGCTCCCCCGAGAGCTGGGCTACGGCGGAAGAAGAGGAGGCTCTCCGTTAGAATCCGTCGCCATCCTCTTCCAGTTCGGCGGCGATGCCATCGGGAGGCAGGGGAGCATAATCTGCACACTGCGGGCTTCCGGCTGAGCGCAGTATTGTCGCGGTGCGGACATCGGGGCGAGAGAAAAGCGATGGCGAAAAGCGGGCTGTGACGCGGAGGGCGAGTGTCTCCGGGAGCCGGGGGAGGAGCATCGGGGCGGGGTATCGGGGCGGCAGCGCTGTGCGGGCCGGGTTACCGCACGGGTCCGACGGCAGGCGCGCTGAGGGCTTCTCCGCCGCGGCGCCGGTAGCTACTTCGCGGGCTGGGAGAGTGGCCAAGCCGGCGGGAGCCATGGAACTGAGGGTGGGGAACCGGTACCGACTGGGCAGGAAGATCGGGAGCGGCTCCTTCGGCGACATCTACCTGGGTAAGTGCTCTCCCTTCGCGGGGCGGCTCACGGGGAGCCCGGGGAGCCCGGCACTGCGACCCGGAGCCGGCCGCTTTCTTTGTATCCCCGGCCCCGGGACCCACGGCCCCGGCCCCCCGCCTCCGGAGCCCCCACACCCGGCCGGCACCTGTCCCCGCGTTTCCGGCAGAAAATAACTGCGAATAAGTGCGAGTGCTGTACCGGCCATCGGACTGGGGATGACGGTCACAGGACTGGGAATGACTGGGCTTCGGGGGCTGCTATGCAAATTGTCGGCAAAACTCTAAATACGATTAAAGTGGCGCCTAATCGCGATTTGTCAGGCGATAATGAATCTGTTCGGACCGGTAACCGAGAACAGGGCTGTCAGAATGGGCCATAAGGGGGCATGTTGGCTGCCAGGGAGCTGACAGCTTTAGTAACATGTCGGGGCTTGTTGGAGTGCAGTGTCTTATCGCTTTTTTTGGACGGGCTGGTAAACTGTTATTTCAGCCCGCTTTTAGATATTTCTGTGCTGTTCTGCCATACTGTGGCTTTAAATGCTGTGGGTGGCATTACTTGGCAGGCCAGGTTTGTAAACGCCAGGACCTGTGCTCTAATGCAGCTCTATAGGTAAGTGTGTCAGCAGCTGCCCATGTCAAGGGGAGCTTCTCTGCCCGAAATAATTTTTGGGACATTGCTTTCAGTAATTCATTGGCATGGCTGTGGCTTTCCCAGCATCGCTGGGTGCTTGGCTGGCAGACAGACTGCACAGAGAGCATAGTGAGGATCAGCTGAATGCCAAGCTGCAATGCTGCCTGTCTATCTGGGTATCTGTTGGAAAATTTTGAATGCATTTTTACTGTAGGATTTCAACTGTTTAAACGTCTACTCAGCCCTTTCCTGGGAATCTATGCTTAATCATTTTCTGGTCTTTGCAACTTTAATTTTTTAATTGTAAATATTTGTAACTAGTAAATTTGAAATATTTTGTGAGTCACCTACACCGCAACTTAAGTGATTTGAATTTTGATTGGCTGTTTAAGTTTGCATTTTCAGCAGCATAGATGCAATGTTGCTATTGTAAAACTAATTTAAGGTACTGTGTGTTCGCATGAGCGGCAGTGTTGAGTATTTGGTGTATTTGTGATCGATTTAAACTATTCAGCAGGGGTGCCCAGTCTGTCTGTTGCGAAAGTAGTGCGGTTAGATCGTGCGACATTCTTACATTAAACTTACTTCAAACTTTCTTACATTGGGTTACAATAACAACTACTTGGATCCCTTCTCTTCTAACACGTCACCCGGCAGAACATGCAAATGTATTGCGAGCCAATGCATAACTCTGGCGTGCAAAGTGACCCAGCTATTCCAATTTCTATCTACTAAAAAGGGCTGTTAAAATGACTGGGGGAGTCGGACCAAGTAAGGAACCATAAATATATTGAATTGTATTGCGCTTTAAGGGATCATGCAGTGATGCAAGGTTCGCCAGCATATACTGTACACATATATGTACGCTATATGTACATATGTACATGTAGATCATTTTGACCTGGTCATTTGAAAAGTAGCTCGCAAGCCAAAAGCAAATTTTAGTTCCCTATTTTAGTTGGACTGGCTGGTTCGGGCTCTGGGTTCCAATTTGAAATTTTTAGGTCATTCAAAAGGCACAACTGTAGTGTCCTGTTAAGTTTGAGATGTACTTTGCTTCTTTGCCTTGTGACCCACAGTGGTTAGTTGGAGCTAATCTGAATATAACACTTTTAATTCCTATGGAGTATGAGTTTATTCTTTAACTCTGAAGATCCCCTTTATTGTTCCGATAGTTTGTATGTGTTACATTCCCAGATTCCCCTGTACTGTCTATAGAGGCGTGTGCTGATGTATGCTGTTTTGGCACAGCTGCCCAGTGTATGACCGAGCAGTTGATGAGTTAATAATGCTGTCTGTACAGCTGAAGGCCTGCTGTTGGTCCCTTCAGCTCATCCTTTTCAGTCATGCTCAGATGGACTTCTTTGGAAAATTCATTTATTGATGAGTTAAGTTGTAATTGAAGCACATTATTAGTGGATCTTGACATTGGGAGTTTACATCCTGCCAGTCCTTCATTGTTTTGTTTAAATCTTGTAAAATTAGCAAAAATCATACTTATGTGTAACTGTTGTGTTATGTGCAGATCGATCAGGAGTAAAGCTGTTGTGCCCCCCCCCCCCCCCCCCCCCCCCCCCCCCCCCCCCCCCCACCCCCCCGCCCCCCCACACACAATCTAGTATTTACATGTATTA
>JAODKM010000088.1:12675234-12695134 GCA_026780845.1 Petrocephalus sullivani | reverse complement strand
GGGTTTTCCTCGGTTTTTCAGCGGATGTGACGTCACTCCGCGCGCCGAGCTCCTATTTTCGAGAGTAAAAGGAACGCGCGATTATAACTAGGGATGCACTGATCCAACTTTGTCCTGATACCAATACCGATACGGGTATAGCCCAGGTATACTGATACCTTTGGGGCTTTGGGTATCGGGCGATAGAGTACTAGGGCTGTGTATTGGTAAGAATCTGACGATACGATACATATCATGATACCGGAGTTATGATTCAATATATTGCGATATATTGCAATACTGTAAGTGATGTCATATAGTTTTTTTTTTTTATATCTAACTGTAGAAAAACTATAATGCTATAATGAAGATCATGTGCATTCATATTTAACCAAAATGTTTACTTCAGGTAAACAAGTTCAGTGCACACAATTTTTAAACACAAACTTATAGTACAAAAACGAAAGTTCAAAAAATGTGTATTTACCTTGTAAATGTGTATTTTTCAACTGCAATTTTGTTGTACAAATCGATTTAACAAGAAATAGGACTTCACACATATGGCCGATACCTGATCTGTCTAATAGGTATGGATTGGTGCACCTCTCATTATAACTGGCGTATTTTAAGTAGGATTGGTTGAGGGTTATTTTTCCTGTGTTTAGACTGCTCATAGCTGGTGTCTCCTTCTGAACTGGGAATGCTTGTTGATGTTGGCTGCTTCTGTATGCTGCTTATATCTTATCTAATCCTCTAGTCCTCTGTTTCCTTCTCAGAGACCCCAAACCTGTGTGTTGGTTTAATTAAATGGCTGGTTGATCTGGAATCCGGTATATGAGTTGTGCATTAGCTGGAAGGAAATCCCATGTAGGCACAGAATATTTTGGCATATTTTAAATGTCCTGTTATTACATTATACTGGAATTGTCCTTGGGAGAGCGAGTTCTGTTTTCCTCTAAAGGTTGCAAGGGCACAGTTTGCGGTAAGATGCTGGACCAGAATAACCGCAGCCAACTTTGTCCCTGATAAGCGTTTGAAGCTTCTTTCCCCGCTGCATGCAAGCTGCAAGCAGCGGAAGTGTTCTGCAGTGTGAAAGTGACATGCGATTATGTGAAATTAGGAACATACTGTTATGTATGTGTATGTCATTTCTCTGGAGTTTGGGGTTGAAGAGAAGTTCCAGGTGGAGCTTTAGAGCCGTGATTGTGTATGTGTACGCTCAGCATTTCCTGCAGAATGGAATACATTAAGTGTTCCCTTTTTTACCCAGAAAGGGAAATTGCTTGTGCACATACATTTTTTTTTTTCGGGTTTTGTTTTAGGTGGCCCCGGAGGACTGACTATGGTTGAGCGTGATTAACGCCAGCTGCTGTGAAGTGTGTTGGGGGAGGAGCTTTTTAATTTGTGCCCTATTTAAATCTTCAAGGTCAAGCTGTAGCCCTGCTTCAGTAGCATGAACATGACAAGCTCGTGGAGTTCCGTGATGTTCACTTCTGTGGGAACTGAGCGTCTTGTGCCCGACTCAGTATAGTCATGAGGAGACCATTTGTAGAGTACTTGCTGAAATCACGGTAGAAGCTTGTGATCCAGAATGATGCTTCACTCATTCTTTCATTCCTTGTTTTTCTGGTTATGGAGTGTCGCTCTAATGTGGGTTCGGGAGTGTCTGCTGCAGTTTTTGTGGGAGTATTGTACCTTGCTGCTGTTTATGAACTGTTATTTTAACTTGACAATTACTTTTTCCTTCGGGGGTAAATATTAATTATTTTTTATTTTAAGTACTTTTCCAAGTAACTTCTGCATTCTGCATTTCATCATCCAAAGATATTGGCTTAGTTCTGATGTCGACCTTAACCAATATTTAAACTTCAGATCAGTATTTAATGTTGGCAACACCAGAGCTATAGTCACAACTAGTACAGTAATGAAGATGATTGCTTTGGATGATCCAGTCATTTTCTGAAGTGGAGGATGAGGGATTGTCTACTCATTCACCATTCAGAACCTCACCACAGTGCCCCATGTCTGCACTCCTTTGTATCACAGCCTGCATTATATGAGATGTTTATTAGGTCTTAAGAAGTAGCATCGCAGACATCGGTTCTACTTTGGGGAGTTTTCAATGCCAAGACACCCTTATATAAGACTTAAAATGATGTTGCTTCCCTGTCCTGTAAGGATGCAGGTGTGACCCTTGGTGGCTGGGTCCCTCTTTGTGGCCTCATGGTGTCATGTGCCCCTTAAACCGGTCATTAAATCTGCGTATTTTGTTTCCTGTGTCCCTCTCCTTTTTGTATGGTGTCTTTTCTCCAAAACATGAAAACTAGACTTGAAGTCATCTTCACAAAAGCTTTCATCTGATCTGTAACGATACTGGACTGCAGGCTGGTAAGCCGATCCAGCGGCTGCTTTTGCTAGCCATATTGGTGAGTCACAACCAGCTGATAAAGTATTTTAATAGTAATGAGCTAAATCGAATAATTTAAGGGGTCATCAGAGGGCTGTCTAGCTGAAGTGCTTTTTATTTTTTGTTTTTTTAATTCTTTTGTATCTCTGTCCGGAGTTGGAGCATGTGCTTGGGCACCAATTGGGGGTTTTCACAACGCAGCTGCTACCTAATTCTGTAGCCAGGGTCGTCTTCGTTAGCAAAACCATTCTCAGCTTAACAGATGAGCGTAGCAACTATGTCATGAAGTTGGCAACGGTGTCAGTCTTTCGCACCTGTGTGATTGGAATCCCCTTTGTGTCACTCAGACAATATTCAGTGATCCCTGTAATTCCGGGCTCTTGCCGCCTTAAATGGGTGCCAGGTAGCAGGTCTGAGGGCATTACTACGAGGTTTTAAATCTGGACAGGTCCCTCCCATTGCGTCCTCCTGTACTTCCTACCTCATTAATACTTCTCGTTGCCTTTTGCAGTGTAGCTTTCCAATGCACGTTTGAAATGCAGGACTGAAGTTAGGCGGGTGGAGCATGGAAATGAAATTGGCTTAGCAGTCTGTCTTGCTTTTGTGTTATAGATGCTTTTGTGTTATAGAAAGGCTCTGGCCTGTTCAGCCAGAGATGCTTGAGTGTCTGCAGTCCAGTTTTATACCACAATTTTTATAACTTCACCTTTCTCTGTCATCAGCTTGTAATGTTAATGCAGTCAGGTGTTTGGTGGGTCTCTGCAAACCATAGCTCCGTGGTCCCAGAAGCACTGAATCTGTAGTGTGAGGCCACTATACAATAGACTCCCAGTTATTTGTTTCTTCCAAGGAAATTGGTATTTATAGTCCTTCCGTCCCCACATAAGTCTATTAATATCCCAAGTTTTAATGTTGGCAGTCATTATTGTTGCTTAGCTGGCCTGATATAATGGCATCCATTGGGCAATTGCTTTAGTCAATGAGGTGACTCAGAGCAGACTCTGCTAATGTGTGAGAAGCCTATGAATTCCTTCATTTAAGATGCATCACAACCCCCTCCTGTTATTACTTCCTGTCTCTGTCAGCAAGAGGTCTCACTCACCCACCCCCCCCTCCGTTTCCCATCTGCCATAAAACTGTTCCCAGAATTCACTGCCAAATGACGGCTCTCTGTATGGCAGTATGCCTTAAATTTTGCTTTACCTTGATTTAAAATTGATAGGCTAATTACTACTTGTAATTACAATATTTCAGTTCCAGTATTAAAATATTTAAAATGCTGTCATTTACATCTTCAGGCTGTTAAAACATTCCAGTTTCAAAAATGAATTTTGGGGACACTTGCCATCTAACAGCATTTTGGCCTCTGAGTGAAGGATACTGGGAGAGCAGCAGCTTCCTGTTGGTTGAAACTATGAGCAAACCATACATTGACATTGCTTTGAAGGGTCAGTTGTCCCTGGAAAGTGGGGGGTGGGGGGGGGCTTGAGGAAGCCACTCTTTCATATGCTCAGGTCCATGTGGCAGCTTGCTTACTGGTCAGCTGACGTGATGTGTTTTGGTGCAGCTTCTCTGCCTGGGGTGCCTTATGAGATCATGTTCTGTCATTCTGAATGTTGGTGCGGCGTTCTGTGATTGAGATCCTAGGTGTGCATCGCCAGTCAGAACACTCTGTCGGTGGGTGACTATTGCATTTACCCACGTTCCTGCCAGCAAAGCCCACGAAATTATGCAGTTGCTCGTTTATATAATTGATAAAATTGGCAGGAGGTGCTGGTGGCTTTGCCATGGCTGCCCTTTCTGTGGAGGGGTCTGAGTGACTCACAAGCCTTGGTATGGGCTGTGTGTATGTGGGGATCCTTTGCTCACAATAGAATTTGAATGTAAATGTTTGCTTTTTAGCAGATAAGCTCCTATGTTTCCCAGCTGTGTGCTAACAGCTGTGTTCCTACCTTTTCAGGCACTGACATTTCAGTTGGGGAAGAGGTGGCCATCAAGCTGGAATGTGTGAAGACGAAACACCCTCAGCTCCACATCGAGAGCAAGATCTACAAGATGATGCAGGGCGGCAGTAAGCAACGCGGGGCTTGCACCTCCATCCTCTTACCCCCATACTTTTATCTCTACACCCCTCTGATGTCACATTCCAGCCCTGCAGAGTACAGGCTTTGTGGGGGCTGTATGATGGCTCAGTCTGATGCATCACGCCGTAGACAGACAGTTTTCTCCTTTGCAATCCAGTGTCACTGAAAAATACGCCAAGTTTCCCAATGTTGGGTTTCTCCCATGTGTGGAGGCTTGGTGTCAGTCACCCTGAAACCATTTTCTTTCATTCTCTTTTTTTATTCGGTATTCAACATATGACAAATATTTCTGAGATTCATCTGTGAAATGTACATACTTTCTCAGTTTTATAGTATACTACTCATCATAGCAATCTCGGATTATTTATCAAAGGTACGAATGTACGGGGAGAAAAAAATAACAAAAATAAGAAATGAGGGTAACCATTAATTTGTAAGAAAGAAATCAGGCCTATGGGCTGCTACGTAATTAATCCATTTCCCCAGTATGAAACAATGTTCTAATCTATGGTTAACAAATGCTGTTATCCTCTCCATTTTATATGTCCATCGTAGTTTCCAACCGTGTTTTTAAAGTTGGGCTTTCATGCGATAACCATTTCCTAGTAAGCAATCAATAGTATGCTCATTAAATATTTGTCTCCTTTTGACCATTTTTGGGGAATATATCCAAAAATATATGGTCAGTCAAAGAGTATTTCACATTTAAAATTCTTGTAGGGCATCATGTAGTCCTTTCCAGTAGTCTTTAATGGCAGGACAACCCCAGAAAACATGGTACTGGTTTGCATATCGATTTCCACAGTTTCTCCAGCAAACGGATAGGTTATTGTCAAAATGGGATTTTTGAGAAGGTGTAAAGAAATATCTAATTAGGTTTTTCCAACCAAATTCCCCCCAGTTTTGTGAACTGGTACATTTCCATCCTAAAACCATTTTCAATGTCAAAGGGTGAACCAGACTTAACAGCATCTTCGTGCTTGTCTGCATCAATTCTTGACCTGTCATGGGGAGGTGCTCGCTCAGCGATTCGTGCGGTTTTCATCAAACATCTAATAATGTCATGTCAAATGCATGTGTAATTGTAGCGGTTAATGCAAGAAAAACTGGCATCGTCTGCACGTTACCACGGCAAACAGAAGTGTTAACCGTTTCGAGCACACCCTCCTGGACCCAGTGGAGTGAGTCTTGGCTTTCTGTGAGAAGGCCGTGCCTGTATTCACTGCTCGTACATTAAGCCAACACCCTTAGTTTTTGCTGGAAATGAAACTAGTTAAAGGATAGATGAGCTCTCCAGTTGCTCGCTGTGAACTCCAAGGGTCCTGAATAGTTTGACGGCCGCCGCCGCAGTGCCGGTCCGAGAGAGACCTTGGAAAGTGGAATCCCATTTATAATGCATGCATTGTTACAAGTGCCGAATGACATATACAGAGTGGTAGAATTCCCGGGGCAGACGGCGCGGCATTGGCCTTATATCCAGGATGGCAGCTTCGGTTTTAAGATCCCGAGTTGACACAATCCGTGACGACACAAAGGAGCAAACAAAGCTGAAGGTCGATAATTTGTGTAGCGGTCCTCCATTAATTAGTTCGCAGGACAACACCTTGTGGAAATGTGTGATACCTTGAGTCACACTGCTGAATTCACAAGTTCAGGTGGTAAGTGAGCCTGAAATGTGTGGAGCATTGCTATAATAAAACGGTACAGATCCCTCCGTGATGGTGGCTGTTCATTAGCAGTGAAGCCCTGTGGCTGAGCTGGTTTGGCTGGGAGGTGCGTGTCATTCTTGGAGCACATGGTGCATGGCTTTGACAGAGAAATTGCGTTAGGGTTCGGGCGTGTCCAGAATTGCTTAGTATCGAGTGCGCCCAGGCCCAGGTCGCTCGTTTTAGAGGCAAGATCATCGAGGGATTGCTCTTAAAGTTCATGCTAAAAGCCTACTCTGTGCTTTCCTGAAACGGCAATCTAAGTACCACTCCAGAAACAGACCCCACTGTTTAATTATTGAGGTAACTTTGGTCGATGTGAATCCTCTTAAACTTCTTGTCTTAACGATGCTCGGTGGTTTGGAGTAGTCAGGTTTGATCATGTCATTAATAGTTAACTGAATTGGAGGAGTAAAAATCACCACCCCCATTTTGGTCCTGGTTTTTATTAAATGTAAATAAATGTGGGCTGACTCATGCTGCTTTAACTATGTTTTGCCCCTCATTGTTCCTGAAGCTGTGAGCAGCTGCCAGCTGTGAAGCATGTGACTGCTGCTTTGGTGTGCACTGAGCACGCTCCTAGCCAGCGCGTCCTCTCCGCCCCCCACCCTTTGTACCATGTGACTGCTGCTTTGGTGTGCACTGAGCATGCTCCTAGCCAGCGCGTCCTCTCCGCCCCCCACCCTTTGTCTGGGCCACAGCCAGTCCTGACATGTCGATGGGGGGGCAGGGCCCAGGCATCCTGCCACTGTGGCACTCTTTAAAGCATGAGCTCGGGGCCTGATGAATATGCAGGGGCCGCCCATCCAGCCGCGCGAGTCCTGCTTGGTGCGTCTGTCTGCCTGCTTGGCCTTGAAGCTTGCCTGCTGTGTGACTGCTCCTCTGCCTCCCCCCCCCCTCCCTTGGGCGCTCGTACTGCGGGGCCCTCAAGCTGTTACCACAGTTTCATAATTTCCCCTAAATGGTTCTTCGACTGCAGCAGTGCTTTCAGCAAATTAGGAATAGATTCTCCCCGTAAGTCTGTTAGCTGTGTTAACTATATCTGGCTGTGTGTCTGCACACGGGGAAAGTGCGCTCTGGTTGACCTGAGGCTGGGACCTGTGACAGGGATAAATTTGACCCCCTGAGCACAACCAAGAATAGCAGACCTGGAGGCAGCCTGCTGCGAAACGCTGAGCTGTGTGAAGCGTGGCATTAGCCGGGCCCCTCGGCCTGAGGGCCTCCGGCAGCTGCTGCGAGGGCCTCTGGGTGCGAGAGGCTCTGATTAACCCGCCATCTGCGGCTCTCGCTTTCTCCTCCCCCTCCGCTTTTAGCCGCAGTCCCGTGTGGCGTCCCAAAGCTCGGGACCCGGCCCGAAGTTAGCTAGCGTGAAGCCACATGCTGTGTGGAAGGTATCTTTATCCCGCTTTCTGAGCTGTGGAGCTCCGTACTCGCCTAAAACACACCCGCTCCAGAGACAGTACATTTCCGTGTAGGTGTCGGTGAAATCGGCCTCTTATTAGCTGAATTATAAAGGTCTTTGTGTTCCTGTACTGCAACCACCAGGGTTCATCCAGTGTAATAGTGCTTGTAAGTCACCTCTGTGTGGTGGGAGTGTTTGCACTGTGTTGTTTCTGTGAATGTCAAACTTATTTTAATTATCAATACAATTTTTTTTTGAGTGACTGGAAACACCAAGCCACTGCGTCACTGCGGTCTTAACACCCACGTTAGTGATGTGAAGTACGCTTCCCGAAGCAGCTGTCTAGTGCAAAACAGAGGGCCTGTCCCTGTAGCAGATCTGCACAACAGCCGCACCGCTGATGCATGCATATGAAGGATGACCGCGTGATGCATATGGAGGAGGATGACCGCGTGATGCATATGGAGGATGACCGCATGATGCATATGGAGGAGGATGACCGCGTGATGCATATGGAGGAGGATGACCGCGTGATGCATATGGAGGAGGATGACCGCGTGATGCATATGGAGGATGACCGCATGATGCATATGGAGGAGGATGACCGCGTGATGCATATGGAGGATGACGACCGCGTGATGCACATGGAGGATGACCGCGTGATGGTTGCGGGTTAGCTGGCCAGCGTGTCTGACTCCGCGTCTTTGTCCTCTATGCAGTCGGCATTCCCACCATCAAATGGTGTGGTGCTGAAGGCGACTACAACGTGATGGTCATGGAGCTGCTGGGGCCCAGCCTGGAGGACCTGTTCAACTTCTGCTCCCGCAAGTTCAGCCTGAAGACCGTCCTCCTCCTGGCTGACCAGATGGTAGGACTGCCAGGAGGAGCCTGTTTAACCCGGCGCAGGGCTGGATTCGATCTGCGAGTGGCGGGCAGGAAGCTGTGAGGGTGTCCACGTGACGCTTAATAGGCCAAACGGGTACCGGGCCAGTTTTGAGTTCATCGGGCACATCACCGAACCTTCCCAGAACAGGGACCTTTGAGAGTTTATTTGGGCATCCTGTTTCACAGGACAATAACATATCTTTGTTTTCAGCCTAATGGCTGTCGGTTCTAGGTGGCCAGCGTTAGCCAGAATGTCGTATGTAGCAGAATATAATCTGTTTATTATTAACTCCGAGCTACTTGGGTAGACGCAGCTTCGGTTTTACGCAAGCATGTGTCTGTCAGCAAACCAGTAGTTCTGACAGTGATATAGAAGTAACACTTCATTGCTTTCATTGTGTTAGCAGAATGTGTGACGGGGTTTATCCAGTATCATGTCCTCAATTGCACAGTGACGATCCAGCGTTAGATACCTTTGCTGCCCCCTGCTGGATAAGGTGCTGTAGGGTCACCCATGTTAGATGCCGTTGCCAAAAAGGTAAAAGCTTTAGCTTTATTTTAGACACTCGGCAATGAAATTTTGTGAAGTTTTCTCATGACTAGTTACAGTGCAGTTAATTTAATTGTGCCTTAATGAGCAAATCTGAATATATTCGTGTATAACACATACAGTTTCATTGGTGTTTAATGCAAAGATTTTAAGGATTCTTTTAAAGAATGCAGTGTGCCAGCTGTCATGTTTCCCCTCTGATAAGAAAATCTGTGACATCTGTGCTGTGTCATGACCCCCCCCAGTTAGCTGCGGTAGGTGCAGCTAAAGCATACTGTGAAGCAGAGGCTAGTGGCGGCATTAACGCCACTCGGTGCTCCTTGCAGATCAGCCGCATCGAGTACATCCACTCCAAGAACTTCATCCACCGGGACGTCAAGCCCGACAACTTCCTGATGGGCCTGGGCAAGAAGGGCAACCTGGTCTACATCATCGACTTTGGCCTGGCCAAGAAGTACCGGGACGCCCGCACCCACCAGCACATCCCCTACCGCGAGAACAAGAACCTGACGGGCACGGCGCGCTACGCCTCCATCAACACGCACCTGGGAATAGGTGAGCGCGGGGGTGGGGCGTGGAGCGCTGAGGCATCGCCTGCGTCGGTACCTTCTGGCACCGTGGTTATTTTATAGACGGACATACTGGGATTTTCCGGCTCTCATGAAATCTAGGAAAGGGCAGTCAGATTAAGGGGGCGGTGGAAAACTATTCCAGTGAAATGTAAATGCAGACACAAACGGAGAAAATCCGACTGTGAGGAGAGGTTGTGTTTGAGACACTTCTTTTAAAAGCTCACACTTGGACCTCCTTTGCCCCGCCGTGCAGAACAGTCCCGGCGGGACGACCTGGAGTCCCTGGGCTACGTGCTCATGTACTTCAACCTGGGCTCGCTGCCCTGGCAGGGCCTCAAGGCTGTCACCAAGAGGCAGAAGTACGAAAAGATCAGCGAAAAGAAGATGTCCACCCCCATCGAGGTCTTGTGCAAGGGCTACCCCTGTGAGTGAGCGCTCCGGAGCTGGCCGCTGCGGCTCCCGCTGGCCGCTGCAGTGCCCACGGTGTTTGTAAGCCACCTCTGGTTCTCTCCACACAGCCGAGTTTGCCACGTACCTCAACTACTGCCGCTCTCTGCGCTTCGATGACAAGCCAGACTACTCGTACCTGAGGCAGCTCTTCAGGAACCTGTTCCACAGACAAGGCTTCTCCTACGACTACGTCTTTGACTGGAACATGCTGAAGTTTGTGAGTGCGCCGGCCGTTTGGGGGGGGGCGTACCCTTCTCTCGGACATTACTTACCGTGCTTCTGTGACATTCCACTGAGGTCAGCATAGGTCACTTAGCGTCTCGATGACCTTAAGTGAGAAGCAGCGTTTCGGCCTTCGAGGGGCCATTAACCCTCCGGTGTCCACCACAGAGGGTCTGCAGGCTCAGCCGGAGCCCTGACCTACCAAGGTGGGTGGCTTGGGATTGTCGACTGTGCTCACATCTCCCGTCTCTGTGCTCAGGGGGCCAACAGGGCAGCGGAGGACGCCGAGCGTGAACGCAGGGACCGGGAGGAGAGACTGAGACACAGGAACCCCGGGGCCAGGGGCATCCCCTCTGCCTCAAGCCGGCCCAGGGCAACTCAGGAAGGAGCGCCCACGACCCCGCTGTCCCCGACCTCTCACACCGGCCAGCACCGCCCCCCCCCCCCCCCGCATGGCACACAGCCAGCGAGCGCGACCCTGACAGTCTGACGGGCTTCCCGAGTGGCTTAGTCTAGTCAAGGCCTCCTTCAGCTGTCAGGTCACATGATCGATCAATAACTAAAAGAATTGAGTTGCTCACCCCAAAGCCGAAAGCTGCATTCAGACCGTGAGCAGCGAGAGCGTCAAAGCAACCGGAAGTCACTTTTGTTCCGACCCAACCGTTCCCAAGCACAGTATAGGAGAAGGTGTATGGAGTGCTATCGGGGCATGCACCCTGAGACCAAAGTACATCTCCACATGGCATTCTTACTGTCTAGACAGAGTAAAAAATGCCCATGGCATAAATCTCTGTTTAAAAAAAACCAATATAGACTTGCATTTTTATACCACGTCAACACGGTACAAATGTATGTTAAAAAGGAACTTTCAATACGAAGATATAGTATTTAAGTTATTTATGACATGTCGCTGTTTACCTGGAGGGACATAAATTAAACACACGTGTGTATGTGTGTGTGTGTGTGTGTGTGTGTGTGATTTGCTTTCCTTTTCCGTATCATGCCGGTGGCTGCCACAGGCATAAGTGTCAGCTGGCCTCATTTCGCTGCGCTGGGCTTTTCGGGCTGAGTGCCTCACAGGCAGCCCCTGCTGGCCATTGAGGGGAGTGCAGCTGTGCCCCCCCTACTGGCCTAGTCCATCGAGTCTGGCAGTAGCTGTGGCCAGCATGGGGCTGAAGGGAACCAACTGCCCGACAAAGTGCTGAAATTAAACATGGATCCTTCAAAAGGCACATCAAAGTGGCCACCCACAGGCCAAATCACATGGGTGGAAAGGTCCCCAGGCATGGGCTCGGGGGATATGTGGGCTCCTCTCGCAGGAAGTTCTCACGACATCCTCAACTCATGGAGATTGTGGCCGCTTTGATGGTGGGGGCCTCAGCGAACATGCCGTTTCTATTGATCGCTTTGACGTAGAGGTCGACCGATAAATTGGTCAGCCGATATATTAGGCTGATATTTGGCTTTTTTTATGTGTCGGCCGATATCCGAATGTAGTGCGCCGATTTACAGACGGGCACGTCTGCGGGCAGCCCAGTTGTTGTGGGACACGTGACCCATGCTGCCGCCTGCGCAGGGCCCAGTCAGAACTTTCATAAGGGTCCTGGCAGGGAATGGAACGACTTAAATTCTGGGGCCGGTTGCACAAAACACTTCAGGTTAAGATTTCCTTAAAATCCAGCCGTTTGCACAAAACATCCTTAAATGTCCTTAAGGTTTCCTTAAAATGTTCAGGTAAGTATTTTTTTTTCTCCTTACCTTGGTCTTGTACAAAAGATCGACTTTATTCTCCTCGTTTTTGTTCCTAGCTTAAGGTACTCCTTCCTGACTGTACCTTATCCCGAGAAATCCGCGACTGGGCCTTCAACTAGCTCTACGCTGTGGGGGGGGCGTATAATGTACTCGTAATCTCCTGCCAGGACATTTATCTGTTTTTTTTTACGAATTTTTTTTTTGTTAAATTTAGAGACATCAGCAAGTGTACTCGCTCCCACAATGCAACGCAAATTTCAACTTAAAGGGTAAAACCGTGAAAATGTATATGGGAAATTCCTTCATTTTAATACGGTACATTGAACTCTATTTTTACGGACGTTTCTTACAGTGTAGCTCACAGGTAACGCTAAGGATGGGTATTAAACCCATCATTAAAAGAGAAGTTTTGTGCGTTTATTTAAGTGCATGTGGTTTGTTTATATGTAGGGTGACCAGATAATCCATGTCATCTCAGACACGTTGAGCTAGGACAGGATTTGTAAACTACTTTCAATTAAAAGGACCTGGATTTCACTTAAGCGCCGCATTCTTTCTGCGTGCTGATCGGTCAGTCTCCTATAATCATGCGTGTCACTAATGTTAATGTGAAACTGCTGGATGAGTCTTTCATTGAAATCATCGAAACAAACCAGTTAAAGCACAAGAAGTAATTATTTGCCAAGAAAAGGAGTCTTTCAGGTTTAAAGTATCCTATATTATTGTGTGATATTTTACCATGCAAATAGGGGGGAAATGCCCGATTTATCAGCAGCATATATCAGCCATCGGCTATAGAAGCCCATATCGGTGACCTCGTTTGGCGTCTTTATGCTGAATATGCGGTGGGGCTCTTCTCAACATGTACCCCCCCCCCCCCCAGGTGCAGAGCGAGAGAGGAAGGTGAGCATGCGGCTGCACCGTGGGGCCCCCGTCAACATGTCGTCATCTGACCTGACCGGGCGGCAGGACACCTCACGCATGTCCACCTCGCAGGTACGAGACCCCCCCCCCCCCCAGATCTCACGCAGCGTTAGGAATCGCCCTTAGCCACGTGCCAAGTGCGCCGTACCCCCTGACAGGGTCTCCCATTCCGCAGCGCAGGGCTGTGCTCCATCCTGTTCGGGGGGGGGGGCAGCGCGCGTGCGCGCGCATCTGCCAGCCCCAATCTTGCTCGCTATGTGATCTGCTGATTTCATTGAGGTATTGTACCTGGGAATTATGGGATTGTCCCAGTTAGATGAATAGGTAACGTACTGAGTTTTGCCAGTCTTCCTCTAAGTTAGTGTTAATATTACCCAGAAGTCCTTTTATTGGGAAGAGCCAGCCTTTGGGAGGCAGTTCTAACAAAGGCCTCCCATCAAAGAGCAGGAGCCCCCTGTGAGCCTTGGCCAAGACCAGCTTAGCGCCAGATAGCGTGTCTGAGCCTGGCAGTAACGGCACAGGACATGCATGCGTCAGCGCTGCACGCAGGGGCCTGAGCCTGGCAGTAACGGCTCAGGACATGCACGCGTCAGCGCTGCACGCAGGGGCCTGAGCCTGGCAGTAACGGCACAGGACATGCACGCGTCAGCGCTGCACGCAGGGGCCTGAGCCTGGCAGTAATGGCACAGGACATGCTCGCGTCAGCGCTGCACGCAGGGGCCTGAGCCTGGCAGTAACGGCACAGGACATGCACGCAGGTGCCTCGCCGCGGCTGCGTTTGTGGGCTTGGGACCGTGTGTTGCTGAAGCGCCCGGCGGCATGCGACTGAATGGGGCGCGTCTGGGTGTGGGGGTCAGACGCTTGGAGGTCGGCGTGCGCGGCTGGATGGACCGTGGGAGTCAGACGTCAGCCGGCATGATTTGGTCATCCACCCCCTGCTGTGAGGGCCCCCCCCCCCCCACACACACACACACACACACACACACACCCCCCTTGCTTCTGCTTGAGGGTTTTAATAAACACGCCCCACTTTCATAGCGGTACCCCCAGTGCCGCCAATTTGGGAGTCGCCCGTCGCTCTGTTCCTCCCTTTGCGGTTGGATTATGAAGTCATGGAGATGTGAGAGTGCTGCGGGCTGCGGGCGCACCTCTGCTTGTTTGCCATGCTGTGATGTGTCCCGTCTTCACAAATGGCTTCTTCTCCCTCCCCCCCCACCTCAGAATAGCATTCCCTTCGATCACCACGGCAAGTAGCCGCTCGCCACGTTCTCGTGTGAAGGCAGCACCGGGTGAGTGTCGGCTGGCCCTTTCACGACCCCCCCACCCATACACATGCGGCGTCTGCGCGCGTGATGCGCTCTTCCGGCTCGCGGTTTCTGCAGCCCCCGCGTAGCCTCAAAATGCGTACATTTGCACCAGTGGCGGAAGCTGGCGAATCCCGAATCCTCGTGTTGCAGGAGGCGCGTCTCTCGTTGGCCAATCCCTGGCATCGCACTCATGCGCTCCTGGCCTGTTGGCGCCGTAGGCAGAGCAGACCGGCGATCCACACGTGCATGATCTCCCCGCTGCTGCTGCAGAGCCGCTGCTAACGCATTATCGTCGGGGTCTCTCAGCTGTAGCTGTAGTGTTGAGCTGTTTCGGTGTCCCCCGCCAGGCTGCCGTGTGTGCTGCTCCAGTAGAGTGCTTGAGTTGCCAGCTTTGCCTCTCCACCACTTGGGCTGTGCCTGATTCCTGAGTGCCCCCCTGCATGCTGCCCAAACAAGCCCTCCTCCTCCTCCGCATTGGTCCATAGACAGGGTGTCAGGCTAAAGGACGTTGTCGTACGAGAACGGAGCACTTCTCCTTTGTGTGTTATGTGCGAGAGCATTCAGCTGAGCGACTCCTGTGCAGTGACTGTCTAATGCGGTCTGTGGAGGTGCATAGTTACAGGATGAGGCTGAAACGGCCCCCTCTCTGCCGGCCTGCCTTTCCGGAAGGGCCTTTAGCTTCTGCTGAGAGGGCCGCCGCTCGCATTAGTGAACGTTGCCCTCGGTGATGACGTCAGTGCAGCATCTCCTCTAGGCGAAAGCGACCCGGCGGCTTTCACGGCTCGCGCTAATATCCAGAGCGCTCCTTCATGTGGCTCCATGCCTTGGTGCATCTTGCGCAGGGGGCCCAGCAGCATCCTGTCCTGGGACGCTTAACCACACTGACGGGAGTTTCGGTTTTGTTGCCGTTTGCTGAATGCTGACCAGTGCTGTGTTAAGCGAAACGTTAAGTGAACGTGACCGTCACTAGACTGATGCTAGCTCCCGGCGCGGTGGCGAGAAGCTGATGCTGCTCTCTCCTCGCCTCGCCGCATGCAGGTCCTGTCTCGCGTGAACCCCAGCACTCTCCACTCTGCTGTACCTCGATGAGACACCACCACGCACACCAGAGGGCAGGCAACGCATGGCTGATGGTCACTACTACGCCCCCTACAGCCTCACCTCTACAACGACCACGGAACATCAGTCCTGTACAGAGCCAGTCTATCTTCAAAGCCAGACTAAATGGAACCATGTGAAGGCCTTTTGTTTGGGATGCTCACTCGCCCGCCCTCGCTGAGTGTGCTCTGAAGAAGGCCTCAGCTCCCTCCTCCTCCTCCCCAGCCATGTCCGGAGGGCCAGGTTGCCTCCCATGACCTTCGAGGGAGGTTCACCGTCTTCCCCATCACCAATGATCGGCGCTGTTCCTGTCCCCAGCCATGCTAATCCTGTTGTGTCCTGATACATGAAATCAAATCTTCCCCTCGCCCCACTAATTAAGTATAAAATTACACAAGCCATGTTCTATATAGGTCGGTGGCGTGTTGGTGTGTGGTTTATGTCTGAATGAAGATAGAACTGGAAAGGGTTCATTAAAATCGTTGCTTCTGATTTAGTTCTCCAAAGACCCAGAAAGCTTGTGTTTTTAGGTTAGGTGTTTTAACACTATTTATTGTTTTAAGCGTATGTTTTAAGCCCCGTGATTCCATTGCTGTTAAGGATAGTGCGCCTCCTGCTGGCAGTAGTGGGTACTGCAGTACAGCGAAGCCTGTAAGCCATGGGCACGGACAGGTGGATGCTCATTTTGGAGACCCTCACTGGCGTGAGGAACTCAAATGTGAAACCGGTTCCCTTACTGCGACCCCCCCCCCCACCTGCTTTTCCAGCACCCTTTTTGGGTAATATTGAGGGTTTTGGCCTCCATCGAACGGATGGTGCATCGGATACAGTTCTTTCGACTGTTGCTGTACAAATATATTGCATTCCTTTTTTATTTCGAAGCTGTGAAATATCTGTAATATAGAAATGTAAATGCTTTCCACTGGCTCTGGCGAGCTGCCGTTTCCCTGGGCTCACTGTGTGAAGCAGGAGTGCCCAGCATGAGCGCCCTGGCCCGGCCCAGTGCCTCAGTGCCACTCTGATGGGAGGGCGTCTCTCCACACTGCTGGCGAATGAAGACCTTTTGGTTTTCTGGGCCAGCTTAGAGGCGTGTGGCGCACATGTTCCTGTAGCATTAATCAAATACCCGCAATCTTTTTTTCCTCTCGTTTTATATGTTTTAATTTACTTTTTTGGGTCAAATACATTCTCGCATATCAGAGGCTTTTGGTTCCTACAGATTTTTTTCATCGAACCACTGCTGGTTTGGCCTGGAGGCCGGTAAGTGTGTTTGGGGAATATCTGAAAGCCGGGCTGGCTGCAGGTGATTGGCTATTAAATCTGTGTTTGCGGCCCCGGAATGTGTATGAGTGTGTGTGTGTGTGTGTGTGTGTTTAGGGCCTGTGACGGCTTGGTGCCATTTAGCAAGGGCATTGCCTAGTAAAGGGGTAGGTGTTAGTGTGTAGTCTGAGGATATTAATTGCCAGTGTGGAGTCGACACTCCTAGTATGACAGGTGTGGTACTTTTGTTGGGTTATAGGGATGATTCACTCCATACTAGTCTTGTTTATTAGTTGGCCGGCCGGAGATCTTAGTGAATGTTCCTGCACTGATTAAGAGGCACATGCACTAACTCTTTGCGTTCTTAGTTTTTCTGGGTTTTGTTCACTGGTGGCAGATTTCAGAGCTTCGGGTTTGGACTCCTGCCATCTCCTGGTAGTACGCAATGGGTGTTGCGGCAAAGAGCTTGTACAAGCGATGCAGTCTGTCTGCTCCCAGGGGCTTCCACTGGCTTTTTTTTTTTCTCTTTTTCCCCTCCTCCTTGCCCCCAAGGTATCTGCTGCCCTCCTCCGTTTATCCCTTATTTTAAGCCCCGTGGACTGTCAGGCCTCACCTCCCACTATCTCACACTGCTGTATCTTGTGTAATTATGCTAATCTCCTAGCCTTGTCATTTTGTTTTCCGCATTTGTATTGCCACTGTATTTGTGTACTTTAAAATTGTGTAAATAAATTAAAAACTTGTACTTTTTCCTGGATTTTCTTTTGTGTTTTAAGTTCAGATAGGGGCAGAGTATTTTATTGCCAATTGTAACGTTAGTTGCGGCCAGTAGATGGCAGTACAGTTTAAGAATATGGTTGGCAGACTGCCTGTGACCCCCACCTGATCCTGTATAACTGAAAGCAGTAGCATGTACCAACACAACTGCTAATGAAAATGAGGACGGAATGAAATTCTCTGCGTTGCACGATGGAACAGGGTGTGTCCTGTAGCACGCGTACTTATGCGTATCTTGTTTAAATAAAGCTGTTCCTAAGCAGGCTATCACCAGTTCCGCTTTAGTTTGACGGGACCTCATTGTGCGTGACCACATTCACAATTTTTTGGGTATTCTTCGTTTTAATGCAGGAGAGCCAGTTGAAACAGTTGGTGCATTCAGGTAGCTGATTATCAGGTATGCGCTGGCGGAGTTTGAGCCACTGCTAAGCCAAGACAAACAATTCGGCGAATTTAAGATCATGCGCATCTACTTTACAGGTGCGCCCTCTGGTGGTCGTAAAAAGACGTGCGTACACCATTATCTGAAGAAGAAAATTACTTCCTCCTAGTTTTATAGTGTGAATAATTGTCATTTGCCATAACCAGATTTTTCAAAGCACAATAAATGGGTAAACGGAATGAAATTTTAGTATTTTTAATTAATTGTTGCTCTTTTAGTACTTTGATTCAGCGTGAGGCATACCTTGCACAGGTAAATCCAGGCCAGCGCGTCTTGTTTCATGCCTGAACCTGAAAATGAAATCTGGTTTTTCCTCATGTACCCAGAACTGGAATTTGTGAAGCTCATTTCCTTGAGCAGCAGTTGTTTCCGTATGACCTGCTCCGCTACGCGTCGCAGACGTAGCAAAGCTGCTGCTCTACCCGACGGCTGAGAAACTTCCATCATTCAAATGCGTCAGGGTGGTCTTGTTGGCGCTTTGAAGTTCAGGCGAATGTGCGTCTGAGGCTAACTCATGCCATCTTTCTAGCTACCAGACGGTGGCTTTCAGGGTCAGTTTCTACCTTTTTTTTTTTTTTGAAAAATGAGTGTTTGATTCTGTTGAAAAAATCCATACCTTTGTATACACACATTGGAATGAGTGGTGTTTAAATGGTGCAGACTGGTGGTTAGCATTACTAGCTGATTCTAATAGTAGAATTACCTCCCTGTTATTCCTATGAAAAACAGCTGATCCTGTAATAAATTACACAAAATTCGCTCGGGAGCTTTGGCCCTTTAGTGACTGGACACCGCAGCAGCCAGGCTACAAAGAGCCATGCTTTATTGTAGAAGTATACAGTATTGATGAGTTTACTAGAACAATCAGTGGGAGAGAGATGTCCCGAAGGCAGTGTGACCATGGTGATCACACAGGACTGTACCAGCAGTCAATGGAGGGGTGGGTGAGCAATAACGGTCAGCCTAAGATGAGAACGGGGAATGCGGGGGGTGGGGGGTGGGTCATGGGGTACTGCACAGGCTGTGAAATGGCTGGGTAGGTGGGATGCAAACTATTCTTTACAGAGCTGTAATCATTGGTGCCAGGATCCGGGTTTATGTTCCGGCTTCCCCTTGCAATCACTGGTGCTTTGTCCACCTTATTAAATTAGGAACAGGTGCCAGCTGGTGCGCGCGCACTCTTAGCGCCGTGCTAATCGCATTCTGAGCGGATTGGGACGCGCTCGTCGGTCATCCCCGCCTGGGTCTTACTCTCCTCCCATGGGGACATCTTTGGCCTTGAGGACGGCTGGATATAAACAGCTAATGGCCCGGTGCAGGACACACTCCATATAAAGGCAGCTGAACAGAACCGAACACACTAATGTGCAAATGCTTCTGCGTGTTGTGCAGACATGCTATTCCAAAGTCTTACGTGCACCAAATTTATATAAGGTAAAATCTTATGCTGAAAATAAACAAAAAAATCGATGTCCCTACTTCTAACTCAGTTAAGAACAGCTTTTGCAGAGCACATAACTTGCATTTGTATTCTATTCTAGAGAATGTCATTTTGGAGGGTCTGGTCTTTCACCTCAGATGACCAGTAGTTTAGTTTCTTCAGCTAATTGAATGATTTCTGTTATCAGCTTCCTTAATTCCCAATCTTTGTTCTGCAGATAAGAGAGAGATTGTTACACTGGGGAATTCATGTACACCTGGGTTCAGGGGTCGGTGACCAGGATCTTTGTGTAAACCAGGTAAAGTGATCTCAGTCTTATATAATAACTGAGATTAAGGATCAGAAGTTGTAAATGAGCTGGCATCCTGTGCGGGGTGTCCCCTGCCTGGTGCCATGTGCTGCCTTGAATAGGCTCCTGCCCCCTGCCACCCCGTACTGGATAAAGGTTCAGAAGATGGACGACTGCATGTTACATGACCTCCCCCCGACCTCCATTTAGTTTCCCACATGTCCTAACCGTGCCTGAATAAAACATGTGGGTGATCCTTTTTGTGCACAGGGTCTCCACGATCATGAAATGCCATGATCTCCAAATGCCATGACCTGGCCCATCTGTCCCCACCCCCCCCCCCCCCCCCCGCC
>JAODKM010000088.1:12661869-12675224 GCA_026780845.1 Petrocephalus sullivani | reverse complement strand
AACAGCCGGGCACTCCCTGTTGTGGAACGAGGCCCCCCGAAACGCAAAGGCCCGGCCCCCCCAAGGGGCGGGGCCGCCCCGGGGGGCCCCCCCCCCCCCCCCCCCAGCCTGAGTGCTTCAGAGAGCAGAAGGTGGGTATCAGATGTTTGGTTCACTGCTCTACAGAACTAACACTCTTAGGAGACATTCTCCTCCGTGTGGATGCCTTGGATCATGTGTCCGTGTTTTCCTGCACTGCCGTCCCGTCACCTGTGTGCTTTGAAGACACTTCTGTAGTCCTCGAAAGAGATCAGGATTCGCTGCACGGGACTCCTATGCTTACAATGTGTTTGTGCGGTTTCAAAAACATCATGTTGGCCTCAACGGATTTTAATGAATTGATGTTTTGATCGACAAAACTATGGCTGATTCCGCCTACAATCCGCACTCCAATTCCCAGTTTGCAGTGCCCATAATGGAGAGAGAAATAGGAAGCTTTTCGGGGTCCCTGACTCAGGGCTGGGCGACCTAAAACGTATATCGACTTACTGTCATCTTATATGATTCATAAATTTTGAACGATAAGAGAATGTAACTTCCATTAACTACCTCAGAGGAAACGTCAAGTGTCAGCCCAAATGACCGCTTAGCAGCCACAGCAGCTTCTTAGGAGATAAAGAATATATGTGGAGATATTGTGGATTAGACGTCAGCAGTGTGGCAAGACGTTTGGAAGTTTAAAGTCCGACACGGAACGGACTGGTAGAGTATACTGTAAACTTTGCTGTAAACTTGTCAATTATAACTGGAAATACTGTTTCACCGCCTGCAGCACTGCAGTCCTGTAGAACTTCCAGGAAGCCAGTGCTTACAGTCTGAGGAAGCTGCAGTTCTGGTTTCCGGCTTCAATCTGAAGAAATACGGGACAAATTGCATCCCGTTTTGGATAAAAACACAGCATTTTATTCTTCATCATGACATGGGTGGCAACTCGACCAGCAATGTTAAACCCGCCCCCTGGGATGAGCGGCGAGCCAATCAGAGAACAAACTCTGCTACAGTATGCCCTATGGGGCCCCTTGGAAAGGTCCCGGAGTGACCTTGAAGTAGCCCTTCAGTAGGTAGCATTGCTCTTGAAATATTTAATACTTCTGTAAAATTAAAATAAAGCATGCTTGACTTTGGAAATTAGCATAGTTACAGTTTAAATTGAAATCCACATTGTGAGGAATCCCAAAATATATTTTGCTTGGGGCCCTGTGAACTGTACTTCAACCGTTTATGGATTTCAATTTGCAGCATCTGTCATCTTGTAACTGTACGCTCGAGAGCAATGCCGATGCCCTCACTGGCAACGTCTTTGCCTGGTGATTTAATGCACTTATTGTTGGTATAGCACAAAGAACCACGTGTAATGAAACCAGGAATTTGTATAGTGTTAGTTAAATTCCACAAAATCAGGAAGTTCTTTTGTTTAGTTCGGTAGTGAGCAAATATTTGCCAGGGGAACAGCGAGTTTTTTTTGTATGCTACACTAAATAAATTTTTAACCTTGTACTGTTGAAGTGCTGCATCCAACCAGTCACTCGCAGTGAAAATGGAGAAAGGTCTGCCAGTGTCAAAATCCCAGTTACATCTACCGGGAGAGAGTGTGGGTCACCCGTGTTTGTATCGCAGACCTGGGACCAGCCCCAGAGCTCAGGTCATTACTCTGATCGATCTTGTTTAAAAAAAAAAAAAAGACCACCGAAACATCCATCCCACAGAATAAATATTTATTGGCTGAGTCAGCGACAGGCAAAGGCACGTAAAAAAAATATATCTCTTCTCCCACTGAAATATAAAGTCCGTTTCATACAGCAAACAGAGCCTGGTCAATACAGCTTTTGTCTGGTTTAGATAAAATAAAATAGGCAGAGACACACAAAGCTGCTTTTCACAATACTCAGTCAGAGGTACACAGAGGCCTAAAGGCTCTAAATACTGAGGGCTGTCTGGGGCACTTATAAAACCTGCAGTAATACGGGCAGGGAAAGTGACAGCTGGACACTGAGCTCACGGCTGCGAAGCCTTTCGGGGGAACAGATCGAGTTCCCTCGAAATGTCTGTGGTTTAGCTACTCAACAATGAAGCATCACAAGCACCTACTTGCCCACTAGCAGTACTTATCGTTACCATTCTGCTCTAAGCCTAGGTAGAGACGCAGAGACCCAGGGCATAGCTGCGGAGTTCCTGTTTCGCTTGAACTTGCCGGAATGCAAGCGTCGTATTTGAAGTGAGTTCTTCACTCTAAAAAAAGTGCGGTTCCGGTGGTTAAGCCTCCCTCCGCCCTTTTACTTGCGAAACTCGGTGCAGCTTTTACACAAGATGGTGCAACACAGCGCAAGGGGACACACTCTTTGAACAGCCATGCAAAGGTGCGCGGATGGGAACGTAAATGCTGGGTCACTGCAGGATGGAGGTCACGCCTGTGCCAGGAAACGGGGTCCTGTGCAGATTGCGACACGGGACGACTTTCTGCTACAGTACATTCAATGGGAGACCGGGCTGAGGCGTAGCTCCACGCGTGCAATCTGCGTGAAATAATTGCAGGAATCCGGTGCATGAAAGGTCTGTACACAGATGTTTAAGTCCAGTATAAAGGAAAAGGAACCCAACATTTTATTTTCATTCAGTTACCAATAGGACAACTGTTGGATAACTGTGTTGTTTTCACAGAAAAAAATGACAAGCCCCCCCCCCCAACAGTGACCCATCTTCCTCTCCCAGAGTGCCCTCCAACCAGCAGATGAGGTATCCAAGATTTGGTCCAAGAAACAGGATGAGCCAATGTGGACTATGAATGAGCCTGTTGGACTTGTTGCTGGACTTGTGGTTGACCATGTTGCTATAAGTGATGCAGCTCTCACTAGCCAGGAGCCTGAAGATCAGCCCGTTTATTCTTCTCATAGCTTAGAATTCATCACTAACTAGCTATGGATCTTGAAATGAAACTGTCAGACTCAGGCAGTAGTTTGTTTTCACTGTCAACTCAATACCAACATGGCCAGGCCCTCTTCTGCATAAAGCAGCATTTCTCAAACCAGTCCATGGGGACCCCCAGATGGTCCACACTTTTGCTCCCACCTGACTCCCTCCCTGAGGACTGGTTTGAGAAACAACGGCATAAAAATATCTGCCGGAAACTGGTGTAGGAAAAGAATAAGTC
This sequence comes from Petrocephalus sullivani, assembly GCA_026780845.1. NCBI lineage: Eukaryota > Metazoa > Chordata > Actinopteri > Osteoglossiformes > Mormyridae > Petrocephalus > Petrocephalus sullivani. Next base: position 12,672,037 of record JAODKM010000088.1, on the reverse strand, counting down.
TCTAGTTTTTCAGTTCCGGCTAAAGTAACATACCCAGAACCAGGCTGACAGTGAAAAAACAGTGAATCGCACAGAAGTTGACAGTAATGCCCACTTTACACCAGCTCTTCGCCAAACCAGAAATATACTTCACGAGATCCTAAATGACATGCATGGTGAAATTAACTCAAAAAATACAATATAAAAAATGCATTGAAAGAAATAGGCATCTCTCCCACGTCCTGACTGTACTGGCTTATGAATTAAAGCTTTGTCACAGCCCGTGAACACCTTTGGATTTTTTAATTATCTCTGAGAATCTAAGAGCCTGCAAATCTTCTTTTCTTGCATTAATGTCAGCAGAAAACTTTATTCTTATGCTCACGTTTATCGAGTATGCTCACAACATCACAACAGACTACACTTAACAGGTGATTCTGTGCACTGCATAAAACCTTTAAACTAGCTGTTCTTATTCGCCGCAGCATTATAGCACAGACTTGCTTGTGTGTTCAATGTTCAGCATTTTGACTTTTATTTTTTAGGGCTGTATTCCTATTAAGTGTAAAGGTGTATATGCTTTATTATTACTGAGAACAGTGATCCTGTACTGTGAATGACCAGTGTCATGTTGCTGACATTATTAATAACGAAAGATTAGTTCATCATGGGGATCTGAAGCCTGGTGACTTGCTCTTGCAGTTTTGGTCAGTCATACCAGCGGGGGTCCGGATGAAGACGCGGGCGAGGCCTGCACAGCATAGAGTTTGGGTTCAGTCCAGATGAAAGGTGAACGAAAGCCGAAAGAGTCAGATTCAAACTCAACCTAAAAAGTGATTCCAAGGTTTTCAGAAAAAGTGGGAATTCCGGGAACTTGTAACAGTGTTTTGGATGCATCTTAGCAGTGAGGGCAGAGAGATGTCGGGCTCGGTTTTATGTGAGCAGAGGTAACAATTTTGGGATGCTTCAATTCCCTCATCACCAGCATGACTCTCTGCTACGCCTTTTGACCAAACTCTCTAGGGCATATTACACACCACAAAACACTATGTAACACCAATGACTAGCAAAGGAGACAGTAGCGTCCCCTTCAATGTAACACGTTTACGGTTTTCTCATTGTTTCATCAGCAGGAGGTTGTGAAATGTCGGCCTTCCCTCTCCTCCCGTCTGCTGTTGGTGCCTCTCACAGATAGGTCTCCGAGTTGGCGACAAGATCTCCATTTTTCTCCTCGCCGTTCTTGGGCTTTTCCTCCGCCTCGGGGCTGCTGGGCTTCTCCTCCTCCAGGTCCTTCTCCTCTTCCGTTTCATTGTCCTCCTGCCCGTCTGGCTCCGCCTCTTTGCTTGTCTGCTGCTCCGCCTCCTGCACCTTGTTCAGTTGCTCCGTTTCCGTTAAGGCCATCTCCAGCTTGGCTTCTGCGGACTGCGGGCTCTTCTTGATGCAAAAGAAGTTGCACGTGGCGAGCACTATGGCAGAAAGGACAACCTCGGTGCCGGCCAGCAGGAACACGAACATGTACTTGCCGGTGTAATCAAGCAATCGGCCTGCGCCGGGCGGCCCCACCAGTACAGCTATGGCCTCCATCAGTAAGACCAAGCCGATGGCACTGGAGAATTTCTTGGTGCCCACAATGGCCATCAGCACCTCAAACTGGAGCGCGCCCACCATGCCGTATGAAATGCCGAAGAAGATACAGAAGATGACTAACGTGGCATAGTCGTTAGACATGGAGCCAAGCAGGTCTGTGGTGCCGTTGAAGATCAAGGCGAAGCTAAACAGGTAGACGCACCGTGGCCGCACCCACTTGAGGCCAGCGATGATGCCGCAGGTGGGCCGGGCAAAGATATCAATGAAACCCAAAATGGTCAGGAGCAAGGCTGACTTGGTGTCCTCGTTGCCCAGCTCCTTCGCATAGTTCACCACGAAGACCGGTGGCACAAACAGACCCAGCACCATGATGGTGGCAGCCACCGTGTAAATGAGAAAGCCTCTGTCTCTGAACACTGTGAAGTCCAGGAGGCGAGCCTTGGGCTTCTTCTCTGCCGCCGCCGCGTCCGGACTCTCGCCATCCTTCGGCTTCTTGGGTCCCACCAAGGGCCTCATGAGGGCTGCGCAAGCGCAGCAGTTCAGCAGAATCCCGCCAAGGATGAGGAAGCCTCCGCGCCAGCCGTAGCTGTACTGTAGCACCTGGCCCAGCGGGGACAGACAGCAGAGGGCGACGGGGCTCCCTGCGGCCGCCAGCCCGTTGGCAAGAGGGCGTTTCTCACTGAAGTAGCGGTTCAGCATGATGAGAGACGGCTGGAAGTTCAGAGCCAGGCCCAAACCTGGGGATGAACAGCAGGCACAAACTCTGAATGTCCATTAAGGCGTGAGTGTGCGAGTTAGGGCATTAAAGACAACAGCGGTCAGGAGCTGTTTGTAAACAAATGGTCCAGGTTAGGGTTAAAAAAAGGCTGCACGCCAAAGCTTGCTTCTGCTTCAGAGACAGGAAGACATAATTAACTGTAATGATCAAAGACAGGCTACTCTGAATAAACACTACTGCAAAGCAAACATTAACCAAAAAGCTACATCAGAAGCTACAGGTACATTCAGAAAGGCTTCTCAGTTCTCATATTCAGACTGTGCAATCAAAAGCAAAGTCCTTTAAAGTCGTTCATTCACCTGTGACGACCCCCGTGGACAGGTAAATATGAATGATGCTTGTAGCCTGAGATGCCAGGATCATTCCTAAAGACGCGAACAGGCCCCCCACCAACATCACTGGACGACATCCGAAGCGGTTCACCAGAATACTGCATAGGGGACCTGCCAGGAAAGATGCAGAGGACAGGACCGTCACCTCAGCGACTCTCCAGGGGAGAAGGGGGCCCAATTAAGGGTGTTAAGTGGCCCTGGGCAACAGCGCACATGACATCATCAGAAAGAGACGGAGCTGATTGGTGGCACACGGACTTCAGCTATGCATCCAACATAGAGACAATGTTACATAGGCTTTAGGTGGCTCTCACATTAAAGGAACAATATGCAATCATATTAAATATACAGGTGCCCCCACTTCTCGAAAGTTTGCTTTACGGCATTTCACTCTTATGAAAGACTTACATTAGTAACCGTTTCTGCTAAACAACAGAAATCAGAAGAGGATTTTCGTGGTTCCGAAAAAAGGCGAAACAGCTGTGAGCCGTTAGGAAGGCAGTGCCTAGCCTGAGCAGTGAGAGTGGCGCCACCTAACTTCCACCTTGGGAACTGCACTCAGCACCAAGCCGTCTTGGTTTTAAACTGCATCTCTGAGCATCTGTGCTTTATCTCAAAATCCTCTTCTGATTACTTTCGGTTAGCAAAACTATACTGTACATGCATTATCTCTACTTTATACAGTCTGTGTATTTACCATGTCATTCCTGCTTTTACAATATCTGAGTGTTACTTTAGGTTTTATGTGTTATTTGGTGGGGGGCGGGGGGGGTCTGAAGGCACACACCATTCAGTCACATATATGTACACATATAGACCACCTGGTACCCCCAATTAACCTCAGCATGTTAACCACATCAGGTATGAGGCAAAAGTGCTAACCACTGCACCACCATGCCACCCCCTCTCAAAACATTCCCATAAATTGCTTCTTCACTTCACTACATTTTGGCTAAATAAAAGTTTCACAGGAACCCTCTAATTTTGGACAGCGGGGAAAACCTGTATTAGATATTATTAGATAGTGATTGTAAGGTGTCCTTGGGTGTCTTTAAAGGTGCCCCTAAATAAAATGTATTATTATTATTACTATTACATTAATTTCATGAATGGACCCGGGGGGGCTTATGGGGGGTACCCCTGCTTGGTGCCCCCCCGAGGAAGTGTTGCCCCATGCCCCATGGTTAATCCGGGCCACTGCAAAGTCAAGTAACTGATGTATTACCCACATAGAAAATGGTGAGGAACTATTCACTTGTTACTGGAAGGTTTGAAGACAGACCTGTTCCATAGAGCATGGCCAGCAGGATGGAGGAGATCCACGCCGTGTCACTGTAGCCAATGCCAAACTCACGGATCAGCTCCTTGAAGAACACACTCACAGCCTTGGGAAAGGCGTAGGAGAATCCAGTGATGACGAAGCAGCCGAAAAGCACCGCCCAGCCCCAACCTCCGTCCGGTGCCTTCACCCCGCTGGGGCCGTCGTCCAGGGCCACTCCACCCATGATCCTCTTTGCTGGTCACCCTGTACTCAGAAATGTCACAAAAACACTACTTGAGGAAATTGAGTAAGTATTTAACAAACATGTTCCATGATTGCAAGACCCATCCATCTAACCGCTTACCCTGTTCGGGGTCACAGGGTTTATGATAATACATTAAATTTAGTCTCTGAATTAGTAAGACATCTGATGGCGTTTCCCATGCCTGGTACAATTTGCCAACACAGTCATTTGCATGATTGATGTTCCAGTCGCTGCCGCTGTAGAATAGCTTCTACTCACCAATGGCCCACTGTGCTGATTTATAGCAAAGCCCAGCTAATGGGACCAAGTACAACCAGCACACAATCAGACACAGCAGCCTATGAGATGCCGGGCTCGCACCTATACCCTCTGGAGCAAGCGGCGATTGTTTACACGCGAACAGCCATTCTGTTTCTTTTGAATGCAAACATGTTGCTTAGTGACCTCATCAGCATTGGGCGCTGACCTCAGTTTAGTTTAAGCTGATTAAATCACACTTTGGGAACTGCTAAGCATATGTCTGACACCACCCCATGACCCTAAGCAGGCAGAAGATGAATAGATTAATGTCTGACATGAGATTAGGAATTCGAGATACTACTGGCTGCACAATCCATGCTTTATTCGCTCGCTTAGGAGCACAAAGGAAGCACTTAGCTCAGCACATGTGGCCTTAAAGAGTGAAACCATCTTGCTTTCAGGCTTTGCCCTGAATCACAGCTTAGGCACCTGATGCAGTCAGCTATCCAGAGAAATGAAATGCCCGCACCTAACTGCTTGTGTACATTCTCGAAGAGGGGGCTAATTTACCCTGGGCCATCCGCCATGTCCCTAAGAAACCCTGACCTCTCACATCTCCTGGCCGGGGGCTTTTTTTTCTATATTTAAGCAGCTTTCAGGAGCCTGGTGTTGCTGGAAGGAGACCCCAGGGAAATCACCCCAGCAGGTTCCAGAGGAACTGACAGGCTGTGAAATGGCCCACCAGTGCCACGCTGGATGGTATGACACCGCTGGCATACAGAGCTATGGTGACGCAGTGCAGAGCAAGCCAGGGGCTGCCTTCCCATGGCACAGTATTCATGTGGACGTCAAAGTAAGGTTCAGCACTGGGCTAGCATCTCTTTAACCGGTTTATGACGCTGCTGTACATAATTCTACATCTGGCCCCAAATGCCTTGTGAGCCCTGCTCTGTATAAATAAACCAGCTGAATTCCCCTATGATTCAGAACACTCCAACGCTAAGAAATGCGATGCTATTTAATGACCAAATGAGGCGAGTAACATGCTCATTGCTGAATTTTTTTATTAGTAATCTCTACCACTTAGCAAGTTTCAGGTAGAAACAGCAAACCAGTTCCTAAGAAACATCTTTAATTTCCCCCCATTGTCACTAAATGGTTCAAGGTGATGAGATGGTTCAGCTCCATTTTATGGTTGTAATTTAAAAACAGCAAACTGCATGTTTCCCAAAGCAGTGTTTCATTTGAATACCAGTGGTGAGTCCGATCCATAAACCAGTACATACCACTTATTCATGAGGAAGGGACATGGCTGACCCAGAAGGACAGCCCGTCCTTGGCACAGCTTCTCCGTGAATCTCTCTCTCTCACCCCCCTCCCCCGCTCACAGGCATGTCCCTGCCTCTCTATAACCACTATGCATGTCCCCCGGCTCATGACCCAGCCCCCACTCCTCTTTGCCCCCACAAGCCTCTGCCAACGTATAAGTGCCCCTCCAAAAATACAGCTGACATTTTCATATCCAAACCAGTGCACGCCAGCTGTGTAAATGCAAATATGACTGTTTGTCTGTGATGAAATGTCAGGCCTGACATGGCACATGGAGCAGTCTCGCGGCCTCGTGAGGGAATTCAAGTCTAAATTTACAGACAGCCACAAGCTCTTCTGTGACTAGACCTCATATATGCTTGATATCTATATATCACAATACATATATACAAACATACATTTAACAAAAAAAAATTAACAGAACAAGAAACAGCATGACGTTTTTTATTAATTGCCTGAATATCACACGTGCATTTGACCTCAAATATCCTGTCTTTTAGTAACTCCTTTCCCCCCACTAAGTCTCGGGCAGGACACCTGTTAATCGCCATCTCTTTTTACGGCTGTCACTAAAATTCCCTAAACCGCGTGCTTCTCACAAACAATGGGCTTCCTCCAACAGCTTCCCATATCCATCAGGAAGGACATGGACTGAGCACATGTCCAACTACCCACCGACATACAATAAGCTATACATGAAGGCAGAATGGGTTTCATAAGATCGTTAGCACAATCAAAAACAAATCTGGCATACGATAAAAATTACACACACCTGTAGTGCTCAAACAAACACCTGCCACAACAGATGTTGTAAACCCTTCCAGCCTCGGTTACAAGTCTACAATTAATTAATGTACAGCCAAACTGCATTCATAAATGTTCAGTCGAATCACATCGCAGAACAGGACACACTGCTAAGAATAAATGCGTATAATACACTGGAGACTAACATGACTTAAGCCAATTTGAAGGCACCAATGATAATGAAGTGAATTATGACTGTTCTTTAAAGACTGTTTAATTGTACAAGTGATCTATCATTGGCTATTATTATGATTAAAGGAATACTTATTATGATGTAATTTTCTTTTTCACATCTAATGTTTCACGCATGTTCGGGGTTATGAACTTGATACACTTGGCACATCGCCACCTGCACGTTTCCAAACGTGTGCGCACCATAATGCACCATAATGCGGACATCTTATCAATTACCAAGCGTTAAAATTATCCGTTAACATTTAGGAAAACTGGGGATGTACCCAGACAAACTAATACGTACATTGAGAACGTAACCTTTAAATAATTAAAAAAAAATAACCACGGGGAAGTCACTCAAGTCACTATGTGCGGATGCAGTCTGGGGCACGTAACACCAAAGGCGCACAATGCATGCTGGGTCTTGTAGTTTGATTTCCGTGAGCATGCATTGGTACAGGGCATGGCATGTAAGAGATAAAATATAGATGTATTTATTACGATATTACTGGGGGGAAAACTTGCATTCACATAAAACGACTATACTTCAGCCGAATTATATCAGCCTAGATATTCTTCAGATAAAAGTTATTGGTGGAATTCAAATACACCAGCCGTGTCTACAACATCAGTGGATTATTTCCACGTGGAAATGAGGTTGTGTGTACTCACTGACAACTCAGCAGGTCTGTCTTGGCTTACACACAAACAGACAGCACTTGCATCACCTAAATAGCTACGTGGGGAACGTGACGCGTGTTCGGCGACTAAAGCACGTTTCCTATACTATAATTAACATTTATACAACCCGCGATGCTTCGGCTCTGGTGGCGGACATTATCGGTGCCTTCTCCAGTGGACCTCATTGCAAACAAACGGACTAGGGCGTCCTGCTGCGTGCAGAGCATCATCTCGTATGGCTGCCGGCTATAGCAGCGGCGTGGCACGCTTACTGGGTCCGCGCCGGTCACGTGTACAATGTAGCATTCCTCTAAATTAAACCAAATATAGGAAAATGATGCCCGGTAAAAGAAAAAATCGCGCTGTGCCGGTTTGGTCTGGATTGGTACCCATTCGGTCCCATCACGACACGAGAGTCACTCTCCGATTAAATAACCTGTTACAGAGCATTTCTGTTAAACGACCAATCACGTTATTCGCTTTATTCTAACTGACTTAATTTGTGCGATGTACGCGCACGCTGGCATTTCTTTTCCTTAGAGCCGTGTGGCTGCTTTCAGTCCCTGCTGCCAGATGTGTTAGTAAATATACTGTTTCGCTATATTATCGCCATTCTGCGAACGATCACAAACGATTAACTGCTGATCAATAAAAGAAAAAAGGGGTAAAAACAAGTTTATTAAATCCCAAATATAACAAATGCGCGTAAATCCAAAGAAGCCAGGAAGTGTCCGCATTAATCATACAAACTGATGTGGCGCAGGCTATTTCGCACTAAGTTTAATTTCATTTCCCGGAGTAATTAGGACCACCTACCTCGGGGATGCTCGGACGCCGCGGCTGTCGGCCGCTCGCTCCCGATCTAGAGCTTTAATACCATTGAATCACGTTTCGACGCGCACGTCCGACGGGTACAAGCACATTGTGTGTAGGAACTCCGCCCCTCGCAGAATAAGCCGGGATCGCAGGCGAGCAACCTGTAGCCCAGCCCGACGGCTCCATTCGCGCGGCGCTTCCAGTACGGAGCGCTTTCTCTCCCAAGCATGACATTATTATTCCGTCTCTTTAGCGAGCGGTCCGGCACAGCAACGCATTACATATGAAACACTGGGTTTAAAAAGATAATCTAATTTAAGAACATAATCTCAGGTCCATAATCTCATATTCTGCTAATTTTAAACCATCATCATCATCATCATCATCATCACCATGCCTTCACTACGAGAACGTCCGCTTCCTAAGTATAAGTATTATAGTTATGGCTCCTATACCCACTCCTATATCATCTGTTGCCGAGCTGGCGGCGGGTCTCTGCGCATCGCAGCGCCGGGACCCAGGCTTGGCAGGCGGCAGGGTGCGTGTCGCGTCCCGGCGGCTCCCCGCTGCGATATCACCCCCCCGCTATTTCCTCCCTTTATTTAGGCCTAGCGGGGCGTCCGCGGGGAATTCGGACCCCATACCAGTGCGGGGATTTCAGCGAAATTAGCAACTTGTCCATTTGCCATTTCCCACGGAGCCCATGTATTATAGCCCTATTATTTTATCTCACTTTATTTCACTTTGTGTGCAGTTGTCCTTCGGTCGCGTGAGGTTTCATTATGGGTTGAACAGGAAGCAGCTAATCGCACCGTAATATTCAACAATCAATATATCATATGTCACGCCCAGCAATATATTACTGTGAGTCATATTAGGCTTTGAAACAGTTTGTGCAAAGCGTTTTCTAATTGCTGGCATATCATATATTAGGCTCTGTCCCCATAGCCTACCTTTAAAGTCCAGTAACAAATGCGAACGCGGAAAATATGGACTGATAAAAAAACTGAAAAAAATGAATTTATAGAGATCTTACAGCTCGGAATCTGCTTATGCTTAAACTCTTGCTTATACTGAAGAACTTCAGTTTTGGCCAACACCATGGCGAATTTTGTGATTAAAATGATATATTTTTTAAAAAAAGAATGTGGTATTTAGAACGTAGCCTACTTAGTCGGTTTTTTTTTACCACGGCCACAGATGGGTTTTGCCACAGCCCCTATCCGCCCCCGGGGGGGCATCCCCGCGGGGAGGCCCCCTTCAAGATGACGCGAAATTCACAATTTACAAAGAACCCCTCCTCCCCGGGATATTACCGATGGGGGGCTGATCCCCACCCCCACCAACCGCGGGACATTTACATTCACAGCATTTAGCAGACGCTCTTAGCCAGAGCGACTTAAATAATGCATATAGGTATTATATTATTATGGTGCATAGCGTATACTAGCCATGATCTATAGGACATGCCACTTTCACCGAGTCTCTGCACTTCTCTGCATAAACAGGATCAACACGTTTATGGATGTGCATCTCTGATCTATGAGCATACATCTCCTGCCCCTGTGTCACTCCTTTCCATTTTCCCCGACTTGAGTTGCGCTGCCTTTTCTCCGAAAACGCCGCCTGAAACGAGGAACTAAGCCGCCGTGTGAAGCGGTTTCCCTTTGCGGTCTTGGGTCGGAGTGCAGCGGAGGTCACCCCATAGCTCAGTCTGCCGCGACAGTGCAGTAATCAGAGCCGCCCCAGGTCGTGTCTGGTGCCACACCACCTCCCAGCATCTATAAAGTCAAAATCTAGGTTTGATTATACATATTCTAATGCCTAGCAGTTTCAAATCTTTTTTTTCGGATTCGGATCTCTTTTTCAGTCTCGATCTTTTGGGACTGATTTGGCGTATGGGGCGTGGTGTCTGCTGAGAG
>JAODKM010000088.1:12645047-12661769 GCA_026780845.1 Petrocephalus sullivani | reverse complement strand
GCTGAGAGGGGCGTGGTGTCTGCTGAGAGGGGCGTGGTGTCTGCTGAGAGGGGCGTGGAATGATGAGTGACAGCATAACGTAGGCGGACGGCCTCCTCGCCTTCGGTATATAGTACCCGCCTATGGGAGGCCAAACCATTCAAAAGCCTGGCTAATCCCAGATGTGTGTGTGAGAAATATGGTGATGATTGGTGGCTGGCTTGGTACTTTAAGTTACATTAAGCCTTTTCCGTATAATGGGCGTCTATGGAGGGGAAAACGCTTAACGTAAAATAAAAGTCCGAAAGTGAAACTGAAAAAGAGATCCGAATCCGAAAAAACAAGATTTGAAACTGTAAAAAAAGACCTAAAATATTAAAATATATATTAAAGTGAAACATGAAAATAAAACATTTATTTAAAAAAAAATCCAGCACTGAAACAAAATAATTTTTAAACCGAAAAAACAATTCAAACACCTATTTTTAGTTTGAATACATCGTTGTACTTTTTAAAGTTCAACAGCAAAACTTGAACTTTCAGTTTCAGATCTTTTTTTCAAATTAACGAAACTTTTGGCCCTAATTTAGCTCCATAAGCAACCCACTATAAATGTGTTTTTTTTTAACTCTTGACTTCTCTGCTGAACAGCACTGCGTTTCTCGCGACATCACCAGGTAAACTGGATTCATCAGAATCAGAATCAGCTTTATTCGCCGAGTGTGCTGGGGCACACAAGGTATTTGCTTCTGGCTGCTTGAGACTCCCTAGTACACAGACAATAAATAACAGTATACAAACAATAACAATAAATTACACTATACAAGGAATAAAAAAATTGAAATATACACACATGGGTAACCCACTGTACAAAGTATAAGGGGCGAGTGCAAACAGCACTTAAGGGGGAAAATTGACAGGAGGCAGAGGACACAGCTTAGCTGTTTATGAGGGTGATGGTCTGAGGGAAGAAACTGGTCCTACGTCTGCTGGTCTTTGTGTACAGAGATCTGTAGCACCGCAGTGATTTTCTCTGACCGTTTCCTAGTCCCTGAGTAGTACAAGACATGCCTTGCAAGCACAGGAAGAAACAACAATCTGTGGAATGTCCATGTTAACACCGACAAATAATGTTGTGAGTTAAATGTCTTAAAGGGATTTGATTAACTGAGAGCAGAAAGACGGACAGGTGCTTTGGGCGCTTCTTTCCTATCACAATTATGCCCTTATATTTAGCGCTGGACATTGCTGCCCCAGGAACAGTTATTTTCTTACTTGCAATGAATAACAGAACTAAGTTCGTCAGATGATATAATTATTCCATTCGCTACCTGACTAAAACAGAGAAGTCAGTATTTTTTAAATAAAACATGTCAGTGTTCATTTAATTTTGGGACATGACCAGAATCCATAGCTGTGTGACATACCCACGTGGCAGTAGAGAAAGATAATTAAGCTCTCAGCACAAACATCAACAGATCATTTTTCATGCCGATTATAATAGGAACAACTGTCCTCTGCTTAATCAGGTTTGAGGTCCCTTATGTTGTGTCTGTTTTTCAGCATCTTCTCATGCCACCAGACTCCATCCTCTGCATGGCGAACTAAGGACTCTTTACATCTTCAAAGCTAAATAATATGCAAAATAAATAATCCCATTCCTGCCAGAATGAAGATCAGCTTGATGTGTGAAGGCATCTATTAATCAATGGTGGGTGATGAGATCCAATTGATTATATATAACTAGGTTATGCAATCATTCATTTTGACCCAGGTGATGCAGAGAGATTTACAGGGGCCTGTGCTCAAAGGTACTGACCACGGATGGGGCGGGGGGGTGGATCTCTATACCTTGGATGGACCCCTTCGTGGATGGACCTTGGTTGAGGGAGGCTGTTGGAGGGTCTGTGGGATTGACAGCTGCTGTAATTAGTCTCTGTGCTATAACAGGTAGGAATGCAATGCTCACCCCATAAATCTGTCCCTCATGGAGGTGGGGGGGAGGGGCAAATCTGACGCGACAGCAATTTCCCAGCCATGGTCCTGGCAAGTCCCAGCATGTGCAGATTTACAGCTTTCTGTTAAGGGAATTGGGCACGTTACATCCATTCATTTACCCAAGCATTTAAGATTTTTTATGCCATCTTAATGTCAAAATATAGGTTTGATTTTACATCTTTTAATGCCTACACTGTTAAACATTGCTCTAATTTTACAATATTGTGCTGTAATATTATTTTGCTGTAATTGTACTGGAAATCTATTGCATTTTTTAAGTAATATAAGTAGAACTTTTAATTTTGAATTAATTAGAAGTAATTGTAACTAATGTGCAGGCATGTTAGCTTAATTTGTTATCACTACAAGCTGAACCCCTCTTAGTAAGTGTTTTAGCTTTTAATTGATTTACCTTCTAATCATTTCTGAAGTTAAATAACTCGGTTGCACGCAAAAAAAAGTAATTCATTTTGTCAAAGAGACTGGGTTTCAGCTTTTTAGCTGAATCTTAGTGTATTAACCTATTGACTGGTGATTGTCGAGTAGCGGTTATGCCGAAAAGCGACTGTTTCCACAATTGTCTCTGTAAGTTCTCTCTCCCAAATGTTTTTTTTTCAATAATTAAAATTCAGTTATTTCGTAAAAGCCTTGTGTTGATTGTGCTGTTGAAATATATTTTATTATATTCCAGCCATCCGGCACAGTGCTGATGTTGACCGGTTGTTCACTTTGCCCAGTACCCCTCGGCTAATTGTGCAAGGTGCCGGTGAGATTTCTGCAGTGTTATTATCAAATGGTATATTAGTTTTAATTAGCAAAATCATCAGAGAATTTTTCACAGGGCAGTTATGTGGTCATGCATTAACCATTGCTCATTATTCTATATATATGTAGAATTATTTCAGGAGAGATGTTGAAACCGAGTGCCTGGATGTTGGCTGTTGAAGGCCAAGTTGTGATGGGGCCACATAAAACCATAATGAATGAGATAGCTGTGCTTTTTACCAGTTATTACATCTTCAACATGCAGTACCCAATGGAGGCGTCTTCTACCATGGAGTTCATTCAAGGGTAAGTTACAACTGAATATATCACTGATGGCACTTGGGCTATGGCATGTTTATGAATAGTCTTTTGTATAAATTAGCTGTATTGATTGGAATGCTGGTAAGTATTGGCATTGTTGTTGTGTTGGAAAAGGATAAACTATTCTGTGTTGCGCACATTGGTTTCACTTACTGAATTCTTCCAGAATTTGAATAATGTAAATCTAAAAGAGTATACTGTAAAGCTTAATTGTAAATTTGCAGTATTTTCCTGACAATTGGGTAAGCATCACGTTGCAGTAACAATAATCATTTACATTTATTTACTGCAATTACAACAATAATTTTCTGTAAATTTACAGTAAAACGGACTTGTAAAAATACAGTAGGATATTGTACTCATATACAGTACAGTTACTGTTTAATACTCACTGTAATTTTACTGCAACCAGTTGCCAGTAATTTACTGTAAAATATACAGGAAATTTTTACAGTGTAGTGACACACTCTAATGGTGTTTTTTTATGAAACTCTTGACCTCTCTTTTCAAGAGCACTGGAATAGAGCCAAAAGTTGCCTAACTGACAATGTAATCTGCAAATATGTCTGTAAATATGCTGCGATAATGGGCTAAAATTTGAATTACATAATGTATTGGATATCTCAACTACTGTACAAAGAATGAGCGCCAGCACTGTCAATGTGCCTATCTGAGCAATGATAAACCCTTATCTCACACATAGGCGAAGCATAACGAGATGATTGCATTTCACTCATTTTTATGGGGGCCAAAATTAAAAATTAAATCTTGACGGTAGGTTATTTATAATTAATAATAAGTTATTCTGTTTTTTTTTTGGGTGGTGGTGGGGGGTATATAAATTAAGCAGAACTATTCTTTGGTAAGCTTGAGCACGGTTTCTGCACGGACGACTTTCAGTGTTACCCCTCATAAGCCGCGGGCCGTTTCTATGCAAACCGGGCTCTGTAGGAGGCGGACGGGCTGGTCGGGTGCAGTCGTCGGAACAGGGACGGAAAAATATAAGTCATAAAGTAAACATTTTCTTAGCTAGTACGTTATTTGCATGAACTTTCATTTTTTCACCTTCTGTTCGAAACGAAAGTGCTAAAGTAAACTTTCCCACAAGACTCGCTCGCGAAAATGTATTTAACGCACTGGGACGTAATTTGTTGAATTGGTGCACTTCGAATATATAGCGATTGTTCAGTTTAACTAAAGAGCTGCATTACAACAAACAGCCATTGCTGTTATTTACAACCTGCTTTTATCACCCCATCACAGTTGGTAATTATGAATAATGTGGACTATCTGGCATACAATAGGCACATAGTTTGTAGCTGGATACAGTAGCATTACTCCTGCAAGCCAGCGTCCACTGCAGTATTAAGCATTCCCATGATAAGGACAGTGAAACTAGTAAAAAGTTAGTAAGCTTCTTTATGTGTGCGCAGGTCACAGATAGTGCCCCTAACTGGCGAGTTAGGATGGCCCCATGCGTCTCCTTATGCCTCGGCTCTCCCTGCCCACTTCTGATTTAGTAAACTTGTTGACTATTAATGCAACTGGGATTCTTGATTATTATAAGTTCACATGTATAAGGCTTGTCATTTGCTTGCTGTAAGGTTAAAGGAGATCAATAAGAATTTCCTTCTGTGATTGTCATTTGAACTTAGAAAGGGTTTTAGTGTACCCTGCCATGGGTTGGTTCCCGTAGCCTCTAGGATAGGCTCCAGACCTCCCCGACCCTGAATAGGATATGCGTTTTTAGAAAATGGGTGGATGGATTCTAACCTCTACTTTCTTGGAGCAGTTCAGGCTCTGCACTGTGCTGTAGTGGCAGATATACTGTAAGCGTTGGCCATGGCCACCCACAGTAAATACGCAGCCACCCCTGTTGTCACCCCACGTAAAATACAAAAAGAAAAACTGAAATGTGGATTATATCCTAAGGGGAATCATTGAAGATACACGGTGCAGCACAGCTCTGCCCATAAATGTAACTGGCCCCAGATGGCCACTACAATCAAAATTTTCTGCAGGCAGCACTGTTGTGCTCAGGGCTACTGACGCCAATCTCCTTCAGGTACTTGGTTGTGCCACTGTAATAACTCGTACGTTGCACGTCTCCACAGCTATGCAGGATGAGGACCTTGAGGTCCAGCTGGCCAACAAGGAGAAGGAGTTTAAGGATTTGCAGGCCCAGAGGATCCAGCAGCTGGAGGGGGAGTTGCGGGACGCCAGAGCGCGGCTCTGCGCTGAGAGGGCACGCTTCCTGCAGCTCAGGGAGGACTTCCTGTACAACCTGCGTGTGCTGGAGGAGCGTGACCGCCAGCTGGACCGTTACGACGCTATGGCGGCCCGACTCGGCGGCACCGAGAATGCCAGGAGGGCCGAGACCAGCGAGCTGCGCATCCAGATCGACAAGCTGCGGGAGGCTGTGGCCACCGAGGCCCGGGTTCGAGAGGAGCTGCAGCTGCAGCACCAGCGGATGCAGGCGGAGCACCGGCTGCAGCTAGAGAGAGTACAGAGGTGAGGCCCCTGTCACCCGGCATACTGCATTTGACGCGGCACCTTTCTCCTTGAGAAAAAATGCGTGTCTGATAGCAGATGGTTCAGAAAAAGGTCGCCGGAGTGTACGGATGGAGGTCTGGTGGAAATCCTGGAAAATAAAGCGGCTTTTAGGCAGTGAGCAATTTGGCGGTTTTCACGGTGTAGGGCGAGGGGCTCAGGTGTTTAATAATTTCTGCTCTGCTGGGATGATTCAGTGGTTTGTTTTCTGAGGCCCTGAGGACTGAAGAACTATTATGCTACTGTCAGGTCAGGATAGGGCTGCCATGGGTGCCATCCTGACGCTGTAGTACTGCTGGGCTACCGCATTATGGTTATGTGGCTGATACATCCGGTGTATATGTGTATTTATATTTACATATGACACTGTCTCACATTTCAGCTTGAGGGATCGTGAGATCGAGAGGCACGGGGAAGAGTACGAGGTCCTGAAGCGTGAACTGGAACGAAGGATCCAGGAGGTCGAGGGGGAGCTGGCACTGCAGAAACAGGTACTGCTACCCCAAACGGCGCCCCCTACAGGAGGGCATGATGTGTGCGTCCCTCCAATTAAAGGCTCGCGTGCCACCTACTGTGACCAACATAGTGACTGGGCAAGCTGGTCTGTATTATGGTTTGTATTCAGCGTGAGCCAGCTCTTATGCGCAGCGTCGAATGAGGTGTCACCCCACTTCTGAGACGTGGCCTTTAAAGACACACTGTGCCCTCTGCCTGATAGAGGGTTAGCAGGCAAGTGTGACATTGTGGCTTTCATCGGGTGTGACATGTTGTGATATTTAAAGGCTGCAGGAAAGGCCGCTCTGCTGGCAGAAATTCTCAGCGAGCGGGGTCACGGAGCAGGCACCTGGCTGGGCGTTCAGCATGGGTCCCTTTGTCAGTGGGGAGTGAATGCTCTGGTAACTCTCAGGGCTGTGACTGAAACAGGACAGCTGTCGCTAAGCACCATTAGCAGCTGAATGCCCCGGTCACTCACAGGAATGGAATGCGTATTATTATTAGAGCTTTGAAGTATATTATTGAAGTATAAACAGTACATTTTATTATAGTTATTATATGTTTTTTCATACATTTTATTGGTAGCAATATAAAAATCCAGAGAAGAGTATTGTAGTGGTGAGTGTCGAGTTTTGGGTTGTAAGCTTTGGTCATTACCAAATGTGCGTGCTTATCTAACACGGCACCTCAGAATGCCTCTTCCTGTTAGTCTTTGCTGATCTTAATATTCAATTCTGTTTGACTCATTGTGGCATTTATTATATTGTCAGTGAAATTCACTGAAACTCAATTTATCTGATCTCCATTTAAAGGAAAATAATGTTATGGAATTGTAGGCCGGTGGTGTCCAGCCTTTTTCACAGTGAGGGCTAATTGTGATTCACTGAAATGTGTGTTGAACCAGTTTCCAATCACTGCCAAGTCACGTGACTTAACGTGGTGACGGAAAAGAACATGGTGTCTGAACGCATGTTGTCTTTATGGGGCCGGGTGGGTGCGTGACGTACACTCGCGCGCTTTTAGCCGGCGGCTTCGGCTGTTGTACTGCAGTACCGGAGCAGACGGCTCCACATTCCCGCGGAGGGAAGTTCAGTTGGCTTGCTCTGCACCTTTGGCAGGAGCTTACGGTGGAATTTGACAAGGAGCTGAGGCGCAGGGAGCGTGAGTTCAGCCTGAGGCGGGATGAGATGAGCGGCGTGGTCCTCTCCCACGAGCTCAAGGTGAGCGAGGGCGTCCACCGGCGGGGGCGGCGCCCACCTCCCCACCCTGCTCTCTGAGCCTAGTGCTCCCATTGGCCAGGTCAGTCTGCTGAGCCGGGAAGCAGGGGCGCACGCCCAGGCCTTAAAGCAGGCAGAAGAGGCCCTGAAGGAACGGCAGGGCTCGTTCCAGGACGCCCGCCGGGACCTCCAGCGTAAGGAGCGGGAGATGCAGGACGTCTGTGCTGTCAAAGACGCGCGGTAATACAACCGTGTCTCAGTCTGCTGCTTCTGGATCTGCTCTGCTCTGACGCAGACCCGGGGGTGCCTCTGAAGGGTACGGGCCCTGTGAAAGCACATCTTATTGGGCCCCCAACCCAGACCAATCCAATTATATTCCAAACCCTACCCAAGACCCTACCTCTCGCTGTATCCTCTTATTTGTCTTATTTGTAATAATCTTATTTGCTCTATTTTTAACTTTGATGTTTATATTGTATTGTATTATATATACGGTTTTATATATGTTTTTGATTACACATCTGCTGCTGTGACACAGTAATTTCCCTTAGGAGATCAATAAAGTATCTTTCTATTCTATTCTGTTCTATTCTATTCTTCTTCTGACTTGAAACAGCAGTGTAGATTGAGAAACTGCAGGACCTCATTTGGCCCTGAAAACTAGCAGGCTCCTTAAAAAGTCCTTCGAATTTGATTATTATACATTATACTGAGTCTTAAGTGATTGGCTCCTTTGGGGGGGGGGGTAAAACACCAGCTGCATGCTTGCTGAACATGGCTGAATAGATGGATAAGACATAGGCAGGATAAGTGGGCTTGTGGAAGCGGGGATTACTGGGGATGGGTTTGGTGTGCTGTGAGTGTGAGGCAGTGTGAGGCCGCGGCCTCTTTCTGCAGGATACAGGAGCTGGAGGACAGGCTGAGTGCTGCTGAGGCCCATCACCAGGATGCAGAGGAAGTGTACAACAGGAAGTGAGTGTCA
Source organism: Petrocephalus sullivani (assembly GCA_026780845.1). Classification (NCBI taxonomy): domain Eukaryota; kingdom Metazoa; phylum Chordata; class Actinopteri; order Osteoglossiformes; family Mormyridae; genus Petrocephalus; species Petrocephalus sullivani. The sequence goes on along the minus strand of JAODKM010000088.1, from coordinate 12,653,462 downwards.
CAGCCCCGGGGGGGGGGGTCTGTCAGTCGGGTGTGCGCACTGAGCTTCCTCAAATCATGCTGCTAAATATACTTAATGGGTTCCTCGGAAGTGTCTCTGGTGTTGTAGGTTACTGTAAGTCTGAATTGCTTTTGTTTGTTTGCTTTTAAAATTATTTGCATATATAGGGCCATTGCCAATATGGTCACTTCATAGGCATTAGAAAATAATCCGTGAGCCTGTGACAATGTCATCGCTGTGTGTGTGTGTGTGTGTGTGTGTGCGCGCGCGCGCGCGTGTGGCACCGCCCACAGGCACGAGGCCCTGGAGCGGTGCGTGCGGCAGCGCGAGGCCGCCATGGCGTCCCTGAGGGACGTGCACTGCGAGCAGCTCCGGCGGGCTGGGGCCCGGGCCCAGGAGCTGCAGGCGGGGCTGGACGCAGCGCTGGAGGACAAACGGCGGGCGGAGAGTGACAGTGCCGAGCTCCTGGGAGACAGGGACGCACAGCTGGCAGAGTGAGGCCTCGCCGGCGGCCCCGTGCGCTGGCTCTGTGGCTGACGTGCGCCGCGCGAGGGAGCCGGCCAGCCAGCCAGCGGCCGTGCCGAATCTAATGATAGACCGGTTAACAGATACAGCACGGCGCAGAAGTCTTAGGCAGCCAAAGAATAGGATGCTTAGATGATCGTCACGTTGGTGTGAACCTGGGATACTATGTACACAAAGTGATAGCTTAGCCATTTCAAAACCCCCAGTATTTGCAGCAACTGTCCAATACGCACGTGTATTTTTTACTCAACCACTAATACAGCTCAGCGTTTGCTAACCCAGTCCTCGGGGAACCCCAGACCACGTTTTTGTTTCCTCTCAGCTCCCAGCACACCTGTACCAGGTATTTGGTGATTCTGATTGGCTGGGAGCTGGGAGGGAGCGTAAACGCGGACTGTGCAGGGTCCCCCGAAGACTGGGTTGGGAAACACTGGTTTAGCTGATTAGTACCTCATTGAATTGTGTAAGTCTTTATGTCAAGTAATTAATTAATTGAGCTGGTGGTAGAATTTAACAGATTGTTTGGGAACCAAAATGATGTTCTTCTAGAAATCCAACAAGGTATCAGTAACTTTGTGGAGAACAGAAGAAGTTCTTGTTTGTCTTTATCATAGTACTGTTAATTTGCATATGTTCTAAGGTAAATTTGCTCTTTTTTCCCTTTTTTAGCAAGTAAGCACTTACCACCCAGATAAAACACTTAAGTAGGAAGTGAGCCCTTAATCTAGACTATGCATGTCAGAACTGGTCTCCAACAGATGTTTATTGGCCAACCCTACTGGCTGGGATTCAGGTCACACCTACCTGCAGTCACACCCACCCAGAGCCAGCCTCAGCCAGCCAGCTGCCTATAGCCGCTCCCTATGGCGTGTCCAGGCTGACACCTTTATCGCGATCCACTCCGTTATGGCTACCTGTGTCACGCAACTTTAATCACATCCCTGCTTTCTTATAGCCCCATAATCTCTGGGACGGCGTCACATCATCGCCGTTCCTGCATGCTCAGCGGCACTCCGCTGATTAGCCTGTTCTCTGGCAATCGGACAGCTCTGAGTTTGCAGAACTCTCCTAAATGCACCTATACCCCCTCTTCCCATGCGATTATCTTTCTGAGCATTTTGTGTGTATTTCGCTGAGATCAGCATGTAGGTAGTCAGAGCCCCGTATAGGCGTGCTTAGCGAGATCCCGTTTATGTGTGACCCGTGCCGCTATCTCGGTCAGGCTCCGCGCAGAGCTGGACGCCAGCCGGACCGCCTGGGAAGCTCATGTCAGGCAGACGTCCAAGGAGAAGGTGTCCATGGACCTCGAGCTGCAGTCGCTGGGCGAGCGGGAGGCCAAGCTGAAGGCTGAGCTGCAGAGGCGCACGGAGGATGTGGAAAGGTGTGGGTTGTGCATGCTTAGTCCCCCTTCCCCGACATCCTGCCAGGTCCTTACACGCTCACCGGGGCCTAGGTACCGGCAGCAGCTGTCCGACGCGGTGCGGCGGGAACAGGAGCTGGAGCGTGCCCGTCTGCAGACCGAGCTGGACTGGCAGCGCCGCATGGAGGATGCCGAGGCCCGGCAGTACCGGCAGAACGAGGAGCTTGTGTGGGGCCTGACACAGGCCCGAGACCAGGTGACGGTCCCATCTACAGGGCTGGCCTACAGCTGGCGGGGTGTCTGTGCTGTCAGACTGAAAAGCGGCATGTCCAGCACATTATTCACGCGTGAAAACCTCACTCTGTCACATCTGTTTGAAAACACGGGGAATGTAATCAATTTTAATGGGATTGGGCGCCCACTGTTTGGTCCTCTCTGATTGGGCGCCCTGTGTCTGGTCCCTTCAGATTGGGCGCCCTCTGTCTGGTCCCCTCTGATTGGGCGCCCTCTGTCTGGTCCCCCCTGATTGGGCGCCCACTGTCTGTCCCCTCTGATTGGGCACCCACTGTCTGGTCCCCTCTGATTGGGCGCCCACTGTCTGGTCTCCTCTGATTGGGTGCCCACTGTCTGTCCCCAATGTCCGGGGATGCGACGCGGGCTAGGAGGAGCTGACGGACATCTCCCCAGGTCACGGCGGAGCTGCGCGAGAAGCAGCGGGAGCTACAGGACGTGGCCGCTGCCCTGCGCGACGTCACCGCGGAGAGGGACCTGGGGACGCAAGTGGCTCCCGACGCGGATGCCCACGTAAGGCTGCCCGCCGGCTGCGCTGCCTCGTGCCAGAGAGAGAGAGCCGCGGCATGAGGAGCGCGTTTTGGATTCCACGTAGCCCCCATCCGCCAGCACTGTGTGTGGGCTCCCCGCTGACACAGGATCCCCCCGGCCGACTGGTTGAACGGTCACTTATCCGGCGTGCTCCATTCTCCGGCTGCCTGGCACAAAGCCTGACCTTCTTTGGTTGCCTCTGCTTGATGAGTGAGAAGGGAAATGGCGTGCCGGATAAGGAGCTGTAACTCCAGACTCCAGACGGCCTGTGCCCAGCCCCCCCCAAAAATTATGCGTTCGTGCCAGGAAAGTGTTCTGGAGTCCCGTCCCGGTCCACTTCCTGGTTATGGTTTGCAAAGCTGGTACCTGAGACTATAAGCATGACATTTTCATGGTCACTTCCTTTACCTTGAAATGAAGTCTGCACAGTGAGCAATCGGCTGATTCACGCAGCACGCCCCCTGAAAGCAGTATCATTTCCTGTGTTGTCTGCTGACGGTCGTTGTAATCGGCACGTCGCCCCGTTTTTTCCCAGAAGTGACTAACTGCTCTGTCACAGTCCTGTCGCAACGGTACTAACATAGATTTTTAGGACATTTGGATGTAGATTTAATTTTGGAGTGTGGCCTTTTCTGAGGATGACCGGGCAGGCGCCCTTTAGGTCAGCAATCAGGCCCCGTCCCCAAAGGGGCCCCTGGGGGGTCCTTAGACGTGTGAGCACACAGGGTGCATGTTGCTGAGATGTGCTCCAGCGGGAGCAGAGCTGTGCCCAGGCTTATCCGAGGGATCCTCTCGACCCACAAGGGCCAGCAGGCCTATTCTTAGAGAGTGCCAGACACACAATGGCTGCTGGAACATCAGCGCGCTTTCCGAGACGCAGCAAGGCTTCCCGGAGCTCGGTTATCTCACGCCGGCGCACACGCCCGCAGGTCGGCACGCCGCCAGAAGCACTCAGGCTCACGCTCCGTCTGACGGCGTCCCAGATGGAGAGCGTGCCCTCCGCCGCGTGCCGCTGGGATCTTTGTTTTGCTGTGCAGTTAAATCTGGCCACGTTATTACCTGGAAAAACTGTAACGTTATTAAGAAATTAATATATACAAGCAGCTTGTATTTATATTTCATTAACACCACGTCCCGAAAACAGGTGAAGTAAGCGCTTGTAAAATAGAGTGCGTGTTGTTATTGTTCTTATTCCAGCTTACAGGAGGTCGCGTTAAGGAGCAGAGCCAGCCAGCCCGTGCCATTATTTTGCTTTATTTCTGTGGTACAGCCTCAGCCGGGTTCCGACTCCTCACACTGGCAGTTTCCAGACCCGAAATAGCCCATGGGAGTATCTGCTACAGGCATCACTCAGAACAAGACCTTTCTGTGGTTTCCATATGGTCATGGCGGGTCTGATGTGTGACTGGGTCAGCGTCGGGGGATAAAACACTGCTGTGTGTTCTGCCCCTGCTTGCTAACCTTTAACCGTGAGCCTGACACCTGTCTCCCTCTGCTGGATCCTCATGAGTCCTGCAGTCACGTGCCGGAGTGGAGGCTGTAGACGGAAACGCTTGTGATCATGCAGTCAGGCAGCATGGAGCAGTCACTTTGGTCATTGCAGATCCTGGCTAAGAGCAAAGAAGGCGTCTTGCCAGTTCTCAGTACTTGTAGTAGTTATATGGAGGGGCCTTGTTTCAGAGAACACCCCCCCCCCCCCCCCGCTCGCTCAGGGTCCCACAGATGGTGTCAGCAGCTTCCCCTCAGAGGAGATCCAGCGTCTGCAGCAGCAGAACCACAGCCTGCGAGCCGCCATCGACCAGATGAGGAAGGACATGGAGAGCCTGAGTGGGCAGCTCCCCACGGCGCCCCCTGCAGGTGGGTGCTGTCCCTGCTGACGTCTGCCCCCCGGGAACTGCCAGAGCTTCATCCTCGGCTGGTCTCCCTGCCCGATGCGTCTTGCTTTGCTGCACTCATGTGGGTGGAAATGGGATACATGTGTAATATGACACTTCCTGGGGACTCTGGGAGAGCCAGTAAATGACGTAGCTATAGTAGGAAATGACACGCTTAAAAAAGCAGCTTGCTCATGGGAAGTAAAACAATTTGCTTAAAAGGGTTTCTCTTTTCTTTGTGAAAGCGAGCATTTATAACGGTGAGTGATACTCAGCCATGGAACAACATCCATCCATCAAGCTGCTTATCCAGTGAGCCTGAAGCCCATTCCAGGCACCAGTGCACTGGAGGACAAACACACACTGTGGCCAATTTAGAGGCTCAGTTTCAGCTAACTGCAAACCTTTGGGATAAGGGAGATTAAAAACCCTAATCCCAATCACGACACCCTTAACCCCTACCCAGCCATAACCCTAACCATAAGTAACCAAACAAAACACAAGACATTTTTAATTTTTTGATTGCGGTCACATACATTTATAAAATTGAGCATCCCCTTATGGGATAAAAAAAATGGTCCCTACAATGTCAAAATAACTGGTTTTTATCACATTGTGGAGACATTTGGTCCCCATGATGTAATACACTATATGGATAATAGTATTGGGACACATCCCTTAATCATTGAATTCAGGTGTTCCGGACTTCCTCTGGCATTAACCCCAGCACTAAAACCATGCACCAGGAGCTTCATGGAATGGGCTTCCATGGCCTTGCAGCTGCACTGAAGCCTCACTTCACCATGCACAATGCCAAGCGTCAGATGCAGTGCTGTGAAGCAGCAGAAATGTGTTCTGTGGAGTGATGAAGATGCAATGGTATGAAGCAGCAGAAATGTGTTCTGTGAAATGGTGAAGCACGCTTCTGTCTGACGGACGAGTCTGGGTTTGGCAGATGCCAGGAGAAAGTTACCTGCCGGACTGCATGTTGCCAGCTGTAAAGGAGGGATAATGGTGTGTGGCTCAGTGGGCCCTGACCTCAACCCCAGCAAACACTTTTCGGATGAACTAGAACGGAGACTGCATTTTGTTATAGCGTGGGGGGGGGTGGCTCGCAGTGTGTGGGGACAGATGTCCGGGCGGCACTCACTTGTGCCTGTCCATGTGCAGGCACTGGAGCGGGCAGCCCTGAGTACAGTCAGGCTCTGGAGGAGGAGGTGCGGGGGCTGAAGAGCCGCTGCCGCTACCTGGAGGAGCAGCTGGAGGAGGCCCTCAAAACCTCCGGCCCCAACGCTGCCAGCACTGTGCCCGTCCCAGCTCTCCCCGTCTCCGCGGACAACGCCTACCTCCAAAATCACATCCGCTGCCTGAACGAGACCCTTGGTGAGGAGATTAGAGCCAGCATCCTGCCCGTAAGCACGTGCAGCCTTGAATGCGGCCCCAAAATGCCAAGAAAACAGGCATCTATCTGTGTGGTCTGTGCTGAAAGGGAACTCAGTCCTCTGCTCTGAATTCAGTCATTGTTGGGTAGAAACACCAGTGACCAGGGATATGAGCAGGGATAACTGGGGCAGCCGCAGTTACACCAGCGGTCCACATGATGGCGATATCCTAGCCAGTGATTTTTAAAGCACTCCCACTGTTTGAGCCACACATATTTACATGCAAAGGGATTCTTTTCATGATAAATACATTTGCCTCTATGGAAATGCATGATGGCAGGTGGGCTGCGAGCAGAAAAGGTATCCAGTGCCGCTGCCTTGAAGAAACTGGAAGTGAGGACGGCTCTCCTGGAGTCCTCCCTGTCCCAGGTGACACAGCAGGTACGGACACTCCCTGTCCCAGATCACCCAGCAGGTACGGACACTCCCTGTCCCAGGGGACACGGCAGGTACGGACACTCCCTGTCCCAGGTGACACGGCAGGTACGGACACTCCCTGTCCCAGGGGACACGGCAGGTACGGACACTCCCTGTCCCAGGTGACACGGCAGGTACGGACACTCCCTGTCCCCCGGACACTCCCTAAACATGTCCTACTCATGTGCTAAAAAGCTTGCCTGGAGTTTTGCATAGATCTCAGTTGGACCGATGGACTGTGCCACTTTCTCCGCAGCTCCATTCCAAGCAGATGGAGTGTGATGAATTGAGCTTTGATTTAGCCAATCACAAGAAGCGAGCAGCTGCAGAAGAGGCGGGGCTGCGGCAGAGATTGGCTGCCGTGGAAATGGAGTTGGAGGAGGTTAAGCAGGAGGCAGAGGAGTACCAGAGGGGCAGCCTGCTGCAGAACCTGGAGGCTGTCGCCCTGGGCAACCAGGTGAGCCAGCGTCTGAATCATGACTTAGTCCTGGAGGTGATCCATTTTAGTGGAGCCTGACCTGTGAACAAACCCTGTAAGCCTTAACTAGAGGTAATCTAGTCCGGTAGAGTTTGTCCAGTGAACAATCTAATCCCGTAACTCATAACTATGGGTGATCGTGTTCAGTAGAGACTGACCTGTGAGAAACACATTTGTTCAAATCCATTTCCTTAAAAATGTATCTGCCACAGGTATGAGCTAGGCATCTGATTTGCGCCCGGAACAGCGTACCGGGTAATTATCTGACTGACGAGATGACAGAAACTCAGCTAAAAGCTGTATTAGAGAAGACTAGCCTGGCCCCCTGGCCCGTGATGTCATCAGATATCATGGCTGGCTGTGAAGTATGGAAGGCAAAGGTCTAGGGTCCCAGTTAACATCACTGCCATTAGCCTGGTGGATGACACTTACGTATATCAACCCCGAGATCTTAGGAGTAACGGCCGTACCAAGCTCATTAACCCCCTAAGTGTAGTTTATGTACTGACGTCATGTACACCAACAGCCATTCATCCTCCAACCCCTTCTCCAATACAGAGTCGCTCTGAAACATGCAAGCCTGAGGTTCACGCTGCACAAGCAGCATTTCTGACACATAGAAGCTATTTGCTCTGGGTTTGATGTGTAGGTTTCTGCCCTGAAGCTGGACATCGCAAGCCGACGGGAGCCCATTGTCGTCGAACAGGTAAAGACAGGAAAAAGGTCTAAATCGAATTATATTCTGTTGCTCGGTTTTAACATACTTTTGCTAATTTACACAGTTGCTTATTTTTAGTTCTCTTCAGCTTCATTATCTTTCCTAAAGGTGCAACAGCACCTCCCTCTGGGACAACAGAGGTGACGGGGTCTTTAATAAGCAGGACACTGCTCTCCGCTCTCCCCCCAGAGCACCGTGCTGCGGCAGCTGCAGAAGGAGAACCTGCACCTGAGGCAGCAGCTGCTGCGACGGGGCCTAGAGGATGTGGTTGCCACGGAGACCGGCGCCGGCCTCGCCAAGCTGCAGAAGGCCGTGCGCTGCATCGCCCAGCTGACCCGGGACAAGCAGCGGCTCATCGAGATGGGAAACCGCCTGAGGGGGCAGCTCATCGCAGCCGGCCTGCGCGGTGAGACCCTCAGGCTCACGCACACACATGCACGCACACACGCACGCACACACATGCACGCACACATGCACGCACACTCACACACACACGCACGCACGCACACATGCACACACACACGCACATGCACGCACGCACACACATACACACACACGCACGCACGCACACATGCACACACACACACGCACATGCACGCACGCACACACATACACACACACTCACACGCACGCACATATACACACGCACGCACGCACACACACTCACACGCACGCACACATGCACACACACACACACACACGCGCACACACACATACCATGTATACCTATCTTTATGGGGACACTCAATTCATTCCTATGGGCATAACCCTGATCCCAA
>JAODKM010000088.1:12632148-12644947 GCA_026780845.1 Petrocephalus sullivani | reverse complement strand
GTAGAAAATAACTGGTTTTTATCACACTGTGGGGACATTGGGTCCCCACAACGTAATATAAACATGTCCACATGCACACACACACACACGCACGCACACTTTTTTTCCCATTTTTCAGATCACACAGTCCACATACTCATATCTGTATGGGAACTCTCCATTCAGTCCTATGGGCATAGCCCTGATCCCAACAATGACAGCCTTAACCCCACCCAGCCCTAACCCTAACCATAAGTAACAGTCAGATTCTGTTGTTTCTGCCTTTAGCAATGAACCAGACCAGGGATGCTCTCTTTGGGAGGAAGGGGTTTATTTCCAGATGATGTTCTCTGGCACAGTAGATGTTGTCACGCATAGCCTTACCAACCTTCATCTCCTAACTGATGAAAGGGCAGGACCCAGACGGCGGTGATGAGCTACTCGCTTCCTGGATCATTCTGCCTTGTGGCAGCCTGACTTCTCAGCCTTTGTTAGGCGATTTGCATTGGATAGCACTTGTCTCCTTAGGGAGGGAGGACTAGGTGATTTCCTAATTGCCATTATGATCCTTGGTTTGATTACAGGTGGGCACACAAGCTGGGATTTCTGCGTTACAAAGGGATAATATCGTTTTTAGATTGCATTTGCAGATTTTTGTAAAATTGGAGTTATGCTTGTGGGGACTGAAAAAATTCTCCAGGTTTTTATCACATTGTGGGGAAATCTGGTCCCCACAATGTAAAAATGACGAAAACACTGTATACTGCTCATGGCCACCCAGTCATACAGGAGCCTTACATGTTTTAAACAGACTAGACATAAAAAAAACGTGATTTCAGGAGAGCACTGATGGTGTTACGTGGTTCTTAGAATGTCGCATGATTAACAGTCTGTGTGGTTTTTAAATTGCTGAGGCAAAAGTGCGAGCGACTGTCTCCTCTCCCAGAATTCAGTTCCCCACTTGCAGTTAAAGATGGACACACACCGTTTATCTCATGCAGGTACGGCTTGTTCCGCTTAATGCTGTCACTCTTAACACTCCCCGGCAGTTGCTCCGCCTCCTGGTCCCGCTAACAGACCCGACTGCGGTCCTGCAGCCTCCACCCCGGAGCAGCAGCAGAGTCCCTTGTCTGCTCTGGAGCTGCTGCAGTATAAACTCACCAAGCAGGTGAGTCGGCAGCTCTCTCACCGTGCCGCTACCGCCGCTGTCCACTAGAGGGAGCCGAAGGAGTGGGAAACTGTAGGCCTGTCAGCACTCTATGGATACGGAGTAGGCTGCACAAACAGGGTAGTCTAGGACATCGTTTCTCAAACCAGTCCTCTGCGGCCCCCAGACGGCCCACGTTTTTGCTCTCTCCCAATTTCCTGGGAGCTGGGAGGGAGTAAAACCGTGGATCGTCTTAGGGTCTCCGAGGACTAGCGCTGGTCAAGGATTTGTGTCGTGCTTGTTAAGGGGCTGCTGGTCTCCTCTGTTGTCAGGATCTGCAGTACGCACAGCAAGCCCAGCATTCCATGAAGACCTTTGTAAGAGCAGTGGGGCATCCATCTGAGAGTGAAGGCAGAGGCCAGGATGAGGGAGTCCGTGTTGGCCCCCAGGTAAGGTGGCACTGATCTGATGACGTTTTAGCCGGGTAGCCCGCAGAAAGTTCTCACAGCTCCACTTCCCTGACCAAACAGTATTCCAGAGCAGAGAAGGAGAACGTGCTCCCCAAGCCCGGCCGGTCTGGGAGGCCCACCCACTCCCCTGGCGTGCCCCAGCCCCTCATGTCCTCCCTGGGCACAGACAGCTCCCTGCAGGATGTCTGGCGCATGCTAGAGGTGGACTCCAACCTTTCTGGCCTCACCCCCAGGGATGGCGCTGATGGAGGTGGGTCCACGTCCCCTTCGCACCACTATTTTTCCCCAACCTGCCTGGTGATGAAATGATGACCCTCCACTGAACTAGTAAATATAAAATATAAATATAAAATAAATAAAGTATCTATAGGACTTTGCATAAATCATTAGCCAGAATAATCTAAATGTACCTGACATTGCCTGGTTTAATTACTTTAAGATGTCCCCCCTGGTCAGAATTGCATTGTCGTATTACATTCCATACATTTTATACTAAGTCAATAAAATGGTAGGACCAGATTTTATGTGTATTCTATCCTGTAAAACCCCTGGATTTCTGAGCCCATTCCGTCACAGTAATCTACATTTTTCCCGGATTAGTTAATTTTTTTTGTAAATTCTGCAGTGAATTTGTTTTAGCTTCGCTTTAGCTTCTGGGTAATACTCTAGAATCACTTGACAACCTGACCTTACGAACAGAGAACTTCTCACAGATAAAACGAAGCAGCTGGAAATCAGAACTGCAACAAACGGTCTGGTATGGCGGCCATATAATTCAGCGTATGGGGGTGAAAAGGCCAGTGTGAAAGATGTACTTATCACAGCTTGGTTTAGAATCCTTAGCCTGCAGGGCATTATGGGAGAGAATGGTGGACGCAACATGACTCTGGGAAGGTCTTCTGGGAGAAGGGCATCGGCAGAAATGACAGTCTCCTGGGGACAGGAGTATGCATGGAGTTATAAAAATGGGGTGAGATGTCTGTCCTGATCCCAGGCCAGGTTTCAGGGACAGAGGTTGCCCGGGGACTGGCCTTGTTTCACGCCTGTATCAGATAGCCAGGGTCCACTCTGTCTGCTGAAACGACATGGCGAAGGGTTTCTCAACCACGGCGAGGCTGCCAGATCTGGAAGCACGCAGTGCATGTCCGTGAGATCTGCCTCCCACGTGTCCGTGCTGTAATTTTACTGTCGATCCCCAGGCTCATTCAGGAAGAGTCATACTTGTGCTATGGCATAGTCACCGTGCTTCAGCACAGGCTGTCAAAATGTTATAAATACCGTGAAATCCCTTTTTACACAGTTCTTCACTATTCATCATTCAGTCATTTGTCGCTTGATGACAGGTATGTCCTGAGAAAAGCGTCGTTAGGCGATTTCATCATTATGAAACATCAGAGTTCACTTACACATACCTAAATGGTATAGCCTGCTACACACCTAAGCCACAGTAATCATTTCATTTTTGGAAGTAGAAAGAGTAAAATGAAAAAGCAATAAAAAGTACATTACTACATAAACCAGTTACATGGTTTATCATCACATATTATGTAGGATACATTATTGTATGAGCTATACTCTCACATGACTGGCAGTGCAGCGGGGGTGTTTACACCAGCATCAACACAAACATATGTGTCACTGGCAATAGGAATGTTTCACCTCCGTTATAATCTCACGGGGCCACCATCATATAAGCGGTCTGTCGTTGACCGAAACTCATGCCACATGACTATAATGCATCTCATTCCATGCATGCTTAACAATTACTTTTAACTGACACTTGTTGGTGAGTAACAGGCAATTTTCCGTCATCGTTAAAGGAGGTCACGTTCAGGCATCTCCATTGAAACATTTTGCAGCCTGGTTGTGCATTTTCGAAACAGCCTTCTGCTTTAAGGTAACCAGTTTGGCTGGTACCTCCGGCCCATCGCTAATGATCCCATTATTCCGCTTAATTAGTCATCGCCCCTGATGAGGTAATGTTTCATACGTAATCGGCGTGCTCTATAGCTAAGCATGAAGTGCCAGTAGGAAGCAGATGCTCAGTTCCGCAGTAACCTGATGCTCTCGAGTCAGGGCCAGCTACCCCGGTGGCCAGTTGTGACCCCTAGTCAGCTTATTGACAGAGGCTGGAATCGGCGCTTACTGGCACTGCCTCTGTATATCTGGGCCCGGCCCCAAGAGGCCTGGGCACAGTTACCCAAGCAGAGAACTCACCTCTAGGTTCAGTCTCCTGTTGCTGCTCTCATGGAAATGTCCTCTAGGTGAGGTACCTTCTGCGCGTCTCTGCTAAAAGGCTTAGAACCCCACTCTGAGTGGGGTTGCCAGTGTTTTACATTAGATCCATAATAAGCATATCTGAAACCCAATAATTCATTTACAGTATATTACATATTACATACAGTATATTTCCAGGAAGCATGGGATGTATGTTTACAACTTCCTAAATTTCCTTCTGGATAAATAAAGTATCTCTATCTCTATCTAACTAAATAGTTGAAATTTTTCATTAAACAAAAAATGAAGACTTAATGACAGCTACCCAACTTTTTTCCTTCCAGAAACAATGTGCATTGATGTTCCAGCATTCATTTCTTTTGGAAATGCAAATTCTCATCTGCATTTTAAGACTCCAGTGGTATAGTAGAGATACTTATTTACAGACTGTAGGTGAAGGTGAAAAATTGTCATTGCTGTCACACCACAGCACGCAACAACGAAATGTGTCCCCTGCTTTTATCCCATGTGACATTGTGACACCGCAGGGGGCAGCTACTTGAGCGTCCAGGGAGCAGTGCTTGTGGGTCAGGGACTCGAATCAGCGATCTTTCGATTACCAGGTTGCATCCCTAACCTTTACACCTGCCTGTACTCCCTAGACCTGAAAATATTTTGCCTAACGTGACAAACATGCTGACGATTAGGGACTTGACTTGCATGCCTCTTTTTTTTTTCCCAAAAGATATGTAACTGAAAGAGTAGTGATAGTTCAGGTTAACTGAATTAAAAATAGGCCCATACTCCACAGGCCGAGTGCGCTGATCCTCTAGATGAGCCAGTTACAGATAGCAGTACTGTGTTGTAGCATGTTACAGGTCAGAGGTTATCCTAGATGGGTCCAACAATGTTTGCTTTGTGCTTAAGTGCCCCATTTCTTCCAGCCACAGGGCTGCATCAGTGGTTGCAAAACAGCAGACGTGCTCTGGACAGCCCAATGCTGTCTTTGCCCAATGGCAGGTCATCCTCAGTGCAAAAACCTTGAACAGGAATCAGTTCCATTTTACAGTACGCTCCTGATTCTGCGCCGAAGCAGCTGGCCCTTCCCATAAGGAATGCACGTGGTCCTTAGTCCCCTTTCAGCCTTACATTTTGCTGCTCAGGGATTAATCAATAAATGTTAACACAGTTTTGGCAGCTTCTATTTGGCAATAAACTCTGGTGGGTAATTTGTGTCTTACTTATAAAAAAAAAAGAAAGAAAGGCAAGCATGATGTTTTGTGTCCTTTTTTGGGTGTCTTCTGGAACAGGGGCAGACTTCGAGAGAGCCAGAGGAGTCGGACCTGGTCCAGCACACAGGGTATCCATCCAAGGTACAAAGGTACCTGTCCAGGAGAGGAAGAAAATGACAAGGGCAGCTGGAAAGCCCAGCATGAAGGCCAGAAGTCACGGGAAAGCGACTGGTGTAAGAAACTACAATATCAAAGACTGAAATCGTTTGTATTTTATATGCTGTGATACGCTGTCTGAAAAGTGAATTTAATGTAATATAACTCACTTTTTATAACTGGGGACATATTTATACAGCAGGTGCGATCAGTGTCAGAACTAATAAACTAATTAAGCCAAAACATGTGCATTTGTATGACTTTAAATAAAAAGAACCTTGGCTGATTTGGTGAACATAAAGTGTGTGCTTCTGATTGCTTAACTGTAAGGTTAACAGAATTGTAACAAAAAAAATACTCTCAAATTAAGCTTGTTCTGTGCTGGACAATATGACCTTATGACGCACACCATAAGAGAGACAATCAGTGATGCGGCCTTCAGCATGTATTACTGACTGTGTTACCAACATGTTTATTCTGAGACGACAAACAGCTTTTTGTTTTTCACATTAACATAAATCCCTGGTGCTTGTAAAAGGTTTACTTGACAGGATGCCCTCTGTTGGGAATTAAACTTATGCTCTACATACAACTCATAAAAACAACTAAATAGTTAAAACAAATACTGTGGGATATAAGTTTACAGTAAATGAACCAAAATATGGTGGATATACTTCAAGTAGCACAATTTCTGAATGTATTTTAAACGTAGTCACTTTTATTTGGCCTAATTTTGCTTAAGCAGGTAAACTGTATGCTATGTCATGTATATGTGGTTTGTTTTATTTAACTTTTTCCTGAAGATTCAGTTGAACTACAGTAACCCTACTGTTAGCTTTCTCCAATTACATCAGTGACACTGCTGTCCTGGTAACAAGCTCCTCCTATACTGTGATGTCAGAACATCACCCTATCTCCTAGCAACTCCCTTGCATTCACTACGATTGGATGAGCCTACACACCCCCATGCTCTGATTGGCTAATGTGTGCACCTGATAAGAATATTGCAGCTGCTTGAGGGTGGCACACAAAGTGCTCCATGAAGAGTTTTCTGAGCCTTATTTCCTGAATAAATTCACAATGGTGAAATAAGGTCAGCCTTTCCAAATCTAAAGAATCTTTGGAATAGCTTTTCCTAAAGTAGAACATGTCTTAAATGTTGATCACGGAACAAAAAAAAAACATTTTATGCTTGCTTTTACGGCTGATAGTAGTTATAGCTGCTCAGAATGTTAGTATTCTGTCTAAAATGTGCACAGCACATCTATACAAAACGTTATAAAACGTTTCCTTTACCAAGCAGCACAATATTCTCAATTGCGACATATTCCTAGCCCTCAGTTTCGAAAAGTCACATTGCACCCCAATGTGTGTTTGCTAAGATTTAGCAACGCAAAGGCCTTCTGGCTTATGACAGCTTTGGGAATTTACAGCTAAAGGCACTAATGTAGCGCGGCCACGATACAGCACGAACGTGTGCCTGTTAAAACGCTCCTATTCATTCATATATATATATATATATATATATCTGTGCGTGTGTACGCTACACTACACTCCAGTTCTCTAAATATTTCGTTTAAATAAGCGAATTTAAACCAATACCTGCTGTAGTCTCGTTGAATGAGCGTCTCCTCCAGACACGTACGTCTTTAAAATAAAATAAAATAAAGAAAAGTTAAAACTAAAGGGAAATATAAGTATTGTTACTGATGCACGTGTATTATTACTCGCTAATGCGTGTCCAGTGATGTATAGCGCATGCTGGCAGTGCTTTCGTAACCCCTGTGCCAATGTAATCGCCGTGTCGAAACGCCGCCGGGACGGGCTCCGTGACCCCGCCGCCGCGATCCGGACCCGATCCGGACCCGATCCGGCCACGGCCGCGTTTGCTCAGCGCTGAACTCGGGTAACCCGCGTCGGAGCGGGATCTCTGCGCGCTTTAATGACCCTGCGGAGGCGGTTGGATGTCACCCCATTACCGCGGGTGTCTGGGAGCCCGGCCTCCCTTCCCATTGGCCTGCGGTGCGGAGCCGAGCCGTCAGCCCATGTGGCGTGGCCACTCGGCATGTCAGACATTTAAATTAAACGGGCAAAGAATCGGGCGGATCCAGGCTGCTCTCAAGAAACATCCTGAGATTAAAGCTCCCACATTACCTCCCTAGACGGCTTTGGAACAATATACACGTATATATTTTTGCGCCGGTTAAGGATATTTGCGCAGGTAAGTTTTATTCGCATCTTCATTCATTCCTAAAAGAGCCGCGGCCAGAATGATGGTTTGCGGCCAGATAGCGACATGGAGGGGTCGATTTAACTGCAAATGTGCATTTTGGGGTTATTGGCAAAGTGAGACGTATATTCCCGGGGAAACCTGTTATTCCTGTGCGGAACGCGGAATAAGCGATGCATGTGTTCGCTCGGGCTAAATTAATAAGCGCCCTGCCGCTTGTTTGTGTGCTACTGCGGGGTGGCAGGCTGGCCGGCCGGCCGGCTGGCTCGGCGCAGGCACCGGCACCGGCATGATATTCCGCTTGGGGAATGAATGAATCCATGAATGAATGAATGAATGAATGCATGAATGGGGTAACCGGCGGTGCGAGAGCCGTAACGATAATAGCGGGGTAATTGGAGTGGGCACAAGCCGGCTCCGGGCCACCCCGATGCGGCGGAATCCCCCATGTTTGCGCACTGGGGAGAAAAGGGCAGCTCGCGTTATAATAAGCATGGAAAGCCCTGCGCGCAGTCATTAATGCAGTACTGCTGTGCCGGCACGGCCATTGGAAAAGGTGGCGCATCCAGCAGTCCGATGGAAGCATCAAGTCACACCTGCAGGGCTCCCAGTTTGCTAACTAATCCATAATGCAGCCGCTTTCCCCGCAGCCCATCACTCCCTATGCACATTTAAATAATAAACAGTATGTGGGAAATATGTGTTTTAATTTCCGTAACAATGCAGTTTCGACCATAAAATGGCAGATTATGTGATGTTAGTTCGTGCATCGAAAGTACATTTTTTATTTTTTCCCCCCATTGCCATGTATGTATTTCGGCTACCAGAGGAGCCAAAGTAAAACTGCTCCCGTCCGAAGAGGAAGCGCGAAGCGGCGGGTCCCCGACAGGAGGCATTACACAAAATGGATTCCGCCTCTCATCGCACTTTGCTTTTTCCTGCTTTTTCCCCGTGGCGCAGTTGTTGGGGCGAATTTTGCTCAAGGGTCTCGTCGTTTGGTTGCAACTGGGAATTCGTCTAGTTTTGCAAAATTGCGAATCTCGAGCCCTTCCTTCACCGATTCGGGCGTTTTCAGATTTTAGTGACGTCAGGTCGGCCCTTAAATAAATAATAAAAGAAATCACTAGCAATAGTTTGATGCCCCATAATTCTTATCTGTACTATTCTATAATCTATAACCAATGGATCTTATTAAGCATCTAGATTTGCAGGAAGTTTATCTAGGCGTCGTGCCAATTAGTATTAATATTAGTGTCACCAGCTAATTTAGAATTACGTTTTTTTTCTTTAACCTGCAACACGTATTATTCACGATCCCTTTGACACCACCTGGAGTGGAGGTAAAAGTAAACCGCACCAGAAGGTCGTCAGCATAGCTGAGTTCATCTAAGGTGTACCATATCTGTTTTTTTAACAATTTATAAAGAAAGACCACCTGTACACTTTTTAATATGACAGTGTTATAATTGCACAACCTTTAAGTTTGCCCCGCATATCTGAGCCCTTTCTGCATGTCACGCACGTGCGGAATTTCTCGAGCCGCCTGTCGTCACGTGCTGCCGGGATCTACTTTAGCGCGAGAGCGCGCTTAAAAAGGGAGCCTCTTTAGGACACAACTTGCTTAATGCTGTCGGCTCAGAAAATTAACCTTGTGCTCATTTCGTCCGTTGCACATGTATACTGGCTGATAATGTGATGCAGGCGTCTCTGACTGGTGAAGAGATTGGTACCCACAAGGAGTAACAGTCAGCCTCAGCCTTTGAGATGCGGCCCATGCTCAGGGCTGGATCTGCCTTTTCACAGGCTCTAGGCAAAGCTTTACTAGGGAGGCCCCCCTATGAAGATAATTGATGATCGTTTTCACTTCCTCTGCATGCTGGTAATTTGGGGGCCTTAGGCAACTACCTATAGCTAGAGCCAGACCTACCCATGCTGATCACATGCTACACCCTAAAATTAATTTGTCACATCTGCAAATGTATCTGCCAAAGCTACCTCTAAAATGTCAGGATTGGGGACCCCATGTGACCCATGAGCAGGTGAGTGAGCTTGCTACTACTCAGCTGCTATAAAAATTACTAGCAAAACCAGCGTATTTAGTGACTGGTTAGTTTATGCCCACAATTTTTAGCAAAGTTGTTTCTCTTGAGTATATCAGAGAGAACTCATGGGAGGGAAGACAACTTGGTTTAAAAAAAAAAAGTGCTGAATTCTGCCTCACAGACAAGAATTACAATGAGCCCCAGGCAGGGGGTCTGCAAGAGATTTTGGGCCCCATGAAAGCAAATCATATTCATCTCCCACCCAAACCAGTTGTATTTCAGATTTTTTAGGGCACCTGTCGCTCAGTTTATCAGACTTTTAATCTCATAAACTAAGGTCTTAATTTACTATGTATTCTGTTCATTTTAACTCACTATACCTGTTACGGATTTTAACAATGTAATGCCAAACTGGCCTTGGAAATGATTAAGCCTGAATTTATTTAAAGAACAGCTACATTTTTGTAAATTTAAATTTCTGGATAAGAAAATATTCCCTATTGTTTGTATACTCTATAGACGTATTTACACTTAAGTAAAATGCTGCCAAACGGCAAATATGGGATGCAGGCTCATTGTTTCTTTGTGCTTTGTTAGAAATTCTGAGTGTTTAACCATCAGATTTTTACTGTGTGTAATATGTGAGCACACAGTACATTTTTTTTTTCCACAATTAAAACTCATCACAGGGAGGCCGGTTAAACTGGTTTGCTGAATGCATGCTGGGAAAATGCATCATGCGTGATTGCAGTGTGATCGCACACTTGCACCTTGGCTAACAGCCGAAGTCTCCGCTGGGTATCTGGAACGTATAGGATCATGCATGTGTGTACCTGTTTAGACCTCCTCCGCCTCTGTACCATTCTCTGGAGACAATGAAAGACAAGGCCAGGTGACTCATCCACAGTGAGAATCCTTCACTGGCCCCAGTATGGATGTACAATTTTTATTTTTTCATTTAGGAACACCAGACTAATATGTTGAGTCCTTTTGACCACATGGCTTGTCTCATGAGGGTGTGACTAGTACATGTGGAAAATGGATTTTACCAGTTAAAAGTCTGTATATGGATCATGTGAACTGTGGACTATTGAAAGCTGCAAGTCTGACCCAGGGTTTAAAACTGTCATGAGAATAGTTTTGCAAATTCATGCCGTCTTCCTTGCGTGACAGTCAGTCTCACCAATCAGAAGTGCCTTGCTCCTCACGTGCCAATCATGCTTACCAATCAGAAGTGGCCCACAGTGGCTGCATATACGCCCACAAACACAGATACGTGAAACCAAAGGAAAACGTTAAATTCGCAGTGCAGAAAAATATTGGTTCCACAGCTGAGCCGTAAGTGAATTACCTACCTATTTCATGGTCAGAGATTGTTCACAGAATTTTGGATTCAATTCATATATTACTGTTTTTATCTTTGGATTAATGTATAGCGCAGTTCAGATTTCAATGTACGGTTGTACTCAATTACAGTTTTTTTATACATAGAGTGAATTCTGAGTTTTAAAAGAATTGCAAATCAAATCACAATCGCAGTTTCTGTCAGATAAATCGCAATTTGTTATTTTTTTTAAATCATTCAGCCCGAATCAGTATGGAGCTGTAATCTGCTGTGGCAAGGGCTCAATTGAACTGGGTTATGAAGTAATCAAGATGGGCTGTGTGTATCCTGCCTTTGACTCTTAACTGTCCCCTGAAATTTGGTGTGATTTTTCTGGGTTTTATCCATTTTAATCTCCTGTAGTTTTTTTACTTGTTGTTTAAGCACTCCATATATGTGCTAAAATAATTAGTGTCAAATACAATGTCTCTCTAAATTAGCATAATGATAGTCATCCGGTCTGCATGGCGGGTTTCAGTGTTTTGAGGGAAACAGCCCTACAGTCCATTTTTAATCTTTTTCCATTTGCATTTCTGTATTTACCTGTACAATGAGTCGTGCTTCTGCACTTGGAGATCTCAGCGGCTCTGCTTTTGTCTGGGTTGCCGGATGACAAGGGCCAAGGGAGACGGGGGTCTTGCCTCTGTGTGGCAGTGGCCTCTATCCCCGTGAGAGAGGGAATGCCATTTCTGTGCCCCCTTTGTCAGCTGAGTTCTCTCTGGCAAGCTGCGGCACGCATTGTTCGGCGCAGAGAGGAGAACAAAGGTCAGCAAGACTCCCATGCCACTTCCACCGGCCCCTTGTACTGCTACAACAGACCCGCAGTCTGATCTCCTGGAGAAGTGGGCCGCTTTATTTCCTGTCCCCCCCGGCATGACATGAGCGCGTTTTCCATCGGGTCATGCGCGAAGGGCACTTCTCACGCCGATTTCTCCTCCGGTGAACCGCTTTGACTTCGCCCCTTCACCCGCAGGGACCTCAGCATCATGGAGGAAATCGTAATCGCTGGCATTTCGGGCAGACTCCCCGAGTCGGACAACCTGCAGGAGTTTTGGGAGAACCTCTTCAACGGGGTGGACATGGTGACAGAGGACGACAGGAGGTGGAAACCAGGTGAGAATCGGAGCGGGTTGCTATGCTTCACATTGTCCTGTGCTGCTGGCAGTATGTCCATGTGTGTATAATGTTACCGTGTTTCATTCTTCGTGTAAAATCATTTTAAATGCGATTGAAAGCGTTTCAGTGGTAAGGGATATTACGACTTTTTTTCCACCCTTCCCGCTCCCCTACTTTGCCCTTAGTGTTGGCAGTAGCTTCCTCTCTGAATAGAGCTTCACTCTATTCCCTTTTCAGTCCCCTTTATTCAAGGGAGCCATTTTGCTCCTCTGAGACGGACCCTAAAAGGAAAGATGATCTGCATATTCTCAGTATCCCTAGATGCCCTGAAAAGCAGAGGGACTTCTGAATGAAGCTCCTTAGCTGGGGCTGTAACGTCCTTCCTGCCTCCTGTAGGTTTGTACGGCCTGCCCAGGAGAAACGGAAAACTGAAGGATATCAGTAAATTCGACGCCTCGTTTTTCGGTGTGCATCCAAAGCAAGCCCACACAATGGACCCCCAGCTCCGACTCATGCTAGAAATCTCATATGAAGCCATTGTAGATGGAGGTGAGTGCTTTTGGCATAGTGAAAACTATAGGTGTCTGCTGACATCCTCTGAACCTCACCAGGGCTTGAAGCACCTGTTGTTGTTCCTGTCTCAGTGATCCTAGGGTGGATTGCATGAGATCTAACATCTATGATTGCTAGGATGCTTCCTTGCCTGTTTGAGCATTATACTTGGGTACCATTTACAAACTTAATTAGAAGGAATCACCCACGCCCCCCCCCCCCCAACCCCCCGCCCCCCTCGCCCCCCTCCCCCGCCCCCCCCCCCCCCCCCCCC
>JAODKM010000088.1:12621963-12632048 GCA_026780845.1 Petrocephalus sullivani | reverse complement strand
TTTTCGAAGCTCCGTCCGGCACAATTGTGCTTCCGAAGTGGAAAAAGCGCCCCCCCCCCCCCCCCCCCAATGATTCGTTGTCCCCAGGTATAAATCCAGTATCCCTACGTGGGTCCAAGACAGGGGTATACATCGGTGTCAGCGGCTCAGAAGCTGGGGAAGCTTTCAGCCGGGATCCAGAGGAACTCCTTGGCTACAGCATGACTGGCTGTCAGCGGGCTATGTTTGCCAACCGCCTCTCCTACTTCTTTGACTTTAACGGTAAGAAGGGGGCAAATTGTTCAAAACCTCAGGGTAAAACTTCAAGCCAGTTTCCCGCATTGCTGGTGTGTTGGGAAATAGTCATGAATCACTTCCCAAGAATGTTTAGGATTTACTAAGTTTATTTGAAAGTTACCAATAGACTTTCTCCTCTGAGGCCAAGAGGTTGTTGGTCAATGGTAAGTTGCAATCATAGTATGTCTCAAGTTTATTTGAAAGTTACTAATAGACTTTCTCCTCTGAGGCCAAGAGGTTGTTCATCAATGGTAAGTTGCAATCAAAGTATGTCTTCACTTTGCTCGTTCTGCAGGTCCAAGCACCGCCATCGACACAGCCTGTTCCTCGAGTTTGCTCGCCATGGAGAACGCCTTCCACGCCATTCGATATGGGCACTGTGATTCTGCTCTAGTGGGTGGGGTCAATCTGCTGCTCAAACCAAACACCTCTGTGCAGTTCATGAAATTGGGGATGCTCAGTCCTGGGGGCAGCTGCAAGTCCTTCGACTCTTCAGGTAGTGGGTTGAGTCACTCGGGAATGTGGGATGGAGGCGGGACAGTGATATCGAACAGAGAAAGTGAAATTAACGGGAATTATACGGCGCCTCGAGTTTGATGCCTTGCCACTATTCTCAGGCGACGGATATTGCCGCTCCGAGGCTGCTGTGGCTGTTTTGCTGACCAGGAGGTCCATGGCAAAGAGGGTTTACGCTACAATCCTCAATGCCGGCAACAACACCGATGGTTACAAAGAGCAAGGTAACCAACGGCCGGAAGCCGCAGCACTAACTTGAGCCAACGTGTGTGTTTGTGTGTGATTTGAAAGTTTCTTAAAGCAGATGTTTCATGGCAAAAATGCATCAACAGCTTCCTACAGACAGGAACCTTTTCCCCAGTCACTCTTGACATAGATGCCACTACAGGCCGTGTTTATAAACAAATCCAACCATAGATCAAGCGTTTGTCTGGAACGCAGTGGCCCCTGTCCCAGGACACCAGCAGCTCACGTTACCTCCGTGGTGTCTGCAGGCAGACCTGTCTGTCTCTCTCCCTCTCTCTACTCCACCTTTCGTGCTAAAGTGATATCTTGTGCGTCATGGTTTGAAGTACACCAGATATATGCATGTGCTCCTGTATGTTCATTCTGGCTGCTTGTACATATTGGTCATGTGGTGTTACCACATGCTGTATGTAGTTAACTTATCCCACTTAACTTATACCACATGCTGTATGTAGTTCTAGACTCTTGGCTCACGTTGATAGCTTATCAAACCATTTATAGCTGTCTATTCTAAATTAAATTGTCTCTGTTAAATGATAGCTAGATTAATTAATTAAGGGCCCTTAAAATGACCTTAGTGTCCTAAGATGGGTTTTATTGGTTAAATGTTTATTTTAATCAAAAAATAGTAGGCTACAAAGATATTCTTGTGATCATATTTGACAGCTAGCAGTTGTCATCTTTTAAGTGTTATACGTAAAAATTTAATTCGGCTTCTAGTCGTTTATTCGGTATCCATTCTGGAGACCTCTAAGGAAGGACGGGGAGCAGTTAGGGGTCGACCAAGGTGGGACAGCAGTACTTTGCAGAGCACGCAGTCACATGGAGAATTTAGGGTCACTATTTCACCCAGCCATATTTTTGAACTGTGGGAGGAAATCTGCTTCACTCTGTCCGTCGTCTTCAGGCGTCACCTTCCCTTCGGGTGAGATGCAACAGCGCCTGGTGCGCTCCCTCTACCAGGAGGCCAATATCTCCCCAGAGCAGGTGGAGTACATCGAGGCCCATGGCACAGGCACCAAGGTGAGTCTGCTGTGGCACCAACTCCATAGTCACTCCATCTGTCACTCATTGGGTTGGGAATTTTGTGCTCATGTCCAAAAGGTTGTGCCCTGCGGAATAGTCATATGACCATTGTGGTCCTGAGCGAGGTTCTTAAATCCAATTGCTCAAGGAATGTTGGCTAACTCTGCTCTCAGATCACATGTATGGGCAAAAGTATCCCCTAATGACTTTGGTGGTTACCATACAGAAGTGAATGTCCCATAAGAAGTTAACCTGTGGATTTTTATTTTTTTTTTTAGGTTGGGGACCCCCAAGAAGTTAATGGCATCGTCAGTGTCTTCTGTCAATCTGAGAGGGAACCTCTGCTAATTGGTTCCACCAAGTCCAACATGGGCCACCCCGAGCCTGCGTCTGGGCTGGCTGCTCTCGCCAAGGTGATGACCTGTACCCTTTGCCCGCTGTAAGCAGGTCGTGGTCTTTCTGTTGTGCTAACGGAATTGGGGGGGGGTTCTTTGCTGGTTAGGTGGTCTTGTCCCTGGAGCATGGCATGTGGGCTCCTAACATTCATTTCAAGGAGCCCAACCCCGACATCCCGGCACTATTGGACGGCAGAGTGCGAGTCATCACCGAACCTCTGCCTGTCAAGGGTGGCATTGTGGGCATCAATTCCTTTGGCTTCGGAGGCTCGAACGTCCACGTGATCCTGCGGCCTCCGGGCCCCGTGGCCGCACCCCATGACGCAAAGATGCCGCTCGCCGTTCCCCGGCTCCTGCAGGTGTGCGGCCGCACGGAAGAGGCCATCAATGAGCTCGTCCAGAAGGCCAGGGACAACTCGGGCAATGCCGGCTTTCTAAACATCCTCAATGACATCTCCACCGTGCCCACCACCAGCATGCCTGTTAGGGGCTACGCTCTGATTGGTAGCGAGGCGGACGCCATAGAGGTGCTGCAGTCCCAGGCCTCATCCAGGCCTCTCTGGTACATCTGCTCAGGTGAGAGCTGCCAGACTTCATAAGGGGCCTAGTATGTAATGTTCATTGTGCTGCAAATTCCCATGATGACACTGGGCAGCTGGTGGCATAGGAGGGCGCTTCGAGGAGGGACACTGCTGTTATATCCTTGAGCACTTTATGCTTCACCTCATTTGACCCTGTCTAGCTGGAAAAAAATTAGTTACAATAAAATGTACCGTAAAGTGCTCCACCTTCCCGCCCAGTGCTGCGTCTTGCAAGTTAAGCAAAGGAGTGTCAGCATTGGGCGTGTTCAGAGCGACGGGCCCCTGATCCACCTCATGTTTGCAGGGATGGGCACGCAGTGGGCAGGGATGGGCCGTAGCCTCATGCAGCTGGCTGAGTTCCGCAACTCCGTCCTGCGCTCGGACGCGGAGCTGCGCCAAACGGGTCTCTGCGTGTCCCGCATGCTCATGGAGGCTGACGAGAGCACCTTCGAGGACACGGTGCACGCCTTTGTGGCGCTCGCAGCCATACAGGTGAGAGGGAGCAGGTCACCGCGGCCGGTGGACCCGCCCCGGCCCTCACCGCTGGCTCTTGAGGTGGAGGGCTCTAATGAGCCATTGTTAATTTGTTAATTTTTAATATACTTTACTGCCATGCGCTGCCAAAATAGTCCAGATTTAAACTCTGTCCCGCTCTCTTATACAGTCAGTCATCTAATATCTTTATCAGAGCAGCTTTTATTGCTGTGTAAGCAAGTAGCCTGCCAAACAAAAACTGGTTTAATAATGTTCATCTGCCTAGCATGTGTTCTCTCTATCTTACAGCCTCTTATCTAGTATAGATAATTTATATAGATGTATTTAGATATATTGCTGGGGGGGGGGGGGTTGGATTCTATCCCAGACCACACAGGACACGCGCTAAGGGGGTGGCAGTCCCTCCCAGGGCACAGACACCCTATGGGCAGTGTAGATTCACCAGCTCACTTAACTGTGCTTTAAACTGTTTTTAGACTGTACAGTGGTCCCTCGCTTATCGCGATCAATCCATTCCAGACTCTACCGCAAACGTGAATTTCCACGAAGTAGGATTCTTTATTTATAAATCGAATATTTTCGATTATAGTTGGAGCATAGAAAAACTGTTTACGACGTTCTAAATATGTTTTTTAACATTATTAGAGCCCTCTAGATATGAAACGACGCCCTTTAATCACCATTACTCAATATATTAGACAAAATAAGAGAAGACATACTAGACGTTACAAATATCATATTATTGTAGATTTAATTACACACAAAACTTACACAGAACCACTAACCTATGAAAATAAGAAGAAGCAGAAGGCTTAGAAGAAGCAGCACGTTAGGAGCCATCGTGGGGCTTAGATAAAAGTTCTCCGAAATCACAAACAAAGATGCTTCCGATGCGTAGCGATGTAGAAGCGTGTATGAGAGACACGCACTTGCGTGATGCTGAGTAAGTCAGTGGCCAGGATAGGAAGAGGATATAACTGTCTCAGACAACAGAGCGTGTGCTGTATCCTTTTCACTGTCTCTATCAACTTTTTAATGAATATACAGTACTGTATGTACTTTAAAGCGCACAGTACTGTATTTGGAAAAACTGCGATAGAGTGAAGCCATGAAGTGGCGAGGGACGACTGTACAGGGTCTGCATGCAAACACACACACACACACACACACACACACACACACACACACACACACACAGTGGGGTTGGGACTTGCAAACCCCCCCGATATGAAGTATCAGTACCGCTGCTGTGTCCCACAGCTCTGCTTTTAACGTAAAGCACACTTGGCACAGCCCTGCATACTTCCCCTTTAGTCGCTAGGCTTGAATGCCTAAATTTCAAACCGACTGATGACTGGATGGTTGATTCTGGTGCCTTTTACCTGGTGTCTCTGGGCTCCGACGTCCTGTTTGATGTGGGACTCTCCTCATGCCCCTCCGGCCTTTCACAGATCGCCCAAATCGACCTTCTCCAGAAGATGGGCCTGGTGCCCGACGGCATCGTGGGACACTCTGTGGGCGAGCTGGCCTGCGGCTATGCTGACGGCTCCCTCACCCACAGCGAGGCCCTCTTGGCGGCCTACTGGAGAGGGCGCTGCATCAAGGAGGCCAACCTTCCAGCAGGAGGCATGGCTGCCGTAGGTAGGCCTCCCGGCCTCGACCCCCCACCCCCTGTGCACAGAGGTCTCACACTCTGCTTTTGTTTGCATCCAGCTGGAAACATCAGCCTGGTAGCTTTATCTGGACTGTTAACCAATAGCAAAGATGGCCTTGTGTTGCTGATTCCCCTAAAACGTCAGCCCTTTCTGCCTGTCACATCTCCGTCGCCTTCTCATTGCCGCTTGAGGAATTGGGGGGGATATGGGGATAAACAGGCCATGACTGTAAGCCACCCACCTCACACACAGGCCTGACTTGGGAGGAGTGTAAGGCACAGTGTCCGCAGGGGGTGGTGCCCGCCTGCCATAATGCGGAAGACACCGTCACCATCTCGGGCCCTCAGGTAACCGTGATTATGGCATTTTGGCCTGACCAGCTCTCTGCCTTCTGTTGATGAAATTTTTGAAAAGTGGTCACAAGTGTTAGCGGTTGTCTCTAGAGAACAATTTAATTCCCTCTCCAGACTTTTAGTTTTTATTTTTAAATAGTCTTTGAACTCTGGTAATTAGTTGTGTGTGTGTGTGTGTGTGTGTGTGCAGGAAGCCGTCAGCCAGTTTGTGGCTCAGCTAAAGCAAAGTGGGGTGTTTGCCAAGGAAGTGCGCAGTGCTGGTGTGGCCTTCCACTCCTACTACATGGCCTCCATCGCTCCAGCCTTGCTGTCCGCGCTCAAAAAGGTAGGAGCTGCTCCAGCCTGTATAGAGGTCCCTGATTTTACAACAGTGACATCTGCTGGCCGGAAGCCGTAAGGTCGGGCCTGCCCATGCTCAGTGCAGTCGGTGCTAGTGCATTTGGTCCTCCAGAGTTTGTGGGTTTCCCTTCAGAAAACTGGAAGTACAAAATATGCAAAAAAAAAAAACTTGGTGTGAACTGCTTGGGAGGAAAGTACACCTATACCGTAACCTTCTGTAGGCTAACCCAAGTACCCTATCATCATCCCAGGTGATTAAGGAGCCAAAGCCTCGTTCGGCTCGCTGGATCAGCACCTCCATCCCGCAGGAGGATTGGGACAGCCCCCTGGCGCTGTATTCCTCAGCAGAGTACCATGTTAACAACCTGGTGAGCGCCGTGCTCTTCCAGGAGGGCCTGAACCTGGTTCCCGACAACGCCGTGGTGGTGGAGATCGCGCCCCACGCCCTGCTACAGGTAACGGCGCTCAGATCCATCCGTGATTGCCTGCTTCTGCCTTCTCCATCTCACTGAGATTCTCCCCCCACCCTACTGCAGGCTATCCTGAAGCGCAGTCTCAAGCCCACCTGCTCCATCCTGCCCCTGATGAAGAGGGGCCACCCCAATAACCTGGAGTTCTTCCTCTCGCATGTCGGAAAGCTCTACATGAACGGGTCCGTGTTCCTCACTAACCTCCCCTCCTCTTTATACCCGCCGTTCGCCATTGGCTACTCTGCCGGACGCCGTATGCTGATTGGTATTCCCGTTTCTCTGGTAGAATCAACCTGGACAGCAACAAGCTGTATCCAGCCGTAGAGTACCCAGTTCTGGTCGGGACCCCCCTCATCTCTCCCCACATCCTCTGGGACCACTCGCAGACCTGGGACGTCCCAGTCGCTGATCACTTCCCCTCAGGCTCTGGCGGTTCCAACTCTGCCACAGTCTACAACATTGGTGCGTGACAGTGGGAGTGGGAGGGTCTGTGTTGTAGATGCAGAGTCCTTATTCTCTGCTGGGGCATGAAGGCCTTTATGGCTTCTGAACTTTGAAAGCAATTTGCTGCCAGATGGACCAGTGAGTGGTCTCATGCATGACGTACATCTTGATCCCCCATAGACATGAACCCCGAGTCCCCTGACTATTACCTGACGGGGCACTGCATCGATGGGCGCGTTCTGTACCCGGCCACTGGCTACCTGGTGCTGGCCTGGAGGACGTTGCTTAGGAGTCAGGGGGCGGTGATGGAGCACACGCCTGTCACTTTCGAGGACATCACTATCCACCGGGCCACCATCCTGCCAAAGACCGGTGAGGGGGGGCCTCCGTGACCACTTGGGAGGTTACAGCCGGGTTCTGTTACTGTCCCGTCAGATTGTAACTCCAGATTCCCTCCCAGGCACAGTCCAGCTGGAGGTCCGTCTCATGGCTGCCACCAGCAGGTTCGAGGTCTCGGAGAACGGCAATCTGACAGTCAGCGGTAAGCGGCCTCATTCCGACCGCGACAGCGACCTGGAGCGCGGCACCTCAGCGGCTCGCTGCGGTCCTGCACCGGCACCACCTGCCGGTAACTGCGGCACTTCTGTCCGCAGGCAAAGTGAGCATCCTTGAGGATAAGGCTTTGGAAGCATTCCAGTCTCAGGTGACCGAGGCTCCCGAAGTGACCTCAGAGGATGACCCTCAACTGGGTCTGACAGCTGGAGACATCTACAAGGAACTGCGCCTGCGGGGATACGACTACACCAAGGCATTCCAGGGCATCCTGGAGTCCAGTGGCACCGGTGAGGATGCCCACCCAGGGGTCATTGGAGGCCGATTGCCATCGCAGCCCTTCTCTGGTTGACCAGCGACTGAGTGATTTTTTTCCCCCCCCATCCCATGTGCCGCAGGAGACCGCGGTAAGCTGAGATGGACGGGTAACTGGGTGACCTTCCTGGACACCATGCTGCAGATGCTGGTGCTGGGCCTGTCGGGCCGAAGTCTGCGGCTGCCCACCCGGATCCGGTCTGTTTGCGTTGATCCCCGTCTGCACGAGGAGAGGGTTCGAGCCTATGGGGAGGACAAGAAGGGTGAGCAGTCCTCAGCAGCAACACATATCTGCTGCATAGTTGATTCAGTTTTTTTGTAATTTGTATGTTTTTCTATAGATTTCTAGTTTTTTCAGTGTTAGTTTTAATAATCTAAATATACATATATTTTAATTTTTATATCATTTAGTTTGTTTGGGTAATTTTTATTTATAAGGATAGACAGAAAGTTGTGGAGCCGATTGAGGGTCTGTTCTTTGGGGACCCCTACATGAATACACAATGTACATCATGTACTAATGTCCTCAAAAGAGGCAACACGTGTTCGGAGTATTCATGGTCATTGGGGGGGGAAATCAATACTTCAGCTAAATATAAATTATTTAAAAACTACCGGAATGTGTTTGATGTTTTGTTTTTATTTTCAGTTTCTGAACTTTTTTTTGTTTAGTTTGTTTCGTGTCTTGTTTCTGATTACGAAAACGAATACTGTGAGAAAACAGCATTTTTCTTTGATTTTCTGTTTGATGTTGGTCTCTCTGCCGTATCTCCTCTCATAGCCGTCGACGTGCAGGTGAGCCGCTACCTGGACACCATCGTCGCGGGCGGAGTTCAGATCGCCGGCCTCCACGCCACAGTGGCGCCGCGCCGCCAGCAGCAGCAGAGCCCCCCCACCCTGGAGGAGTTTGTCTTCGTGCCGTACATGGACACCCAGTGCCTGAGGACCAGCGAGAAGCTTGGGGAGCGGCTGAGGCACTGCAAAGGCAGGTGCTCCTCCAGGGGCTCTCCACGAGAAACCCAGTCGCCGCTTCTGTGGCTGAGTGATGCGTCAGCCTCCTGAAGCAATGGGGTGCTATATAATAACGACCCGGGTGTTCCGGGGCGACCTCGGGAGACCTGAAGGTCACGCATATGCTGGATGTCCTTCTGGGATTGGCATGCAGTTTTTCCCAGCAGATCTTCAGTGTAACACAGCAGTGAGGCAAAGCTGTTAGAAGCTAAAATACAGTATACAGTACCAACCTGACGAGAGATCGCCATTGTCCTCTGGAGGAAGACTAAAGGCGGCTGCCCACTCTCAAGTTCTTAGTTACTGGTAACGCTTGGTTGCTGGTAATGCTCTACATTAACTGCACCTTTATAATGCATTTGTGGAACATTCATAAGCAACATTTAAGTATATCTTAACATTCTAACGTACCTTAACAGCTTTAGATTTAGCATAGATTAGTAACAAATATTGTACAATTATAATTCTACTTATCATATAACATTTGTTTTTAATGTTTATTAAAGCTGTTAAGTTAGGATGTGAAGGTATACTTACATGCTGCTTATGAGTGTTCTGTCCATCATGGTGCAGTGAACGTTCTTTGAATGCATAATGATGTTCATTTGGAAACCCCCCAATCACGCATACTGACCCTGCTCCCGGGGGCCGTGACTGCAGGTCTGATCCGTCGGCTGCAGCATAAGCTGGCGCAGCAGGGGGCCGCACTGTCCGTGCCCGGCCTGGAGGAGGCGCCGGAGGCCACGCTGTCCGAACCCGGGGCCGAGCCAGGGCTCCCGCGCCTGCTCTCGGCCCTGTGCGCTCTGGAGCTGAACGGCAACCTGCAGTCGGAGCTGGAGCAGACGGTGCGGGCGGAGAGGGACTGCCTGCTGCAGGACCCGCTGCTGGCCGGCCTGCTGGACTCGCCGGCCCTGCGGCACTGCCTGGACACGGCGCTGGAGAACGGCACGCCCGGCAAGATACGGCTGCTGGAGGTAGGGAAGGCCCGCGTGGGCGCCGGGCCGGCCTTGGGCCTCCCTTTTGCTAGAGAAGCGAGCTCCTGCCAGCCACTCTGTTCAGCCAGCTGTGTCTGAGAACATTTTAGGTTTTAACATGCTGTTAGGGAGTCGGCTGGGCATAAGTGCAGCCAGGCTGAGCTTCCAGTGAATCAGTATTGGTGCCGGAGCTACGCAGCAGCTACACAATGGACTTTGTAAAAACAAACACTGAGTTTTCTCACCTGTCAGTCTCCACTCTGTCTGCAGCTGATTTATGCACAAGAAACGGTTAAACGTCACAGTGCCAATATCCTCATACTCTTATCCGCATGCGAAATGCCCCCCCCCCCCCCCCCCCCCCCCGCCCCCGCCCGCCCCCCACACCCGGGGCCCCCGGTCACATCCGGTAGCGCAATGTTCTGGAGACCGATAAA
>JAODKM010000088.1:12608774-12621863 GCA_026780845.1 Petrocephalus sullivani | reverse complement strand
AACACCCCCCCACCCTTTCCCGCATGCGAAAAGCCCCCCCCCCCCCCAACCGCCCCAGTCCGGTCTGTCACACGAAGCCAGTGTGCTCAGTTACAGTGTGTAACTGAATGTTCTGTGAAGCTAATTAGAATTTCCTGATATCGCCATGGAGTGAAAATCCATCACTTTGGTTTGCAGAAACCCAGTCATGTCTTTATCAGTGATAAATGGCTCCTTCTTCAATAAGTGATTAAGGGTAATTAAGGAAAAAAGGCAGCATAGGGTCTCCCCGGGGGGGGGGGGACCTTAATGCTGCTGTTTAATCCAAAGGCACCATGTTTGTGCACTAATGCAGCCCATACTCCCTAGCGGGGGTGAGGTTCCTGGCCCGTGTGAGGCTGCTTTCCGTGTAACGTGCCGTTTGAATCCGTTCCTTCCTCAGGCCCTGGCTGCCGACGGCCGCATCTTCTCCCGCGCTGTCGACCTCCTGAACATCCAGCCCATGCTCCGGGTGGAGTACACGGCCACGGACGTCAGCCAAGACCTGCTGACCCCCCACCAGTCGTCTCTGGAGGAGCTGGGCATCTCCACCGGCCAGTGGGACCCCTATGCGGCCCCTGTCCCCAGTGGCCTGGGTGGCGCCGACCTGGTGGTGTGTAACTGCGTGGCTACCCCCCCTAGCAGCCCGGAGGAGGCTGTGGCCAACCTGGCATCGGCCGTCAAGGAGGGTGGCTTCCTGCTGCTGCACACGCTGCTGAAGGGCGACACGCTGGGGGAGACGGTGGCCTACCTCACGGCCCGCCAGCAGGCCCTGCTCTCCCAGGTAGGTCTCTCTCTGTCGGTCTCTCTCTGTCTGTCGGTCTCTCTCTCTCTCTGTCTGTCTGTCTGGCCCCTCCCAGTGGCTTGCCGCTCCATGCTAACGCTCGCACTCCATGTTTACCAGGCTGAGTGGGAGAAGGTGTTCAGCAAGGCTTCCCTCCACGTGGCCGCCATGAAGAAGTCGTCCTACGGCTCCGCGCTGTTCCTGTGCCGCCGTCAAAGCCCCAGCACGCAGCCCCACTTCCTGCCTGTGGACTCGACCAGCTATCAGTGGGTGGAAAAGCTTAAGGTAACTAAAGAGATGTAGCGTGCCTTTTTCTTTTGCCTCGTTAGCCACCTTATTAATGTTTGTTGTGCCCGCACCCCCCAGTCTATCTTGGCTGAGCCCTCAGAGAGCCGCGTGTGGCTCACTGCCACCCAGGCGCACTCTGGGGTGGTAGGGATGGTCAACTGCCTCCGACAGGAGCCAGGCGGCAGCCGCATAAGGTGAGAATGCTACGTTATGCTAATGCTAGACTGATGCAAGAACTGCACGCTGCTTAAGACTGAGCTATGCTCTGCCAACGCTACCGTACACTCTAATCATAAGGGGCAGTGCGTGCCTGTTTGCGTCATAAGCCGACCTGCTCCTCCTCTGCTCCTGAAGGTGTGCTTTGGTGTCCAACCTGATGCGGTCTTCTGCGCCGCCCACGCTGCTCCCGAAGCACAAAGACATGCAGGCTCTGCTGGAGAGCGACCTGAGCATCAATGTGTACCGCGATGGCCAGTGGGGCACCTTCAGGCACCAGCTCGTCTCCCAGGGTGAGCATCGGCCTGCTTGCTGGAGTTCTGTCCACTTGTGCTGTGCTGATATGGAGCTCGGTTAGCGGTCAGCTAATTAGCCATTGACCGGCTGTGGGCAGTGAGTAGCCATTGGCCCGCTGTGGGCAGTGAGTAGCCATTGGCCCGCTGTGGGCAGTAAAGCCTGTGCTATTCGCTGTGACGCTGTACTTTATCTTGTCCCGTGTGTGCCCCTACGCCTGCGGACCTGCAGAGCTGAGCCAGGAGCCCACGGAGCAGGCCTACGTCAACGTGCTGACCCGCGGGGACCTGTCCTCCCTGCGCTGGATCGTCTCCCCCTTGCGCCACTTCATCCCCGGCAGCCCCAACGTGCAGCTCTGCAGCGTCTACTACTCTTCCCTGAATTTCCGCGACATCATGCTGGCCACCGGCAAACTGCCTCCGGACGCCATCCCAGGTTCGTTAGACCTTTTCACGCCCCCTTCGTTTGATGAATTCCTCTGCATTGTTTTTTTTTTTTTGGCATCATGTTTCCTCTCGTGCACTTCCCATAATCTACAGGAGACTTGGCCCTACAGCAGTGCATGCTGGGAATGGAGTTCTCCGGCCGTGACCCCAGCGGTCGCCGCGTGATGGGTCTCCTTCCCGCCAAGGGCCTGGCCACTTGCGTGGATGCAGACAAGCGCTTCCTGTGGGACGTGCCCTCCGGCTGGTGAGGGCCGGGACGGCGTGTCACCGCGATGGCGAAGGCCGTAACCCGGTGGGTGTGGGACTTGGAG
Source organism: Petrocephalus sullivani (assembly GCA_026780845.1). Lineage (NCBI taxonomy): Eukaryota > Metazoa > Chordata > Actinopteri > Osteoglossiformes > Mormyridae > Petrocephalus > Petrocephalus sullivani. The sequence continues at coordinate 12,619,506 of JAODKM010000088.1, read as the reverse complement.
CGTGTCCGCTTGCTAACGGAGGTGTCCTCTCCCTGGCAGGACTCTGGAGCAGGCAGCTTCAGTGCCGGTGGTCTATGCCACCGCTTACTACGCCCTGGTGGTACGTGGGCGTCTGCGTCCTGGCGAGAGCGTGCTCATCCACTCGGGGTCCGGCGGAGTGGGTCAGGCCGCCATCGGCATCGCACTGAGCCAGGGCTGCCGTGTCTTCACCACAGTGGGTGGGTACCTTTTGGTCATCCATTGTCATCCGCTGTCATTTCTGGGGTCTGAGCTCATCTACTTACGATGAGTTTGTGTTTCGATGAATATCGTAAGTGGAAAATATCAAGTTGAATATGATGGGTACTGTCTACTGAAATAAACAAACAATTGCTGTAGCTAACGACCAGTATCTGAAAAGCAAAGGAACAGAAGTTAATTTGGTTAAATGCTAACAAAAAAACCCGGTATGATACGTTGTTAAAGATGCTTTGCACTGACGATAATTACAAAAACTGCGAGTGTGGCTAGGTGGGCGCAGCAGGGGCATCAATAGAAAGTATCGCTATGCTGGGAATGTGTCAGGATTCAAAGCTTGCCGAATGTGCATTGCACCGTCGTAAGTCGACCCGTGGAGGCATCCGTGTTGCGCAAGTTCTGATCAGAACCGGCCTCCGTGACCTCTGGCCTTTTTGACAGGGTCGGCCGAAAAGCGGGCCTACCTGCAGGAGCGCTTCCCGCAGCTGCGGGCCGAAGCCTTCGCCAACTCCAGAGACGCCTCCTTTGAGCAGCACGTTCTGCTCCACACCAAAGGCAAGGGTGAGTAAAGCCTCCTCTGCTCGGCTCTCAACGCCGGGAGTGAAGACGAGTCTCGGCACCGCCAGGTGGCCGCTGACTGCGTGTGTCTCCGTCAGGAGTCGATCTGGTGCTCAACTCCCTGGCTGAGGAGAAGCTGCAGGCCAGCCTTCGCTGCCTGTCCCGGCACGGCCGCTTCCTGGAGATCGGAAAGTACGACCTGTCCAACAACTCCCCCCTAGGTGAGTCGAAGCCTCCCCTGACCTCCCCGTCTCTGCTCGCCCCCTATGATGCGCCCTTAACCGGCCGCATTCTGGCCTCCCGCCATAGGGATGGCGCTCTTCCTAAAGAACGTGGCTTTCCACGGCATCCTGCTGGACGCCCTCTTCGAGGAAGGCAACCGCGAGTGGGAGGTGGTGTCGCAGCTCCTGCGGGAGGGCATCGCGGCGGGCGTGGTGCAGCCGCTGCGCACCACTGTCTTTGGGAGGGACCAGGTAGAGGAGGCCTTCCGCTACATGGCTCAGGGCAGGCACATCGGCAAGGTGGTGCTGCAGGTGAGGCTGCCGTCCGGCCCGCCTTTCCCGCCGGCTCTGCCATCCGGCCCGCCTTTCCCCCCGGGGCGACGCGGCTTCTCACGCTGGCTCTTCCACAGGTGCGCACCGAGGAACCTGCCGCGGGCGTACAGGCCGGCCCGCTCTCGCTGCCCGCCATCTGCCGCACCTACTGCCCCGCCTCCCTCTCCTACATCATCACCGGAGGCCTGGGCGGCTTCGGCCTAGAGCTGGCCCACTGGCTGACTGAGCGGGGAGCTCGCAAACTGGTGCTGACGTCCCGCTCAGGAATCCGCAACGGTAAGGTTGGTGGGTGGAGAGCCCGTAATATAAACTTGTCGCCCCATTATTATAATTATAATCTATAATAAAAATTTTTATTATAAATGGCCGCCCCTTTAAGATGTCCGCTGTTCCCCTTAGGATATCAGGCTAAGCGAGTGCAGGAGTGGCGGGCCATGGGGATCCAGGTGCTGGTGTCCACCAGTGACGTCGGCTCCCTGGAAGGGACCCAGAAGCTCATCGCTGAGGCGGCCCAGCTTGGTCCCGTAGGAGGCATCTTTCACCTCGCCATGGTACAGCGCGCCCTCTTCCGGCACAGCCCAGCAGTGGCTGGCACCTGTTACTGACTTTGCGGGAAACTCTGTACTTTACGTGGCTCCCTGCTGCTGCTCCCAGGTGCTGAAGGACGGAATGCTGGAGAACCTCACGCCGGAGCATTTCCTGCAGGTCTGCCAGCCCAAGTACGACGGGACCCTCCACCTGGACAGGTAGGGGGCGCCGCCCCCACGCGTCTGCACTCGGCACCGCCGATCGGGAGCTGACCGCGTCACCGTGTCCGACAGGGTGACCCGGGACCGCTGCCCCGAGCTCCGCTGCTTTGTCGTCTTCTCCTCGGTGAGCTGCGGCCGCGGCAACGCCGGTCAGAGCAACTACGGCTTCGCCAACTCCAGCATGGAGCGCGTGTGCGAGCAGCGGAGGACTGAGGGGCTGCCGGGCCTGGCGGTGCAGTGGGGCGCCATCGGCGACGTGGGCGTGGTGCTGGAGACCATGGGCAACAACGACACGGTCATAGGCGGCACCTTGCCACAGCGCGTCTCCTCCTGCCTGGAGGTGCTGGACCGCTTCCTGAGCCAGCCGCGGCCGGTCATGTCCAGCTTCGTGCTGGCCGAGCGAGTGGCGGCCGCCAAGGGCGACGGGGCCGGCCACAGGGACCTGGTGGAGGCTGTAGCTCACATCTTGGGTACGTAAGCATCTCTCCCGCACCCCACTGGAGGTGGGTGCCAGTCTGGGACATGCCACTGCTGTGTGTATAGAGATCCCATAAGTCAAAGCTTTCAAAATAATATTTCAGCAAATTTATAGAAAGCAGATGTTCAGGGGGGGGTCTCGGTGACCTTCTGTAGAGGGGTTGGTCTCGGAACAGTCTGATGCATCCCCCGCTGTACTCTCTCGCGGTTAGCAAAGCCAGCGCCGTGAGCGAGCATTTGGCACTTGCTGTTCATATCGGAACGTCCCCAGTATACCTCAACTTCCAGCCCTTCCGAAATTAATTAAGTCTCCCTGCCCAAGCCAGATCTCCGCTGGCTTTGAAGTCATAATTCCTCCGGTTTAAATATCCGAAGTCTTTTTTTGTAGTCGGTGTGAAATCTGACCTCTAGAACGGTGTGTTTTTTAAGTTACATTGTACCTTTTAACAGGTCATTTTGAGTATGTAATATATAAATATTTCAAAGCCCTGCTTGGTCAAAAACAGTGACTTGAGTTACTTGATTGCTCTCTGTCACACAGGCACACTCACGCGCACACACTCACGCACACACACATGCGCGCACACTTTTGGCTTCACACCTCGTCCCCCTCGTTTGGCTGCAGGTGTGCGTGACGTGAGCAGCCTGAACGCTGACACCTCCCTGGCAGACCTGGGCCTGGACTCCCTCATGGGCGTGGAGGTCCGGCAGACTCTGGAGCGGGACTACGACATCGTCATGGCGATGCGCGAGATCCGTCAGCTCACCATTAACAAGCTGCGGGAGCTGTCCAGCCAGCAGGGCGGCGCCGAGGGTGAGCGCCAACGCTGATTCACATCTAGCTAGAGGTTTTGGAGCTGGTGTGGAGGTGGACGTGTCCTCTCTCTGCCCCCGGACAGAATCGCGGGCTTCCCCGCTGAGGAAGGCCGGTGCCGGCACCCTGCTGGACGCAGACCTGAGCCAGCTCCTGGTGAATCCCGACGGGCCCACGGTCACGCGGCTGAATGAGGTTCAGAGCGCCGAGAGACCCCTCTTCCTGGTACACCCCATCGAGGGCTCCATCACCGCCTTCCGGACGCTGACCTCCAAGCTGAGTGTGCCCTGCTATGGCCTGCAGTGCACCAAAGGTACTCCCCCGAAAGAGGCCACCCCCCGAATGAGTTAACTCTGCCAGAAACAGGGAGTAGGAGATGGACATGTATCGCAAAGGTCACTAGTTCACGGACCAGCAAGGTCCCCGGTGTTGGTCAGTATTTCACCCGGATTGCTAGAGAAATGTATGAATGTAAAATATAACTTTTAGTTAAATGCCAATTGGAAGCTTTCTGGGAACCTTGCTGAAGCCTTTTGTTGTGGTGCCTTTTGGTGGTACGGCAGCGCTGTCCCTCCCCCATGCTGAGCGATGGCTCCCTGCCTCCCCCCCCCAGCGGCTCCGCTGGACAGCATCCAGAGCCTGGCCTCCTACTACGTGGAGTGCGTGCGGCAGGTGCAGGCGGAGGGTCCGTACCGCGTAGCCGGCTACTCCTTCGGGGCCTGCGTGGCCTTTGAGATGTGCTCCCAGCTGCAGGCGGCCGCCCGCCCCGTGGAGAACCTCTTCCTGTTCGACGGCTCGCACTCCTACGTGGCGGCCTACACCCAGGTCAGGAGGGGGGCTGCCTCTCACTCACTTTTTACTTGGCTCAAGGTCACTTCCTGCTGAAGGTGTCACATGGGTGATTCTCTGGGCCGATCACGCTTGGGTGATAACGGTAGCATTCTGCGTCTTTCGTGAGGCCCAGATATTCTGCTTTACATTTTAAAGAGCCAGAGCCTGATAAAGTGGCCGTTATGGGTCATTGATTCTCTTCTCTTTATTCTGTGCTCAGAGCTACAGAGCAAAGCTGACCCCCGGGAAAGAGTCTGAAGCTGAGACGGAGGCCCTCTGCGCTTTTATCCAGCAGTTCACTGGCATGGAGTATAACAAGGTAAGCCCCCCCCCCCCACCCAGCCAAATGCAGGCACTGCCTTCCCCTCATTCTCCACCAGGGGGCACCGTGCACTGACGCACGGCCCACCTCCCCTTCAGCTCTTGGAGACCCTGCTGCCGCTGTCGGACCTGGAGGCCAGGGTGAATGTGGCCGTGGACCTGATCACGTCCAGCCACAAGCACGTGAGCCGCGACTCGCTGCACTTCGCTGCCTCCGCCTTCTACTACAAGCTGAAGGCCGCCGACCGCTACGTGCCTGCCGTCAAGTACCACGGCAACATCGCCCTTCTGAGGGCCAAGACTAGCACCGAGTACGGCGACGGGCTGGGAGCCGACTACCGGCTGCACGAGGTGAGGCCCCCTACCTGCGGCACGTGGGGTGGTGTGTGCTAGAGTGCAGTTGTTCTTCTTTGCCTCACAGGAATCGTGTGTTTGACCTCCAGGTCTGCGACGGGAAGGTGTCGGTCCACGTCATCGAGGGAGACCACCGCACCTTCCTGGAGGGCGAGGGTGTGGACTCTATCACTGGCATCATTCACAGCTCGCTGGCAGAGCCCCGCGTAAGTGCCAGAGAGGGTTAGCCCTGCCCTGGCCGTGGGGGATGGGTGCCGGGACGCCAGCGAGCGGGTCTGCTACATCATCAGCCTTCCCTTCCTTTCCTCTTCTCCTCCTTTTTTGTATGGTTTCCTTGCGAGATCTTATCTGGACACACGTTTGTTTCAACCTTTATCGGTCTGCTTTCTCCAGATCTGCGTTCTTTCCATGTTCTCCTCCATTTACTGTCTGTTTAGATTTTTATAAAGGTGCAGCTTATAGAAGTTCACCTTCTGAAAGCCTACTCACGGTGCACGGTCATGTGACCGCTTATCGGTGCACGGTCATGTGACCGCTTATTAACCACTCAGATGCTCAGATTAAGGTCATGACCGTCGGCTAAAGGGCAACTCGGCTTCAAATCAAAGGAGCGAACCTGTTGTAGGGAAACCTTCTGGCCTTGATGATGCAGACGTCTCGGGGTAGCCCTGACCTTAAAATAAAATGTGTGTGTATCGTATAGTGGGGGGGGGGGCACACACGCACGCATGCACACACATTCATCTAGGTTCACCATCAGCATAGATTACACCAGTGGAAGGTAGCAGTATTACATTTGCATGAAGATTTTATTTTACTAAGAGGGCGTCTCTATCTGCCTGGGGGTGTGTGCACACCCATCTGCGTGCACGCACACACACGCACACACACACACAGCACTTTGTGTTGGTTGTGTTGCCTTGCAAATATGCGGCACAGTCTTGGAGTCCGTACTGAACTTCATGTGGGCTATTGATCAGAGTATTTCCATATGGGAAGATGTACAGTGCCCCGGAACCATCTCGGGGGGAACGGAAACGATCGAAAACCAAAAATGGGAGGGTTCTGTCTCTGCTGAAAGTGTGTAAGCAGCCGGGCTCGTCCGAGTGAGGCCGCTGTGAGTGGTGGAGCGTGACTTCTCTGACTTGCGTGGTGCAGATAGCGAGGACTTGCCAAATTTGCTCTGGTATGCAGTGTTCTCCCTGTGTTTCCAAACAGCACTGTCTTTTTTTCATGTGGCTTAAACTTTAGGAGGGCCTGTTGACCTTCTGTACCTGTTCTGCTCTAGCTTGTGTTGACCGAGTCTGGAAAATATTGTAAATGCTCTAAGAAACTGCTGTAAGCCACACTGCCGTTTTAATATAGCTGATATTTCTGGCTGTTAAATCCATAAAATGTATTGCATTAGTATATATTTTTTCTTTTTGTTTGATGCAGAATTCTGTGGATGTATTTCCATTCTGAAAATTTAGAAAAAAAACTAAGTAATGCTTTGAAGAATATCCACGGTTGCTAAATTTGAAGCTGTTTGAAAATATGCTTGAATGAAGTCTAAATATGCCGTACCAATGTAGAGTGGTGGATTGTGCTGGATAGCAGAGGGCCGCAGCACACCACACTGGCCGGGGGAACCCAGAGGTGCCGTTTCATCGAGGGAAAAAACGTTACCTGAAAACATTCTTTTCCAGACAGTGACCCACAAACTGGAGAATATAAGGGGAGAAGGATCCCGAAATGACTAATCTGATTTCTGAGACTTTTAATCAAGTCAGTGAAGAATTAGATGACTTCCAATTCAAAGTGTAAAGGAGATACTATGGACTGCTCCTCTCAAGTTTTTTTTTTTATTATTTTTTAAATTCTATTATGTAATTTCTCAAGTATTTATTGTACTAGTTGAAATAAAATGGCATCTCAAAATGATGCTGACCCCTTGTCTTTATTCTGGATCATTGAACGAACACGTAATATTTCAGCTTTGAAGAAATCCTGGAGAGTTTAGTATGTGTTTTTGCTAGGATACATTTCCAGCTATCCTGAAGATGTTGATAGCCCTGCATAGCCGCGCTGTTACCCATCTGTTTCTGGTTAGCTAATGAGGCTAATGCTGTTTGCGCAGAAAACATGAGGGGTTGGGGAGTCATTTTCTCTGAATGACATATACATACTCATGATAAAATTCCAAAAACAACCCAATGAGATGCAGCAATGAAACAATAAATTATATTTTATGTACAGCACTATACTGTATGTATTGTGTATTTGAATTATACTCAATTCAATAATTTTATACAGTACTATAATTTGAAGTGTTTGAGACTGCTGAAATGTATTTTGAAAGTCAATAAAATTCAAGAAATAGTGATGCTGTCAGTTTTTATTCTATTCATGTAATAAATATACAAATGTCTTGGATGGTAGTCTGTCGATATGTAAAGAAAAACAAAAGAAATTGGTTATAATGATCATGTGCTTATAGTGATCATTTCACCCAGACAGACATGATCCCTATATGCAGTTTTCACTGTACTTAAATTTAAAATCAAAAGGCGCATCACACATTTCAGTGAGTTGAAGCATCAAAAGGAGACGTGTACAGGAAGTGAATCTGCTCCAGAACATTCATGGAGAGATCGGTGCGAAGAGAGAGTTTTAGTCAAGTGTGGAACCAAGAGACCAGCATGGAGATGAAGGCGGGGTGCGGAAAGATGGACAAAAAGACGGCCTTTACTGGTTTGAATGGCAGGATACAAGAGGGAGCCATTAAGAGTAAATAGCAGAACTGATTCTCCATGGAACTGGGGATGGTGGCGTGAGCAGGTGAGAGGAAGCCTTCCTGGTGGGTTTCAGGTGACAGTCTGTGGGACGTTACATGGCAGAGGGTGGAGATCAGCGACAGGAAGGAGCAATCCGATACCTGAAAAAGTAAGAAATGTGGAGGGGGTGAGAGCATGTAGAAAAAGATAAAGACGTAGAAGAGGGAGAGAAGTGAAGATAGAGGAACAGGATGTGGATGAAGGAGAAGAATAGAAAGGTATTATAAGCAAATATGGGAAGCAGAGTGTGTGCAGGGCAGTAAGGGATCAGGCCCCAGCGGTGCGAAATGGTGAGAGCCACTGGTTTACAAACGGACATGCTAGATATTTAGTGGGATAGAATATGCGGAAGTCGTTTCTGCTGGAGGAAGAATGGAGCTCAAGAAAACCCTGGCAATCGGACCAAAGGAGCGGGAGAACCAAGGGAGCAGACCACATGACTAGGAGGCATTCTGCTTCAGTGAGGCTCCGCTGGGTACGGGGCTGGGTTGGTTTGACCTCCTAGTTCTCCTGCTCCTCTGGTCAGTCCTTATGGGACCTGTTCCTGTGAACTGACCTCCTGGGTTCTCTTGTTCCTGTCGTCTGACCTCCTGACCTTCTGCTCAGAAGACTCCTGTGTTTGGCTAAATAGTTCAGTTCTTCTGCTTTCACTGGTTTGTTTCCTTAAATTAAAGACTCATCCAGCCGTTTCGCATTAACTACCCAGGATGTCAGACCACGGAAGCAGGAGAACCCAGGAGGTCAGGCCAGCCCAGTACCATATCTAATGGAGCTTCACGGAGGCAGATGGTCTGCACAGGATACACAGATATGGTTTCACTGAAAAATAATATATAAATGAGACATTTATCAACCTTTAAAACACCATAAAAAGTAAACTCATCTGCAGAACTTACCTACTACTTAACCATAATCACACTGGTTAAGGGACACCACCCACAATAATTTAATATATCACTCAGAAAAATCTCCAGTGACAAGATATGTACTGTATTCAGTTTTAAGTCTGAGAAAGATCAGTAATCACTTTAAAGGATATAGTCAATAAATATACTATCAAAATACAGAGAAAAATATGCATTCATAAATACATATACATATGTTAATTATATATAAATTAAATACGTTTAAATATAGCTGGCACTAGCTTCCCAACATCTGTCGGTTTCAATATTGGAATACGGAATAAGAAGGGATTTCTGTAATTAGGGACACATCTTTTTTAACGAGGTTTCCTGTCGGTTATATTTGTAGGTAACACAAATGCGGCGAGCGAAACCCGGAGTGTAATAGGTGCGACACCGATCGCGCCGCGACCGACGCCGAAGCGGTTCGCGCACCCGGCGGGCGCTTGGCGAGGCTCCGAGCCGGCCGCACGCTCCGCGATCTGGTCAGTATCCGTGCATGACACCTCACCTCTCTTCGTCACTATGCCTATTCCAATAATCACATACTGAGCGTGAGAATCGCTTTATACAAAATGATCGCGACTGTTCCACATGTGCGAGTAAACGGGAGGCTGCATTGCATGTAACACGCGAGCATATATGTAGTTTTAACGGGGTCGTTTGCGGAAGTAGCTCCAGTGACATTAGTATGGGTCGCTGGTTAGGACGGGAGACGTCCTGCCGTCGGGATGCTAATATTTAGTGTGTCGATCTTGCTGGCAAGGTAGCACTTTTTCAGCATGGTACTTTGTCTAGTCATCGGCAGAAGCGCTGCCCCTAGCACTTCGCTGTCCTCCGGTTACTGGTTGAGGTTGGGGGGGGATGCATTCTAATCCGTCCATTTCTTATCCACAACTTTAAATTTGTACCCAAAGCAATTTTTAAAAGCCACTTAATAAGTTCCCCTTTGTACAGTGTGGAGCAGATCATGTAACAGTATAACACCAACGGCCAAAATTAGATCAAATAACTGTGTCTTGTGGATGTTACAAATTGGTGTAAATAATACTGCGTGTTTCATAATTGCTTTCCAGTATTCAGCTTAAGCATTAGAAACCATTTCGCGGCTTCGCCCACTGTCCGTTTTATTCTGTAGTTCTATCCTGTTCGTATATTGATGTAAACAGTGTAATGGTCACATTGTTACGTATGAAATATTCTTAAAGGTTTTTAGCCTGTCGCAATTGGCTGTAGCACAAACATTTAAAATGGAAATTCATATTCTGCAGTCATACACTCAGCATTCAACTATTTATAACGCTTAATATATATCTGATATGGTTTTATTGAAGGTTACTTTTAAGCCTCGCTTAAAACTTCCCTAAATTGACACTGGTTTATTCGCCGAAAGTTTTCACTATGCCTAAGCTGCAAGGCTTTGAGTTCTGGAAGACCACCCTGAAGGGGGCACGTTACGTGGTCGCCCCCATGGTGGACCAGAGCGAGTTGGCTTGGAGACTCCTGAGCCGCAGACACGGCGCCCAGCTCTGCTACACCCCCATGCTACACGCCCAGGTCTTTGTGCGGGATACCAACTACCGGCGGGAGAACCTGTATGCTGAGGTTTGCCCGGAGGACCGGCCCCTGATCGCCCAAGTAAGCTCGCCATTGCAGTGCCTCAAACTCTCTGTGTGCTCGCTGTGGCCCTTACATGACCTCCCTCTGCGCAGTTTTGTGCGAATGACCCAGAAACGTTCATTAAGGCTGCGCTCCTGGCTCAGGACTACTGTGACGCCATTGACCTCAACCTGGGCTGTCCTCAGATGATCGCGAAGAGAGGTAGACGGCGCACTGGATGGAGGATACGAGCTGTTTATCCACAGAGGATTTGTGTTTTTACCATCAAGCAGACGTGTTTTGGTTTACCACTTTCTCTGAACTCTCCTAGGTCATTACGGTGCCTTTTTGCAAGAAGAATGGAATCTTCTGGAGAAGATGGGTGAGCTTCTGGTTGTCTTGTTGCTGCAGCACTGAGGTAATGGTTCCTCTCTGCCGTGTCTTAATATACCCCCATGTGTCTAGTGTCCCTGGCCAATGACAAGATTTCAGTTCCCATCACGTGCAAGATCAGAGT
>JAODKM010000088.1:12581422-12604332 GCA_026780845.1 Petrocephalus sullivani | reverse complement strand
CAAGATATATATACATCTTGCCGAGCCTGTCAGATCATTGACAGGGGTCTGATGGCTGCTCTCTCTCCGCTCCACCATGGCCCCCCCCCCTCCCCCCACTTGGCATTATAGGCAGAAGGGGCCTGGCAGTGAAAACGGGCAGCCCAGCTCTCAGGCGAAGACGGTGTGCGAAGAAGAAGGCGCACAGCCCCGACAAGAACTTCAGCATGGAGCACAAACGTAGGGAGCCCTTGGTCTTGGTGTCTCTGTCTGCCCCCGCTGTGTCCACTCGCTGCTCTCCTTGGCCCTCACCAACCCTGACGACCCACTCTGCTGCTCACGGCCCAACAGCATTTGGGTCCTTCCCAAGACCTCGTCGGTCCCAAATTCCAGGAGAATGCCACATATGATCATGCTGAATGTGGCACAAGAATTTTTCGCATTCCTGCCTGTGCCTCCTTCCAAGTAACCCCTTGAGTGCCACTGGCACCTTCAGGAATGCAGTTTGACACTTTGCCTTGTTATTTCCCCTGCAGCCAAATACATCAAATGCGAGCAGTGCGGGAACCCCAAGGTGAGTCCTCCTAGCGGGTCTGTGAGTGTGGGCCCGAGCGAGCAGTGCGGGAACCCCGAGGTGAGTCCTCCCAGCGGGTCTGTGAGTGTGGGCCCGAGCGAGCAGTGCGGGAACCCCAAGGTGAGTCCTCCTGGCGGGTCTGTGAGTGTGGGCCAGAGCAAGCAGTGTGGGAACCCCAAGCTGAGTCCTCCTAGCGGGTCTGTGAGTGTGGACCCGAGCCGAGGGCTTGCTCTACCCGCGGCATGGACCCTGCCCCAGGGCCACGCGCTTGGCCCGCGTCACAGCCTGGATCTGCTCTGTGTCTGTCACCCGTGTGCGGGCAGAGGGACAAGCATGGGGGGGGGTGGAGCTGCGTTTCGTCTTGCTGAGCGCTTGTGGGCTTCGGCTGTTTGGGTGCTTCCATCCAGCTGGCATGAGCTTTAATGTCAGGGAGTGGGGGGGTTGGGTGATTTTGGCATCGGTTTGAGGGGAGCTCGTCTGCTAAGCTAAATTAGGAAGCAGTTAAACGGGGGCCGTGCAGTAATGACTGAGCTGTTATCGTGACATCCTCCAGCTTTTACCACAATACAGAAAATAAACCCCGTTATCGTATGGCGGCTGCGTGTTACAGCAGCGTTTGGTCTGAATAGGATCTTTATACACAGCCAGTTGAGTCTTTCTGTAGTTTTTATGTGCACACAGGTGCTGCCCACCTCCATCCAAAGACATGCAGTTAGATGAATCGCTGGATGGACAGTTTGTGTTAGTGTGTTTGGCTTCCCTCCCTGTCCCCTACCCACTGCTGTGGGTTCCAGGGTCACTGTCACCCTGTACTAGGTAAGTGCTTCTGTACCTGTACTAGGTGAGGGCTTCTGTACCTGTACTACTGTAGGTAAGGGCCTCTGTACCTGTACTAGGTAAGTGCTTCAGTACCTGTACTAGGTAAGGGCCTCTGTACCTGTACTAGGTAAGTGCTTCTGTACCTGTAATAGGTAAGGGCTTCTGTACCTGTACTAGGTAAGGGCTTCTGTACCTGTACTAGGTAAGTGCTTCAGTACCTGTACTAGGTAAGGGCTTCTGGAGGAAAATAACTAAGCTGCCGTAATGTGTCTCTTTGGTAATGTTTCCCTCTAAGTTTGGAAGCACTTTTCAAGCCACGATGTTTTATGCAAACACAATGTCCCACCTGTGCCATGTTGTCCTGCTGGGCATTATGGGATATCTGACATCTCAGAGGGCACCTCCTAAATCTAACCTGACCCCATTTTATCAGAAGCACTTTTAATTATAAGCCCATTCTTTTAGGGTGCCCTGTGCGTGACGGGCATCGGTAATTGCGTGTGAGCGACCATGTGTTGCTGCGAGTCTGCTGTACACATCATTTATGTTCTAGAAGTTTCCACAGAACACCTTGTCATGGAGGCCTTCGGATATGCATAATCCTAAGCATTTTTCCTGTGCCCAGGCGCTGCTTGAAGGGTCTTGCGGTTGGAAAGCTTGTCAACTTAAGAACGCTCTGCTTGTGCCAAAACCAAACTCTCGCTGTGTCAGGTCATTATGGTGTTCTCATAGGGAAACTGGGAAAACCTTTCATTTCCTTATTCCAGACTATTAGACCGTCCGTTAGACCGTGGTGGGAAGACTCGCAGGAATTGCAGCTTGGCCATCAGCCTGAAAAATTATTTTATTAATTTTCTTTTTGCAATCAGGTCCTGCTTTGGCGAAGAGCAGCGTTAATCTAATGAATTCATGTTACTTAAACACAAAGTTAAATTAATAATGCAGGCCTTAACTTTATCTAGATAAGTGGCTTTGTAAATGTATGGATGTGTAAATAATTCATCAATTAGTGGTGCATTCAACAGCAAAGAGGTAATTTATTATGATGATTCTGATTATTATTGTTATTATTATCATTGATGATAATAATCATAATTTTAATACCAATAATAATATTATTATTATTATTATTATCATCATCTTCTACCAGCCCCATCACTGTAATCAAGTAATTGCACTGTAATTAAGTAATTGAATCGGTTGTTCTATGGGCATCTTTGTCTGAAACCTCTCTAGGTAATCAGCAGTGCAACTTCATAATGGGAAGTAAGTGGTTGTCGCTATGGCGACATCTGTTGCCCACGTACAGTTGAGTACCAATGATTTGAGTTCTGGGAAGGTGCTGAGAGGATTCCGGCCTGTTCTGCGGGGCTCTTTCCAAAACCGGAAGCTGATTTGAACCTTGAAGTCTGAGTTGTCCTGCTGTGTGAGTTGATTGATGACGAGGGCAGCAGTTGAGTGGAGGGGGGGCGCTGTAGCAGCAGGAGTGGGTGTCGTTACGGATTTGTTTTACTGGTGGGCTGCTGTAATCATGCCTGGGTTCTAGGCATTTAACCGCAGTTTCTTAATTTTTAAAAATGTATTTTAAGTGCAATCTAAGGCCTGTTGTAACCTCTCAGTAACCCGTCTGTACCTGATTAAAAGTTCCTCTCGTTAATTTGTGAGAGTGATATTTCAGTTTAATTGCTTTGGTTAGAAATGGCTGCCGTGCACCTTGGTGACCTCAGACATGAGATGGAAGCAGAGCCTCTGCCGCATAAGAATGGAGATTTATTCCGTGAATCTATGGCAACAAAGTGCGCAGGCATGCCGCGGCCGAGGGCACCTTGTTAATGAGGAGGCCGTCCTCGTTAATGCTGACAGCGAGGCCACAAGTAAAATAAAGGGCTTGGTACAGTATCACTGTGCCGAAAGGCCTCGCTGAGCCCTCCCAGCAGTTCTGGAGGCCGGCGTTGCTCCGACACAGTTCTAAGTGTAACAAATAATGTGGTTCTGGAGAAAGCCGGCGTGATAGAAAAACATAAAACTAAAAGTGTATCATTTTTAAGTTCATGCCTAATATATTGGTAGCTTGAGCCTAAAACTGCAAAATTTACAAATATCTCAGGTTAAAGGAGAAGTCGGTCCAGAATGTGCTTTTTGGCCTGCTGTGAAAATGAGCTTGCCACGGGGACAGGTCCGAGGTGGAATAACCGCTCCAGGGCAGAGGGGGCGTTCCTAATGGCCTGTGGGTCACGTCGCTCCAAGGACGATGTCTGACGTAGGCGTGGCATCCCACAGCATTTAGTGGCTGCCCAAGCCAAACTCCGAGTACTAGAATGAGACATACTTACCATTAAACGGATCTTTATTGTAGCTATTGATTCGTAGTGCAGTATGGGTGAAAGGGTTTTTTGACACACTCTTTGGTTTCAGGAAGATTATTTAGTTAGTTTCCATCTACCTGCATGAATCACTATATTCTCAAAGTGAATAATCACCACATTCTAACGATTTGAATAATGTAGTATTCTGCTCAATTAGCTGACATCGCAATTGTTGAATTTGGACTTTTGTGTACATCGACTGAAAGTTCCCTGTTGCACCAGCTAGTTTGAGTTACAGCGTGTAGTTATACTAGGGTAAGGAAAAAACATTTATATAGCATGATGTGTTTGGCCCTGGGTTTGGTTCATGTAGGGTTGGGTACAGGAGTGTAAGGTCTTGCGACCTGATACCTTTGTTTAGTCTTGGAATTCTCTGAATGCGAAGGGTTCTCTTATTTGAACATAACCAACTTTCTGGTCTTTCAAAATTCACCCAGCACTCAGCAGCTAACTAATGAATGCGGCGTCTGAGCTTAAGGCTGAGCCGGGCAGTGCAGCGCTGGGCAGCTGATGAATCTTTATTAAGGCCGGTGGATAAATGGGCGGATTTAGCTCGCTGTCACTGATTGGACTGGGCTTTTTGCCTAATTCGATTTTGAGCCTTGATGCATATCGGGCCCAGGTGCTCTTGAAGGAGGTATGAATAAAGCATAATCTGGTTAGCGTTAGTGCCAGATATCGGTTTCTCGGGCCTTGGGTGGAGGAGTCTGTGGCGCGTAGCAGAGCAGGGGTCCCGCCACAGGCCTGTCGCACCTGATGTACCGACTGCTCTCCGAGATCCACTCAGGCCGTGCTTTAGAAACGGCCTTCAGTCTAAATAAATGCGGGGGGGGGCCTCCAAACGTGTCGCTCCACTTGGGAGCGTAATCAGCACGCTGACGGGGAGCAGCAGGTGTGTCAGTAAAGGCCAGGGGAGATCCCAGAGGGGTCAGACAATGGACAAACACCCCATAATGATTGGGGAGCTATGCCTGGAAAGGTTGCCACCTTGTGCACAGAGCTATCCGCGTATAGTCAGATCTCTTATCAGTAGCTGACAAATCCATTCACTTCAAAACTTAGTGGCTGGGGAGAGAGGCATGGTTATCTTACTGCCAGTTTGGAATGATGAAAGCAATTTGCAGTACACGAGACGTAGTGTGTGAACTGTATTTGTGCATAAAATTTTTAACATATATATTTGTCTGAGTGAAACGGGCCAGGGTTCAGCTGGGCTTGGTTCCTGATGTTTGCTGCTATAAGAAGCTGATTAACCTTTAAGTAATAAAACTACCTTTTCCTGCTGTTTTCTTGGTACATGTATAACGTGAAGTTGATGGAGTTTTCACAAAGAACCGGGTGATAAATTGATTGTATTGATTTAAATCGAATTTTTGGCTTAGAACGATGTGTAACATTAAAATCATGATTCATGTTAAGATAACGTCAATTACTCAGCTGAAACAACAGCTAATCATACATCAATGTTCCAGATACATCTTATACTAGTGTTTATAGCTGTTTAAAAACATTTTAGTGCTTCAAATTAAACCCAACTGGTCACATTTACCTCCTCCTGAACACAGGGGGTGCCGTCTTTGTTCGGGTTGGACAGGGACCTTTCAGTGGACCTTTCCTACTACAGAAATGGCCACCGGTCCAGCGGCTAGTCAAAGCACCCCCGGAAGACAACTGCACTCAAAGCCACTTTTAAGAGCTTGCTTCTGGACCACGTGAGCAACAGGTGTTTTGGGAAGATTGTATGTTCAGGATGTCATCAACCAACGGGCCCAGCGTGTCACCTAACACCCTCCAAACTAACCAGCGGTCTGATTACTCTGGCCAAGCTACTACCTGCATTTAATGCACATAGTTATGGACAAAAAGGGGGAATATGTCAATCACTAGAAATACAAGTTTAAAATTACAAATAAAATGATATGTAACTTTGTGTGTGGCCCAATGGGTCTGTGAGTAAGGCAGTCACCATACAGTGTTTACCATTGTGGGTTCAGACCTAGCCTAAGACTCCAGGAGTGGTCAGTGTGAGCAAGCGAATTTAACAAATAATCCTCATTTTCTTAAACACCCTTTAAAACAGGAAGACAATTTGACTAAATTTAAAGCGTCTATACTCCGGCAGGGGCTGGCTAATTGTCTTTCATTCCTCAGTTTATTTAATTGCTAACTAGCAATTACATAACTAGTTAATTAGGATTTTCTGTAGGAAATTCTATCATAAAAATACCAAACACTCTAAACATAAACAGATTAACCGCTGATCTACTTGGCATTAATTGTTGCTACATTGTAACCTCTGATTACAAGGCTATGTGCATAACAACAATACCTGAATCACCACATTATTGGCAAATGCCAGTTTCAAAGTCAAAACTGAATGTATTTTTAAATAGCCCTCAAATCTTTAGTCTACCTTCATGTAGATGTAAGTCAATAGGCGGGCTGGAGGCACAATTTTCAGTGTTGAAAAGGGTAATTATTTTCTGGGACCTGAAGAGAGAGAGAGAGCGCGAGTGATTGTGGAGAGCTGGGAGTTGGAGAGCACTACAGAGCTACTCTAGGGCTGCTGGTGAAATTCCGCAATGCACTTCTGAAGTGTAATAGCAGCCAGGAGGCTTGTGGGAACTGCGAAATGACTCCTGCTTCATTCAATGGCTCAATGGAGACCACTCCATTTTTCTGGGGCTGGCACGGACGCCCGCGTGAGGGTAAACAAACCCTCAGGTCCGCGTTGGCCGACGTGGGCAGCACTAGAGTTCAGAACGAAAAGCCGCAGAAATCAAAACGTGACACGCAGAAGACAATGCGTGTTTACATGCTGTGTCTAAAGTTGGCGAATCCAAGCTCACAGGACATTCTGATGCCATGTTAGTACTGAAATGTCACATTGTTATAAAGGGCATTTCATAAACAACTGGGAGGGGGGAATCAGGCAATGGAAATATCCATTAAATGCATTGGCTAGCCACTGGAAGCATATATTCAGAAAACTATTACCTGCCCATTAAACAGCTGACTTGCAATTTCACCCCCCATCTCATCTGTCAACAGGAGGGAAGGTTTCATGAAAAGCTTGTTGAAAGCAGCATCTATACACTTTGTGAATTTTCAGTTGCGTTCATTGTTAAAACTGCATTATATGAATTAGTCGGCTTTGGGTTCTACTAAAAAGGCAGGTATACAATGCTGAAATTATGACGGGGGATTATGTGAAAGTAGGGCTGGGCGTCATGGCCTAAACATTTTTTTTTCAACCTACACCCGATTTACGAGTCATATTTACGTTATTTTTAATAAACAAAGATTTTTTCAAACAAGCAGTACATATTTATTAATTTCTACTGCTGTATAGATAGATATAGGGGCTGGGCTACTTAAAATACTCTTGGCTTTGTAGCCCGTATCTGGGCTCAGTTTCATTTAGCACTTGAATGAACCCAGTTTTTTTCTCACTGTATATATGGGCACCAGATCTTTGGCGGTATGAAACTTCACTGCATCTGTAATTCCTTTCAACCTGGATCCCTTGTTTGGAAATCAACGTAAATAGTTTGCCGCTATTTTTACCTGCTTTTTCGCAGGTGTTTGGAGGCTGCCACCAGTTTGGGCATCTCACAGAGCTAGCTACTGCCACTGGGCTGCGTCTCTCTGACTAAGATGCTCATAGTTGGTCGTGCTGCTACCTTCAGTAGCCACAGATTTCAGACAAACTTTACAGTGGACAGTGGTTTGTTCTACGATGGACTTTAGATAACCAAACCATTTCCACATGACTGCCCGTTTTTGAGATGAGCTCCTCACTTGTTGACGTGTGTGCTGCCAGCTTGCTACTGTGTGTATGCATTTGAGGGGGCGGGGTTTAGCTAGTTTAATACCCCTGATTTGTTGTTAAAATGTCCATTCGTTATTAAGCTCTTGTGGTCGGACTCGGTGTTAATGTGGCACTTGCAGTATTCTTCGTTCGCTGTGTCATGAAACACAATGTCACGTGACATGAGGGTGACCTTTTAATGCCCCTTCTCCAGGTGTCATTTTTGATGTAAGGGCTCCGGAAAGCATGCACAAGAGGAACGGAACCAGACGCAGGTCTCACATATTAAAGCCTGAGAGCCGGCTGTCAGCTGAAGGGCCGAACAAGTAAAAACGCTTAAGCTAAATGGAGAGCTTTAGAAGTCTGTACACAGTATACTCTCAGTATACTCCTAGTATACTCACACTATACCCATTTGGGCTTTTTAAGATTTAGAATAGTGTTATAGCTTTCTAGAAGTTAAAGTGTTTTAAATCATTGAAAGCAAAATTAATTCCTTTCTATTTTTTGCGTGATTTTTTTTTTTTACCTGAACAAAACCAGACGGCATAAGTACGGGTGTTTGGGTTTTTTTTTTTGACTGTCAGATTAGAGAGGAGAACAGGTAAGATACCATGGCTTTAGGAGGTCTGGAGAATCAAACAGTCCTATTCAGACATTTAAACATTGGCCTCCGGAATTTTACTTTTTCACCTACGAGACCTCAGTTTATTATTGATGGTATCATTCAGTTTGCGCAGACATCTGGCCAACTGCTTCGGCTTTGCTGAGCCCTGTCAGTGAGCACATGATTATGCGCGTACTGGACAAGCTTCATTCAGGAACCTGCAGAGGTCCTGTGGGCCGTCTGGAATACACAGATAAGGCCTCTATCTCCATGGGATATTTCTGATTAGTACTTTTTAACAGTGCTGTCCCTCTGGCATGTTAGCCTCTTAAAATAGTTAAATAAATGTCGCCATAGGTCTTATTGCGGTCAGATTTTTAAAGTATTTCAGAAGCATAATGTCCAAAAATTGGCACATCATGTGTAAGAAGTTTTACTTGTCAATGAATGTTGTCACTATCAATCATATCAATAATACTGTATCATTGAGTAATCATTTATATATAATACAGGCTAAATTCACTTAAATTGCATAAGTTTTGGACAATGGAAGGAAACTGGAGGATCTGCCGTAAAGCCACGCCCACACAAGGCGAACACGCAAACAACACACACACAAAGCGAACACGCAAACAACACACAGAGAAAGCGTTGGTGCACGGCGACAGTGATACTGACTGCTGCCAGCGGACAGCATGTGCGATGTTCATAACACCATGGTGTTTCATGCACATGGAAATTTCACATTGCAAGGACTGCAGTAGTCTGCTGGGTTCAAACCATCAAGAAGTTGCACTAAAACAATTTACTCAGTCATTGGGAACGAAACTTTACAAGCTTTGCAATTTTAATCAGGGTTGTTAACAGTCACGCAAGAAACCTTACAGCAAATTTGTATTATTCCATTATAAACCTAAAATTAGCTACATCAAAAGCATTGCGATCGTTTGCAAACCCTACAGACTGTTTACAAGGTAATAAAACTCTTACATACATGTAAATGATTGTGCAGACTTGTCTTGAATTGAAAATCTCACTCCAGCCTGCTGACCAAAGCTGGCAACCCTGTTAATAACGGCTCATTTTCAGCATTATCTAGTATATGGTAAAGAAATCAGTCTAAAGTTTACTGCTAATGCTTCTGCATGAGCTCTGCATACACTTCCAGAGACAATCCTAATCATTTTTCGTCCTTGCTGTTGGATTCGCTCATAGACAGTGTGGCTTGTGTTTAAATGAGAAACTAAACAGAAATGAGTGAGGAGGAGAAAAGTGAACAAGAACTGGAACAAGAACTAGTATCAAGATTGCATTTCATAGAGACGATATTGAGTGAAGGCAAGTAATTAACCGACATTGCTTTGCGTCTGTTGGCACAACCTACGACAGCACACTTACATTTATAGCATTTGGCAGATGCCTTTAGCCAGAGCGACTTCCATAAGTACTGATACTACTTCAAGAAAACCCAGGCTAAGAATACAAGGGTTTTTTTTAGGAGTATAATACTGGAAGTGCTAATCCAAGTACTTCTGAAATAGGTAGGTCTTTAGTCATCATGCGGGTAGCTATGCTTTCTCTCCTTATTTGTACCCCCACCCTCTACGCACATGATGCTTTCTATCCTTATTTGTACCCCCCATCCTCTATGCACCTGATGCTTTCTCTCCTTATTTGTACCCCCACCCTCTACGCACCTGATGCTTTCTCTCCTTATTTGTACCCCCACCCTCTATGCACCTGATGCTTTCACTCCTTATTTGTACCCCCACCCTCTACGCACCTGATGCTCTCTCTCCTTATTTGTACCCCCACCTTCTATGCACCTGATGCTTTCTCTCCTTATTTGTAGCCCCACCTTCTATGCACCCTCTTCCTTCCACCATGAGGTTAGAAGCTTGTACATACATTGCACACACAAACCCGTTAGAAGGCCTTGTGTCTTCCGTGAAAGCTAGTCACATGACTTTGACGTTTAAGTAGGCATGTGCCCTTGGCATTGTCCTGTTCACAGCTTTAGGCCGGCAGTGGTTCGCTCCTTTTTGAGTGTGGTGATTAGCTCGGCCTGTTTTGACTGTCTGCTGCTCTCCTACTGGTCATGGCTTCTGATCCGGTGTCTGGCTGAGTGGCTGTTCTGCCATCTGCCCATAACGTGCTGGCTGACCCTGTGCTCTGAGTGTTTGGTGTGTCTCTGAAAGCTGATCAGCTCTCATGTCCTTGTGCAAATGCCAAATGAACTGTCCTCCTTTTTCCATTCTGTGCTTCTGCAGGGCAGTAAGTGTGTCTTCAACCTGTGCCAGGGCTGCTGTAAGAAAACGGCTTTCAAGGCTACGGCTGACTCTCCAGATGAGCACTTTCACCCAAGTCCTGTACCCCACCATCTACCTCTATACAACCTTCAGCTGCTGGCGTGCTCCCCGTCGGGCTCTGCCCCTTACACTCCCGGAGAGAGGTTCTCGAATAGAAACGGCCAGCCGCGTGCAGTGCGGCCGCTCCTGTGGTGCGCCGTGCTCCCTGTAACACCAGGAGAGTAATGAACATGCAGCGCCCCTTAGCGCTTTTTGGCTCAGTGGCACTCTGTTATCAAAATAAATGCTGATGGATAAACAGAAACTGGTCCAAGAAGTGTTCCTCTGTTTGAGGCCCTGGGGGGCTGATTGATGTAGGGGCTTTAAGTGGCAGCTTCCGGGGGCTTGAGATGGACGCATCTGGGAGTGGTGAATAACGTCAATGCTGGATGATGGAAGCGTCCTTCAGTCTTTCGTGGCACGTAGATGAATTTCAAGCAGACGATGAATGTGGGCTACTGTGTGGCTTAGTGGGTTAGCAGGCTGTGCTTAGTGCCGGACGGTTACTGGTTCAAATCCCCTGGTCAGCAGTGTGCTTTCACTGTTGGGGGGCCTTGAACCAGGCCTTTTAAGTAGGGATTGTCTGTTCCTGCTTTCTCAGAAATGTGCATTGCTTCGGATAAGAGTGTCTGCTAAATAAATAAAACGTAATGAGTGTCACCCCCACCTCCCCCCCGGGCTGTAGAAGCTGGCTCCCTCAGACACATCATAACCGCTCTGCCTTGCCTGTTCCCCACCCCCCAAAGCTCTGATGCGTGTTACACGGTGTGCCTGGCTCTGCATTTGTCTTCCACACTCACCCTTGTTCCTGCAAACAGACTGTGTGCTGTGTTTCTGTTGCTGGGTGGTCTAGTCAGTCCTCATTCGTTTTTTGTCTGACATGGGATTTTCCACAGGGAAACGCATTCTGAATAACAATGGTCACCTTATATCTGTATGCAATAAAAAAGCTGTCTCTAAATTTGCTCAGATCAAATAAACTGGCTTTCCTATTTTAGAGCGATTCCCCCCCTCTGGAACATTAAGGGGGTACTATTGATGCATTAATCTGACAGAATAATGTATACAACATGAATAAAAGAGAGTAAAGTTTACAAAAGTCAAAAGTATCTTTATCTTGTTGATAGAAGATTATAGCTGGATACTATCAATAATCTGTCTTTTACACTAAACTGTAATAATTCATTATGCTGAACAAGAAGGTCAGTCCAAAGGTAGAGATTTGTTGTTTAGTGGTCAGATACTTTTTGACAGTTGAAAACAACCAGATTTAGTCTCCCCTCTTATTGTCTGTCATTATGCTTTTTCAGGTTATCTGCCACTTGGCCACGGTGACAAATCTCCAAATTCCTGTCTTCCCCACAGGCCATGGGTTGTGGTTCAAGACCACGTTTGAGAAGGCACAGGGACAGAAGGCCGGCGAGGCCAATGGTCAGGCCAACGGGGAGTCCGTCACGCAGGCGGGCCCCAGTCCCTCCAAACCAGCCCGGTGGCAACCCTGTGGCCTGAGGGCGCCCTCTTCTAAGGACACGTGGGCCACCGCACACCCCTGAGGGGTGCTGTACAGGGAGGGAAGGAGCCTGAAAGTCGGGCTCTGCTGACAGTGGATGATGCTGCGATGTCGTACGTTTGACAGGACGTTGGATTGGCTGGCTAGCATCACGATTACTTTTTAACTTGTGGTTGTTCCGGTTTTGTTACAGGGCTCTTTCAGATGTAAAAACGATTAATTAAAAAAAAAAAAAAAAAAAAAAAAAAAAACAGGAAAGCTTTTTTTTATAATTTTTTTTTTCCTTGGCCATTCGGCTGAATCATTTGAGCCAGAGGCAGACTCGCCTGTAACTCCTTGCTGTTAAGAATGGTACTTCATGGCAGTAAAATTGGCCACTTCTTCTAAACAAAATGTACTTCATCTCAGTTTAGCTCTAAGAAAAGTGAATTGAATATGACAAATTGGAGGCTATTCCAGTACGCGGCTTTTGGCTGGGGTTTGCTAAATGATGTTGGGGAGGGTCATACATACAGCGCATTAGGCGGAAGCTAACCGCTGACAAATTATAAGCTTCACTCCGAAAAAGCATAAGTACATACTGCAGAAGACATCATTTTGAACAAAATCTTGGTCTTCTGGGATTTTGTAGGATTTGAAAGGCCTGTGCGTTTCCCTGGCAGGGAAAGCTCTCTTCAAACTACGCTGTGAATATTATGGAAAACCGGACCATGAGCCACATAGAATGTTCTGGTGTTGGGAAGGTCACGTAGCAAAGCAATTCACAGCTAAAGCCAAATGGATAGCCAATCGCACATCTTTCAGTTAAGATAGCAAAAAGATTGTGAAAAAAAAATCGGAAATAGACTTCTGTACAATGGATGTTAGTTGTGTGTTCTATTCTGTATTGCTATAGTAATATAAATCAGTTGCTAGGAAACTTAGTTCAGTTGTTCTGACAACTTTCCCGTCACGTGTTGTCAGCTCCAGCCCATCTTTTATTGCGGGAAGTTTTAAATTTGCAGCATCTTATTGGGAGATTGCAATCGATTTAATGCATTTGTTGCTAAGTAGGCACACATGGCAAAGTTTCGGGACAGAATCTGTCGCGGGGCACCCCGTGTGTCAGGGGTTGACCTCTTTAAAGGAATGAGTCCAGCCGAGGCTCATGGTTGAGGGGGCTTTAGGTAACAGTGACTGGTTAATAAAGGAGTAGAATGATCTGCAGCATTTGGTGGATCGCATTGTGCAGTAGCTAAGCGACTCTGTGCTGCGTCAACCTGCGCCATGGCTCAACCATCACGGCCTTTAGCGTGTAATTTATGCAAGAAGATGATCCACCAAGTGCCGGTTAAATAATGCCTGCCTCTGTTTTTAATGCTGCCGGATATTTGTTACTGTGGTATTAATGGTCCTCAGGTTGCCAAAATATTTGTCCCTGTCGGTTGAAGTAAAAGTTTCGAAAGAGATCTGATTTTTTCCTTCCTGTTCCTGTTGTCCGTGTTCTGCACCAGGGGTGTTCCGATGGTCTGCAGACTTCTATTTATACCCTGCAGTGAAATCAAGGCAAGCCCCCTCCCTCCCCCCCGTGTACGTAGACCTCTCTGATTGATTGCTCTAAATAACAGAACAGAAAGGTGCAGACCGTTGTATATAATCTGACCTATTGATCTATTCCCATGCTTCATTATGGTAATAATGCGGCATACATGTCCCTGCACCAGTTACCAATAACACAGGCAAATGCAGTTAACAATGGCTGTTTTTTATATGTTTGATTATGAAACCCTGAGGATACGGAGAATGGACACTGTGCCACCTTCCTGCATATGGACTCGAGCTCCATTGCCAATCATGAAGCTCTAATGATTACTCTGTTGTGTCCTGTACAAAGGAGAGGAGATAGGCTTTAGCGGGAGAAGGTGACATGCTGGATATGTCCAGTATCAATATAAAAACTCATAAAGCTGGTAGTGTTACACCCTTCCCCTATGAGTGTGTCTTATTCTGTAATGTAGGGGTCCTTAGCATTGAATTACACTTGTTTGGAGAAGTCTTTATTGCATCTATTCAATTACTTGAATATAATGAGTATATCATTGAAACAAAAACCAATATTCAACTGAATATGCATCCTTTCTTCATTCTATTTCTTGTGAATACATTTTTCCAGCGCAAAATTTAGCGAAACCTTATATTGCTGGAAAGATTATTGGAGCCATCGATCAGCGTTGGTGCTTTTGCAACACGAGAAACCGGTATTGCAGCCTTTTCCCGTGAGGCAGAAGGCGTTCGTTAGGGGGGGGCTTATTTCTCAGCCTCTCAAGTCACCAGTAAGAATGAAAAAGAATTCTGCAAAAACACGTATTGGAATCAGATGACATTTAGGGTGCGCTCAAGTACTTTGCAATATTCAAAGTTTATCACAAACACGTTTTATTAGACAAAAAATTCAAACGTCACTAACAAGTACTAAGTACCAAGTACAAGTATTAAGTTTACTGCTGTTTAGTATTCAATCTGTTATGTCGGTGTTTTGTTGCTGACAAACTAAACTAACTAATAACCAACCCATTACTTATTACAAATGATGTCGAGCTACTTTGCTATACAGGTAAAACCCAGAACTAGTCGACTATAGTAATCATTCAGTTGGCTGACAGATTCGTAGAAGCAGCAAATCCATGAAGTGCTGTTGTCTTGTTACTGTCTGAAACAGCTCTTCGGTAACTGCAACGATTAACTAACAGTGACGGTAAGACAGATGTACAGCTGTAGCTATACTGCAACTTTAAGCTAAAACTTGAATGTTGCACTTATTACAAAATGGCGAGAGGCGGTATTTGCAAGATAACATTACTAAGGATCGATTTTACATCAAGTAAGGTAAGCTGGTGATAAAGAAATACTAAAAATAAGCAACCGAAAACAAAATTTTCGTACATTATACAACACAAATTGAGCGCACCCTAAATTAATCCAAATCCAAATATATCTCACAGATCTCTGCTAGTGTAGAAAGAGTTTGGAGTTTATATATATATATTTTTTTTAACAAATTCTAATTTTTGCCATATTTAAGTGTCACCCTAATGTTCATAAAGCCAGAGGTGCACGTTTTGCAGGTTTGTGTTCCAGTAGAAGCAGCTAACAGAAAATGGCCCTCTGCTTCAGCCTGGTCTAGAGGCCTGATCATTCTGGGGCTTGGGAATATTCTTTGGTAAGCGTGTGGGCAGCATGGTGGTTCAGTGGGTAGTACTGTTGCTGTTAAGCTAACTGGAGCTGAACTGTCCCAGCCTTGGTCCCTGGCATAGATTCCCCACTTCTGCCACTTGGATGAGGGTAACTGTTTGAAAGATAAATGGATGAATGGCTAATCACAGGGGAAGTATTAGTTTTTTAGGCTTTTTTTATAGTTTTTTTTGCTCCCGTTTCTGACGTCAGTGGATAAAAACTGTGAATTTTTGAAGATTTTGAGGGGCTTAATTATATCACTTGTATGCCTTGAAAAAATGCTGGCATTTAGCTTAATGGGTTTGTTTTGCACAAAAAGTTTTTCATTAAATATTGCCAGTATGGTCGAAAAGAATTTGAACCAGCTATTGTGTCCTTGTCCTCTGATAAGGACACATATTGCAGGTAAGGCTTGGAAAAACAGAATGAAAATTAAAAGTTCATGTCCCCACTGTAGTTCTGTGTGATGATGAAATGTCTCACTGTATGATTTGAAACACTTTAAATAAATTGATCTGGTCAAAGTGGCACCTGGGTAGGGTGGATCTTTCAGATCTTTCTTTGTCCTCCTGTTGCTGGTCTGATTACTGGGTACAGACCTGTCTGATGAGATGTCAGGGCAGCCCGTTTGCTCTCTCTTGCTGCGGGAAGTCAGACTCGTGTCTCGGAGCCTTTGTTTGGTGCTGTAAAAGCTCCCCTATGTTATGTCTGTTACTTTAGTCATGTTTCTCATTTAGTGAAGGGAAGAAATTGGGCTTATGCATGTATGAATTTGTGCCCTGTGATGGACTCCCAGTCAGAGTACTCCCTGCCCTGTGCCCTTCGCTGTGTGGGATAGGCTCCAGGCCTCCCTGTGAGCATTACCTGGTTGGATAGGTGGGTGGATGGATGGATGGATGGATGAAAAGACGGTTGGATGGGTATATAGCTGGGTAGATGGAAACAGACTGTGACTTTTAACTTCTGTCCAGAGTTTAATAGTAATAAGCTATGTTGTATCTGAAGTCAATATATTTCACACAATATATTGACTACTGGATTATTGATAAATTGTAAACAGTATTTAATGTTTTAGCAAATTTATAGGCCAATACAGGCGAGAACAGACATGCAATTGCAACTTTGCTCGTACTAGATGGCATATGTTCTGCAGTATAATGTCCAGCATAATTTTAGCTGGTGTTCGGGCAGCTGCAATTATTCCCCAGTAGATTGGGCCTAATACAAGCCTCGAAAAAAGTGTCGATGGTTTTTTAACCCAAACCCCAAGACATATAATAGTTCTACTGTGCCAATTTGTAATTGAAGCAGACAAAATCAGTTGATGAAAAATCCATTTGAAACCAAATGCTTTTGCTTTCAAAAGACTATTTGCTCTACACCCGAGTTTGTCGGGATATACAGATTATTAGAAATATTCTTAAGGCATTCCAATGTGCTAAATCTACGTGTATTTTTAACGACTCGGTCAGCGTTATTACTTAAACAGTAAACGTAGCGGAGTTTAACCCAGACCATCTCAGGAAAGTGACAGGGCTTCACCAATTGCTGATAATTCGTTTACTCCCACAATTAGCGAAGGGCGAGTTAACAGCAGCGGCAGGGCGGCTGTCAGGCGCAGCTCTCGATCGCCGTCTGCGGTGGCAGGATGGGCTCGTCCCCCCGGCGCGGAACAGCCCCTCGTCTCCCACCAGACATCGTGACGACCCTCCGGATAAATGCATCGGAGCTCGTCTTTGGAGGATTTGAGATGCGCAAACACGCTTCACCGAAGTCGCGCGCGCTACTTTCCGGCCCCGAATGAAGCACGCAAAGAAAAATCGCGTGAAAAGAAGTGAAGATGAATCTAACCAAGTTATATTTAAAATTCGGGCACCTTTTCTATAGGAACTTCTCGCTTTGGGGATATGATGGCAAAGTGAACCATAGCCTGCAGGACGCACTTCTGTTCACGGATGATGTTCTGTTTTCGGGGAACGAGCCCAGCACCATCGCCTTGGTGGTGATGTACACTTTGTCCTTCTTCATCGGCTTAGGGGGCAACGTTATGGCATTGATGGTTTTGACCAGGAGGAGGAATCGCCTCGTCGGCGGTTCAGCGACCAGAAGACTGCTGATTAACTTGTCCGTCTGCGATATGATGGTGGTGTGCGTGTGCATGCCGGTCAATCTCGGCCACCAGCTGCACAACGCCTGGGTGTTCGGGGACTTTCTGTGCCGGGTCGTCCCTTTCGTCCAAGCCGTCTCCGTCTCGGCTAGCGTGCTGAGTCTGGCCGTCATCAGTCTCAACCGATTCTACAGCGTCCACAACCCCCTGCACGCAAGGTATTTCTTCACCGGCAGGAAGATCCTCGGCATGATCTGTGCCGTGTGGGCTCTCTCGTCGGGACTCTGCACACCCATCATCTTCATGAATAAGACTAAGACGCTGGTGCTGCTGGGGGGCAACCACGCGATGTCGGTGTGCGTGGAAAGCTGGCCCGAAGTCGGGCTCCGGCAGGGCTATAACTTTCTGCTGTTCTGCACCCTGTACGGATTCCCCGTCCTGTTTAACCTGGCTATCTGCTTTATGACCTGGCGGAGACTCTGGCACGTAGACGAGAAATTCAAAGAATGTAACAAGTGTCACTTCGCGCAGTCCCGGCTGAAGGTGCGCAAGAAGGTGGCCAAGATGGTCCTCGCCCTCGTGGTGCTCTTCACCTTCTCCTGGCTGCCCTTGTATGTGGTGGATATCTGGATCGACTTTAACATGCCGGACGCTTTGGAAGAAAGGGAGTATGACATGGATCATGTCAAGCACCAGTGGATCCTGCAAGCCAGACCTTTTACGCTCTGGCTGGGGCTGACCAATTCGGCTCTCAACCCGCTCTGTTACTGCTTCGTGGGTAATCTGTACAGATCGGCTCAAAGGATTAGGAAGAGCTACAAAAAGAAGCTGTCGTCGGTCTTCGGCGTGCCTTTGGCGGGGGCTTCGGGGAGCAGCTCCGCGCCCATGCACCTGAGCTGCGGCCGCGCCGCTTCGGAGCGATGCCCCGCCGGAGCGTGCGCCTGGAAGAGGCACGCCAGCTTAGGGGACAGCTTCTCTAAAAGCCGCAGCCTCTGCTCCATAACAGTCTGCGAAACTGTCTTTGATTGACAATGGGAGTCGTACTTAATCTCCTACCGCTACGTTCCCTTTGGGACTCTTTAAATTTGTTAAAACACGGACCCTATACTACATGCATATCATTTTATAACGCCTAGTTTTATTTTATAACACGCATAGACGGCTGCGTATTACAGATTGCAGTAAAATTCAATGCATTCAAGATGTGTACTAGTTTCATGTAAATTTGCTCTAGAAAACATCCTCATGGTTATGTGACATATATTTCAAAATACATTTGTCATGGGAAACTATATGGTATATAAAACGAATTGTGTTTGCCAGTGTTAATTTATTATTACATTAATGTATATTGATAAAATGACTGAGAGACCATGCACAGGATTTAGTGCGAGTATTGGAGAATAAAGACAAATATTTTGAATGTGATGTTTTTGTATACATGACCATGCAATTTGCATTACAAAATACCGAAGATACATTTAATTATTTGTCCCTCAATCGTGCGTTAAGGAAAATAGCACATCTACGGAGCTGTATAGGTCAGCTAACTGTTGTATGGCTGATAACTCAAACTTAATATTTCAACTATGGCACAGTCTTTCCTAATGTATTTTACATGTCCGAAACTGAACAACAATTGCATGCTGAATCCTTTAGGTGTTAAAAATGATGTCACGTCGTTTGCGCTATAAAATAACTCGCTGACGCCTTGTTAAACATTCCGTCGCGAATTCAGCGCGGTCTTAAATATTTTAACTATTATTGTGTGTTATACATTCTCGCGGGTTTTTGTAAATAGTTATTGTAATTGACATGGTCTCTGGGCAGCATGCTGCTTAATTTTCCTGCAAAAAGTTTTTAGATTAAAGAATGGACTTGAAATTAAAGAGGACTGGAAATCTGAAGGATTCAAAATCCTAAATAAATGTATATTAAATAATAATATGTTAATATTAATAATAAAGTACAAGCCAACTTGCGGCCAGGAAATAGTGGTCAGGGCTGAGATTCAGTCAAACTGCGGATCATAGCACTGCGACTTTCGTTAATACTTACCCGTCTGACACTGGCACAGAATGTATACGTTTAGTGGAAACAGTCCGCCCAGAGAGCATCCAGTATTATCTTAAACATAATATCTTATTCCAACAATTTTCTATCATCATTATTGCTATTATTATTATTATTATAGTTTGTTTTTAGAAAACGCAATCGCTGTGCAGTGTTTAAGAGAGGAAATTAAACCGAGAATAAAGTTTCTCGCAAGAAGTGTAAAGGGTCCCATCTTACTTCTTCGGATAGAACAATATTTAGGACAGTGTATTGAGAGGATGTTCGGCGAGCGAATACCGTGACGCGCAGGAATCACAGCGCATAACAACAAGGCGAAGCAGGAGGTAGAGTGAGGCACAAGCAAGGACAGCTTATACAGGCTGTCCACCACACAGCCCCCGTAATACTTAGGGTACTGCAAATGTCCATCTTCTTTTACAATGGAAATGATTTGTCCACATCGAATCATATGAATCAATAAATAATCGCATTAAATAAATGACCGTTAGGATGAAGCAAAACACATTGCTCATAAGAGATGGAAGTTGACTTTTCACATAAAAAATGTAGGGGTATTTTCCAATTAGAAAATTCAAAAGATGCATGGTGTTTATGAAGAAACCCTGAACACTACTGGGGACAACAGAAAGAATAGTGTTTAAAGATACAGAATAATAAATACATGGTTGTGCAATCAAGTCTCAAGTACTGCAGGTGAAATCCAGAGAGAGGCCTAAGACTAGAACCGAAGTTATTATAGCAATGTAATTAATCTCAGATTTTTTAAAACAAAGAATTCTTCATTAGTCTTGGGCTACACTCAGCAACGTTAGACCATTCAGCTGTCTGGAGTGTATTGTGTTTTTAACAGGGTTTCTTCACCTAATAACAGGCAGGAAGGCCCCATGTGTCCTGACATCCTAGGCGAGGTTGTGCCCCAACCCCCCCCAGCAGAAAACTAATTTTGTCAGGTAATTTATATTAAAAACATTTTAGTAGCACAGGGTATCTGGCTGCTAACTAGGTAAAATCTATGCTTCGTGGCTATATTCTAAAGCTGACTAATCAGGAAAAACATTGACATTTCTACCCATCTGTTTTTGACAGACAGGAAGATGATCACCAGATTATTTCAAACACTAGAAACAGTATTTTAGGATTATGGTTATGAACATCACCATAACAACCAAAAGAGACTGGGTGTTAATAAAAGGTCATTTCTGCATGCAAGCAAATTAATCAGGTGTTGATTGGATTTCACTCAGTAATGGCTTAATTTCAAATATAATGAAAAGGATATTTTAGCTGGATGACATTGAAGGCTGATTTCCAACAATCAATGTTATTAAGGTAATTAGGTCAGCCAAGTACAGGTGGAGTCCTTCTCCCCTGATATGTTCAGCTACCTCGAATGAAAGGTTCTGGAATCACTCCATTAGGGGTGGAGGGCAGGAAACTGCCCAGCCCACCGCGGCTGGCTGCAGCACAAGGACCTTCTAGGGACATGTTCACCTCCTTTCATGCTCCCTCTTCCAGTGGCTCTCCAGTGTCGTGCCATGTGACCTGCCGTGTAACAAATGACCATCCATCCAGTGTGCCCGCTGCTGCTACTTGATGCACTCTGGCCACGACCACCTCTGAAGTCAAAGTGAAAGCTACGGATAACTCCTGCAGCACTGATGTGGGCCAAAGCGGCTTCACAATCACTTAGTCATAACTGTTCTACATTTGTTTGCAGACAAGCTTTCGGAGTTATCCCTGCCTCATGCTGGTACGATATAAATACAGCGCTGGGTTAGTCATCGCTCCAGCACCTTCCAACAGCCATCTCCTGCCATTTGAAAACAATGAAAGCAATGCTGGCTACCATTCGGATTAAGTTAGTCAGACTCTCGCTCAGACAATGACTGTCACTACCTCCCTTTTTTACTTAATGGCCAGTATTTTAATTAGGCAATTAAGTACATTATCCAGTCTTCAATTTTCGGGAGCAAAAGTCCCGCATTTCCCAAGTTCGACAGACCACTCTACACACATCAGCGTTTGCCAAACTAGTCCTCGGTTTTGCTCCCTCCCAACTCGATTGAAGAGTATAAACATGGACTGTCAGGGGGTGGGAAACACTGCTGTACACCCCCCCAAAAAAATGAGGCACCAGGTATTTTTCAGATTAATGGTTACAAGCCTGACCACTGTGCTTCTTCCACACACATTTCAGTGAGTACTAACGTGCCAAATATGTGCTGCCTGCAATTTGCAAACGGCGCGGTAAGGACTCCCTGTTCAGACAGACACAGATGTGATGCTGACCGTGCTTAGAACCAGCTAAATTTCAGGCAATTCAGATTCCTGTCACACGCTTAACTTCTTAAACTCCTTTCTTGAAGGGATTACTCATGTACATTGATGACAAAATTAGTAGTAACATGGGGGTAAATACTTTGACATTTCAACTGTTGACCCGAGAAATGAATAATTCATAATAGGCGATTATTAAATTAATAAAAGCTGTGCGATCACATTAAATCTACAAGACCATCAAATAATAAATGTCCCCCCCAAAGAGCCTGATACCAATTGTCATCTTGAAAGTTGTGATGTATCAGATACTCACGTGAGCAAGAGGCAAACATTTTATTTTGAAGGCTTATGAAATATATCCTTATACAAACAGCTTGAATAAGGCGTTATAGTTGATACTAGCAATCTTACACAGATGGAAATGGTTGGGGGAACAAACCTGAAAAAAGACCAAATGTCGCAGGTGTAGTCATGTCAAAAATCAGTTCGCTCTGTATTTCAAGCATGGAGGCGGCTGCAGGTTCAGGGTTTGTCATTAGACACAAAGGGCAGTGCATCGTTTACAGAGAGCAACCAAAGAGTTCAGCTGTTACTTCACCTCTCACTTTAGCAGATGTTGTCAAAAATGTATTTGGTACATTTATGATACATCCTAAAAAATATATGTATATGGAGCTCAGATATGCCGCAGAATACACGACCGTCAAAAGAAAAAAAGAAAACCTATTGTAGGTGTCGGGAGAGGGCATTCCCTGTAAACGCTCTACAGCTTCCAGAAAAACACAGCATGTGATGGGGCCTGTTAGTTCTGAAGGTAGCGGTGCACGTTAGACCCAGGTCGAAGCGATGGCTGCAAGTGCCGTCACACCATATGCAACAAAAATAAAATGAAAGGTTCTGACTGGAGCTCACGTTTGATCTAGGTAACACACAAATTCCCACTTAAATAAAAGTCTTTCGTTGGTAATTTGGGAAGCAGTTGGGACAGGGCCTTGGGAGGAGACGCCTGCCGGACGCCACACACCAGCCATCTTCACATGTTGGTACTCATTCGCGTTTGGCTGTTGGCAGGCGTGAGCTCACCTTGGCTGCCTTCTCTTGGTGGAGACTGGAAAGGGGGGGGGGGGGGGGACACAGGGGGAATAAAAAAAACCCTCAGTTCACAGCGGCGTGCGACAAAAAAAACTAATAGACATTTTTTAAACCCCACATGATAAAAA
>JAODKM010000088.1:12551246-12581322 GCA_026780845.1 Petrocephalus sullivani | reverse complement strand
TTCGCTCCCCCAGATTCAGCCGCAGCTGCCCAGTGCGGCATGGATGGTCTCGTCTCTCGGTCCCCCGCTGTTCCAGGCAAATGCCCCACACTCCCGCTCTCCACGCAAATCTTGCGCCGGCTCGGGGTGTGGGCGGCAGCCGGGCATGAAATACGGCCTAGGAAATTAGCCTTCATATGTCAACAGCTTCTCAGCAAAATACTGAATTTAGTATTTGTATATCCGCTGTTGTAAATCAAAATTTAGACCTCAAAATTAAGAAATAAGATTTAATCCTTAAAAGCAGTAGTATGATATAGTTTAGTTTTGTAGTGGCAGGTGACATGACAGTCACTAGGCATTTTAAAAATACATTTCCAGACAACTAAAATGCTAAATGAAGTTAAATTGGCTAACATACATCGGGAAGCGTTCTCAGAAGCAAGCCAAAAGGAGCGGCTGGGGCAAAGCTACAAAATCCAACAAAAACGAAGAGACCTGGTTACCTTGACGTGTATCTGGTTACGCAGCACAGCAGCTCGCAGGATCATCGCTTTGGCTCGTCTCTGAAACTCTTTGCCCATCTGAAGAGACTTCTCAAAGGTTGTGCTTCTCTGATCCACATCTCTGGCATACAGGATCTACAAGAGAGCTGGTTTAGGGCTGCTTCCAGTCGTAGCAGTGTTTGTTTGGACAGGAAGGCACACTACTGCCTACAGGCCAACTAATAATGCCAGCGTACACTTCTGTCGGGGGGGCATACATATCAAAATTTAGCAACATGTGGCACTGAAAAATACAGACAAAAGTATAAATGTTTTGTGGAAAATGTTCTGCAAACCTTTCCTGGGCTGCACAAAACAAAATCATCACGCATTCTGGGGGAACGTGACGGCTGGCTGAGTGCCAGACAACCTTCCTAACGATTTTTTGGATGATGCTAAGCAGTCTGGGACGGAAATGAGGGCCGAGCTGGCAAGAGGAGGCCTGCAGCCGGGTGGCGGGTCTTGCCTTGCTGTGGGAGTCAATCCTGGCATTGATGAGTCCCTCGAGGATCAGCTGCGTCAGCTCATCCTCCAGGGCCGCCACCGAGGTGTTGAAGGCGGCAGCCATCTTGTTCATGTCAGCAGACACGTAGGGGCTGAAGTACTAATGGCAGGAGAGGACAAACAGAATAAAAGGCTAGGCTGCGGAATGCCAGAGGCTGGTGTCCAACGCTTTCCCGTCATGATGATAAACTCCTGACTGAAGTAAGGTGCTGTGAATAACAAACGGTTAACTCCAATTTACCTTGACGTACAACAGTGTTTCTCAATCTGGTCCTCAGGGACCCACAGACAGTTCGTGTTTTTGCTCCTACCGGGAGCTGGGAGGGAGCAAAAACATGGACCAACTGTGGGTCCTCAAGGACTGGACTGGGAAACACTGATGTACAGCTAACTCACAATGAATAGTAATGAATACCACATTGTCAATCAGTTAACCAAACAATTCAGTGAACAAAAACTATTTTTGACTTCATATCAAGAACTTAATGGATTCTAATTTCTGTCTCACATAAGTATCTGCACATTTCAGCTATCCTGAAGTGACAAAAATGCAGGTCCAAGTACGGGCCAAAACCCGACAATGGCAAAGTTTTATATTTTTACTGAATTTCATTTATTTAATGAGTGTTCTTTAGTATGCATTACCATTACATTTTTGGCTTATGTGCTTTTTTGCTAAAGGACTCTTGAAAGACATGGGTAGGTAAATCCAATTTATGTCAAATTTGACGCATGTGTTAGTGGATTGGATTATTTCAGTGAGTCATGAACTGACTGTATATATAGCATCTTTAAAATTCAAATCTAACTCGAGCACAGTAAGAAGTCCTGCAGAGGTTGGATGCAGTGTGCCATCCCACACCTACTCGTCTCACCTGTATGAGGGCTCGGTTCCTAATCTGCATGTATAGCGTTCTCACGTGGGCTGCCAGGTACATGTCCAGTAAAAGGTTATCCTGAAAGTAAGTAAGAATGTACTTATACATAAAAGTGCCTTTCATAGACAAGCGGTCACAAAGCAATGCACGGCACTAAAATACTTAAAAGTACATTCAGGGTAAAACAAGGAAAAGTACATTTAGAAACACTATTAAAAATAATACAGAATACAAGCAAAGGAGTACTCAACTCAACTCAAACAGCTTAAATAAAAAAAGTCTTTGGTTGCTTTTTAAACGAGTGACGGGTACGACAAAAGGCGCAGTGATGCATCACCTCTCGGCGGCCACGATGAATAACAAAGGGATTAGCTCCCACTTTTACCTCTCATAACACAGACACATTCAATGCATCTCTCAGCACTACAAGAGATGAGCAGAGATGCATTACGTAACGGCATCATCTGAGGCTGCACAGACAGCTACCAAGCATGCAGTCAGAAGCTATTACATTAGAAACATGGGTATTATCCCGTCCCGGGGGAACTGGACAAGTAAACAAAATAAGTTATTCGAAAACACTAACCGCAGCTTACAAGGATTATAAATAAAACAAAACTGCACTGTAACAGGACTGATTAGGAAGAGCAGAGTAGCGGAACGCTTTTATGTGCCCTGCCTAAAAATACGCAGGCAGCAGCAAAGCCCAGCGGAAGGCGGCTCCCCCCCACACCTCGACAGGCAGCAGTAAAGGTCCTGTGCTAGTGCACAGTGTGTGACACAGCATTTTGTAACTTTTTGTAACACTGGTTACACATGCAGAGTATTGAGAACCCTATAGTTCAGTTTTGTAGAAGTCAGACAGATGATTCTATGAAGCCAAGGCTGTGTCTTTCTGGGCAGTCTGGAGAGATGTTCTTACAGCAGAATGGGTGAGAAACATGGTGTCCTTGCTAAAATGGATGGGTGGATGAGACCTGATCTGAGCCGAATAACACTGGGCTGATTACACTATGACCAGTTGTGCTACATGCTAAACAAGCCTCATGTCATTACACTGAAAAGCCGGGAGATGTATAAAACGTAACAATACCAGAACCAAACAGGTAGGACGACTTATGTATTTTTCTCTCCTAAATTCTTAAATGCAAATCCAGAGATCCTCCGTGATCTGCTGTTAGCCCACGTTGTGTAAAAGTGCTGACAGTGCACATTCACCCACATTCACAGCTCTCCATCATTTTAGAGGACGGCTCAGGCTCAGTACCTCAGATCAATGCCACTGTGCCCATAATGAGCTTCAGTGAGCAATAAGGAGACATATCAGCACGGATCATATCCGCCAATCAAAGCCCTGCTTGATGCACATGTAAGAACTGAACCCCACATTTCCTAAAAAGATTTAACCGTGCACCATGGAGGCCTCCAAGAACACATTGCTAATCCAATCTTGTAGAAAACTGCAGTTGGCTATTGGGTTGGGTTTCATACTATGAAGGCGAAACAGTAAGATTGTTGCAGGAGCTGGAGCTATAATACATTAATGAGAAACAAAAGGCTTGGCCAGCTGGCTAATATCATCAGACGGCCTGGGATTGGGCAGACAGCCCTCGTCCCACCCTCACCTTCATCTCATCCAGCATCTTCAGGCAGGATGCGTACTTCGACTCGTAAAACTTGAAGATGATGTCGCGGACCTGAGGCTCCAGCTCCAGGAACAGCTTGAAGGAGCTGAAGGGGGGGAGAGGAAGACAGGGTCAAGGCAAGGCAGGCCGCGAGGCATCACACTTCCCGTCCAGATGTCAGCTCCGTGGCCGCGAGCTGACCTGCTGGAGATGACGTTCCGCTGCAGCTCCTGTCTGTCGAAAGTGGCCAGCGCACACAGCCCCCCGTACACTGCCACGTTACTGGGCGAGAGGAGCTGCAGCCAGGACAAATCAGCGTCAAGGCCAATGTCGACAATAAGCCACATCTCCACCATCGTGCACGCTGTTCTCCGTTTTATTATGCCCAGTTTTGTATGTTGTAGAATGACCAAGTTAGCAAATACAGTAGTCCTCTCATATTCCTGGGAAGATGCCATCCAAGGCCTGCCACAGATAGCCAGAACTGCAGATAATAGTAACTCCTTATATACAAATAGATTGTACATTATACGGTACTGACTCAAATGAAAGGGATTCAGACATTTTAGCGTAATACTCAAGAGATGATATAGCAATAAAAAAAATATATCAAGGGATGACAGAGCCTACATACTTTTACACCTGTCAAAGAACAACGAAACAATGAAACAACGTAGGCCAGTACCACTACATGCATGCAGAACCTCCACATTATTAGATTCTGGACCATTTAGCTCCACAGCATGCCAGAGAAGCAGATGAGAAGAACCGTTAGAGAAGGAGTTTCCTGGGTGTGTAAATGAGGTCGGGGGCGGGGGGGGGGGGCCTAACCTCAGGGAAGTCACAGTGGTCGAAGGAGGCCTGAAGGAAGCACTTTGCTGCCTGTTTGTACTTTCGAGAGGCGAGCTCGGCCAGGCCTGAAGCAGGAAAGGGAGACAACACTCAAAGGGGTGCACCCAACTGCATGGGGGCTGCAACAAGATATTAGATTAAAAAAAAAAAAAAAAAACTGAAAGTCTTGCAAAGAAAGGCATTTGACTAATCCATAACAGTAACTTGGACTCTACCACAAATGGATAACAGAACCTCCCACTTCCAGGCTATTATTAACACAGAGTGGAAGCAGCAGCTCTAAGGGAAAACGGAAGAAGAGCAAAGAAACGTCAAGCCAGCCATCAACGAGCAAAACAGTCAGAGGTCTGGCAGGTTTCCACACAAGTGGGGGGTGATTTCGTGCAAGTGTGAAAGAAACTGACACTACACGACAGAACGGTGCACAAAAGAGCATCTGAAATGGATGCAGCTTGGTGAACTATTGACTTTGCGAGTTTGAAACAAATGATGGGAATAGTTATATTTAGCAGTCAGAGCAGCAAAATTTCAACGTTTTGTCTTGAAAAGCAACCTTTTCTCTTTTTTCATCCGTATGCTTTGAAAAGACATCTTTATATTTACTTTTAGAGAGTTATTTTAATATAAACTAAGCCTCACTGAAAATTAATGAAAGTCACATATCAAAATATTCAATATTTAGGAAGCATGCAAAAGCCTTGGGGAAGAGGGATCAGATTGTGAGAGATGAGGACTGCCATTACCTGCAGCACATTTTAGCTTGGTGAGGACTGCTTGATTCTGACTGTCCCTTTCTCCTCGTTGCTAAAATGAGAACACAACTTATAGCATCAGGCATACCTCTCTTCGCTATCATTCTAAGCCAGCGTTTTCCTAATTCGGTCCTCGGGGACCCACAGACAGTCCCCGCTTTTGCTCCCTCCCAGCTCCCTCCTGGGCAGCAAAAATGTGGACTGTCTGGGCAGGGAGCAAAAATGTAGACTAGCTGTGGGTCCCCGAGGACTGGATTGGAAAACACTGTTCTAAGCACAATTACATATAAGAATATATGATATAAACATACTTCTGCTATCTCTGGAGTGGATTCGGCCTTGCTGACATAACTAAGTACATGGGACCAGTTCTGAAGGTAAACGCTAACCTGTAAAGAGAAGACAAACACCAGTTTACAACTCTAGCTGTAAGCCACGTGGACCAGTAACTCCTTTCTCAAAATCACTTAGACCAGCAGAAAGTCACACTTTACCAGTGTGATCAACATGACAGAGCACTTTAATACATGCAAACAACAAGACTCTCATAACACATAATGAAGCCTTACTTTACTGCAAAAACACTATAGCTACCCTAAAAATGTTAATGCTATGCTTAAAGATGGGTTTTTGGACTGCAATATGTACAGTCGTGCCCAAAAGTTTACATACACCTGAGTGAAATACGTTCAACTTGTATTTATTTATCATTTACGGTTTAATATTCAACATTCGATGCATTCCTATAATAACGTCAACCAATTTCTTATTTC
The DNA here is from genome assembly GCA_026780845.1 of Petrocephalus sullivani. Lineage (NCBI taxonomy): Eukaryota > Metazoa > Chordata > Actinopteri > Osteoglossiformes > Mormyridae > Petrocephalus > Petrocephalus sullivani. The sequence continues at coordinate 12,575,414 of JAODKM010000088.1, read as the reverse complement.
CAGGACTGATTTCAACAGCCCTTTCATTTTCAGTGGATTTATTCACAGTTCAGGTAATGATGTTACAAAATTATTAGCTCAAAAGTTCATATACACCTGGGTGATCTAGTGCTTTTTGGGTTTGCAACAGCATGGCTAATCCCCAAATGGTTTTCATGTGTGTCCTATTGGTTCTTGATTGCAATCAATTTAAAATAGTTCAGGTGGTGCACGCAAGGCTGTATAAAGGGCCAGAGTAACCTGCAAATGCCTCATTTCTACTTTACCCAACAAAAGAACACTCTGAAGACCTAAGAACAACAACAGCACAGTTGCAGAAGTAGGGAAACTCCCTAGGTGCCATAGCCAGGTAACTAGGAGTACCGAGGTCATCCGTCCAGACAACTGTACAGAGATATCAGAAGTTTGGGACATCGAAAACCCGTAGAAGATCAGGCCGGAAGTCAAAACTGACACCAACCGATGAGAGGGCATTGGTTGGAAAGGTCCACTTCAATCCCAAGATGACAAAGAAACAAGTATGCCAAGAATTGAAGTGTTCAGGTATCAATGTCTCACTGTCCACAGTCCAGAGGGTCCTACATCGTAATGGGCTAAGGGGCTGCAGAGCACGAAATAAGCCACTTCTTGAAAAACACCACCCTTAGGCGAGGCTGGAATATGCAAGAAAGCACAGGGATAAAGATAAAGGCTTCTGGGCGCATGTTCTTTGGTCTGATGAAACGAAGATGGGACTTGGCTCAAATGACCAACAGTATGTTTGGTGACAAAAAGGACACAAGGCCCTCAACCCAAAGAACATGGTGCCCACTGTGAAGCATAATGGTGGCAGCATCATGCTTTGGGGCCGTTTTGCTGCTAGTGGTCCAGGAGCACTGTGTAAGATAGATGGCACCATGAAGAAGGAGGATTACCTGGACATACTTCAGGGGAACTTGAAGCAGTCTGCTTGAAAGTTGGGCCTTGGACGTCGTTGGACCTTTCAACAAGACAACAACCCAAAGCAATACCTCCAAGTTGGTCACAGGATGGCTTCACCAGAACAAAATCAATGTTCTGGAATGGCCAGCTTAAGAAAAAAGTCCACAAAAGGAAACCCACCAATTTGAATGAATTATACAACTTCTGTCAAGAGGAATGGGTCAGAATCCCATCTGAGTATTGTAAAAAGCTAACTGATGGTTATCCGGCAAGACTGACTGCAGTCCTTAAAGTTAATGGCACAAATGCAACAAAGTATTAGATAGAATAAGGTTGGGCTGTATCTAAACTTTAGATCTACTATTTTGTAACTTCAATAATTGCATTGTAAATAAAACCATTGAAAGTAATATATTTGCTGTAATCATTAATGGAAATAAAGAATTTTGGTTGAAATTATTGTAGGAATGCACTGAATGGTGAATAGTACACAGAAAATTATATCGAAATAGATGTTGCGTGTATTACGTTCCGGTGTATGTAAAACTTCTGGGCACAACTCTATTACTACAAATCTATCATAACAGCAGCAGGGGGAAACTTGTGTTTCGCTATCTGATAAATGAGGCTCTAAGTACCTACAGGAAGCTTATCCTGCGAGACACAGCACAGACTTTCAGTCAGCTGCCCATTAATTCAAAACAGACGGCACAGAATGATAGCACCCACCCAACGTGACTTTCACATCACTAACATGCAGTCCATGTCCAAGGGCATACACTCCCCCTGTGCATAAGCAATCCCATCAACCCAGCGCACGCTGCCTGTGAATGCGACTGTACCTTGATTACATTAAGACACATGTTGATGACGTGCTTGGCGCTAGTACAGTAATCTCTGGCACGGGAGTAACACTTCAAGGCATTGCTGAGGTCACCGCAGTCTAAGTAGTGATCTCCAAGGTCATCATGACCCCTCCTGTAGTGGAGAAGAAACATGGTAACAGGGCTTTAGCATTAACTAACTCCCATAGTTCACATACAGCTCACACATTTATTTTTCTAATAAAAAACAAAGTTTCAAGTAAAACTGAGGCTTAAAAAAAGCAACAGTAACTACAACTAATATTCCCCTGAATTATCAAGACAAGTATCCATCACCACAGTCAGCAATGGGAGACAGAGGCGATTTTACCTAGTTTTCTCTCAGTACCAAGCTGGGTCACAGTTCCACTCACATTCAAAAACCAATAAAGTTCAAAGGAAATTTTAATTCCTCAGAATTGAAGAGCAGAATTTCTATGATTGCACATCACATAAATCTAAAGGCTAAATTTAAAGCTTTTGCCATTTTGGGTCGTGTTAAAACATTTATTTGTCCCCAAAACATCTGCAAAAAAAAGCAGATACCAATGGCGCACACCTGATGCTCTCTTTAATGGAATTCCCCTTGTAGTTCTTCAGGTCTGTGTCCAGTTTCTCCAGCTTGAGGAGAGCCTTTTTCCTGGTTGACTCTGCCCATGCTGTGTCGAGTGGAGGAGGCTCTGCCCCACCCTCTGCGACGGCATCTGGGCCACCCTGGACCTCTCTGAGCCAATGACATGGCAAATTCACACATCTGTAGCTCATACGCACCAGATCTGACCGTTTTACCCTTGATGAAGAAACGCAAACATCTCCTATACTAGCTATATCTGTGGTTACGTATTTTCTTGGCATATACTTGACATTTACATATGTCTGATGGTTTATGTAATTGTATTTGGGTAGGCAGTACCTAGTAGCCTCAGTAAGCTTGCGGTGGATCTCCTCATAGACGTCGACGTTGAAGGTTCTTTGGACAAATGATAGGGCCATCTTCAGTGCTTCTGCGCGGAGCTGAGGACAATGCTCAGCAATGAACTGCAGCCGTTCGATCCTCATCAGCCCGCTGTAGCAGGAGGCATACTGCTCCAGGTCCTAAAACCGAAAACAGCAAGGCTTGGCCATCCAAGAACTGCCTTCTCACCAACACGTATGCCATTTGACAGTAAACAAGACCAGTGAAAACGAACACTGACAAAGTGAGATTTATTCTTCCTACTGTATCACACACACCCCCACCAACACATGCACTACCACCTGTATTCTTATTATAGCCACCAACCCCAGATCTGAGCTCAGCCAGAGGATTTCTAGGCAGCTACATGCAAGTTATGCGAGTCATGCACTTTCATTCATGAGCAAAATTGTATTGCAGAAAGCAATGACGAATGACACATCAAGCATGTTATATAGTCATCTCACAAATGAATTTATGGATTTTGTTCTTTTAACTAATTCTACGACTGCGTATTAGGGCCATTGTATATGAAAATAAAATAAAACTGGGTTGGGGAGGGGGGTAAAAGTATGAGAAAGAAGTCAGAAATTCTGAGATTAATATGTCATATATTTGCGTGAAAAAACTCAGATATTCTCTGATATTGTAAAGTCATAAATTTGCGACAATAAAGTCCAAATTTTCGAGATTTAAGATGTAAATTCACGAGAAATAAGTTGGAGATTCTCTGATATTGTAAAGTCATAAATTTGTGAGAAAGAAAACTCAGAGATCCTCTGAGATGTAAGTAGTACATTTACAAGAAGAAAAAGTCGGATATTCTCTGAGTTTAAAAAAACAAATTTACGAGAAAAAAGTCAGAGATTCTTTGAGATCAGAAAGTCACAAATCTGCGACAAAAAGTCAGATTCTGAGTTTTTTCACGCAAATATATGACATTAATCTCAGAATTTCTGACTTCTTTCTCGTAATTTTACCCCCCTCCCCAACCCCGTTTTATTTTATTTTTATATACAATGGCCCTAATACGCCATTGTAAATTCTGAACTGCCCCAACATAAAAAAATATTTACAGCAGCATCTGTCTTAATTCAACGTTTTTACTGACAGGCATCAACAAACACCAAGTAACACAAACAAAACCAAAAGCACCAACAAACAAACAACAAAGCATCTAATGACATTTGCTATACTTTTGTGCAAACTTGGATTAATAAACCAAATAAGTGTAACTGAAGCCGCTTCATACCAGAGTTGGATTTTCCACAACATAGTTGGTGTCTGGTGCATTCTGCTGATCTTCTTGGGGGTCTGCATCTATCTGCATAGGCTCCACAGCCCCCTTAAAGAAAGGAAAAAGTAACACTTTTCATAACAAAAAACTAATATCAAGGAACATTAGGAATCAGTAAAAACCATTAAGTCATTTGAACCACAAAGCAAAAAAGATGATCTACACATTAAATATTTTCATATTTCAGAACAATTGATTCCATGATAGGTACAAACAATTTATCTTGAGCTGCACTTCTGTACTTAGCCAACATTTGTCCTAATGTGCCCAACAGTTTTTAACGATCTCATAATTCATTATAAGAATAACTGAGAAAAAAAAATTGTCAAAAATTTAGTTAAATCTATCAGCCACTGACTACCCAATACCCCACTGCTGTGGACAGCGTAGCACAGATCTGTGCCTGTGATGGAGTCTGACCCAGCTGCAGAAATAAAAAAAAATATGGTACCATAATTATCCCTGATCCAGTCCTGCTCAACACTGACAAAGGGCTCTACTGCAACAGGGATGTTGAGGACAACACAATGCACCACCTCAAAAATGCAGGCATTCTGACTTGGGAATACAGATTTGTCGTATTAACATGTCATATGGCAAAGGAACTGTTGTGCAAAAAATTTACGGTAAAACATTTATATATAACATAACTACATAATATGGTTCAATTATGATATGAAAACATTAAGGGAACCTCGATGGTATTAAAAAAAGGCCCTAACCGACTGAATTCCGTAATAATAAAGTTAATGCTATACAGTGATACCTGTAAGATGAGGTCTTATATAAATATCGGGATTGCACATTCCTCGCAAAATCAACAGATGTCACATCATATCCTGCACATGGTCGCACGGAGAGACAAAATTAAACTACCTCTTCGGGAAGCTCACGTTTTTGCTTATTACATTTATCCAGTCTGAATTAGTAACACTACATTTACCACTGTTCTTGTTAAACCTTTCAATACCCATAATGCTAGATATTCTTAAACTTCAAAACATATCGGTCAGTAGGTTTAGGCCCCCAGACTTTCCTAAAACCTCCCATCACATATGTACCGACTCGGATTACTAACAGTGACACGATAGCTAGCCAGGTACATAAATGCCTGTTTAGGAAGCCGGCATTCAAGTAAGTTCACGTGGGAAAAATCCATATAGTTCAGGAGGCTGCCTTAATTGTACCCAACAGTCGCATCCCTACACCGAACCAAGCAGCTAGCTACAGGTGTCCTAAAGGGGGCTTGACGCGGTGGCTTTAGGCTTCACGGGCAGTCGGGCCGGCGGAGCGTTCCAGCGGCTATCCGGCTGCTGCTTAGGGTCCCGGCGGCAGCGCCACGCCGCAGCCCGCCTCCTTCCTCCAGTGACCGAGAGCGGCTCGGGAAATGCCGCTAGCCGGCTAACAGGGCGCACGGCCAGCCGTAACAGCGCCCCCGAAACCTGTCCGTCGGCGCGGGGCAGGTGCCGACCGCCTCCCCGCGGCGGCCACCAGCACTGGGCCGCATAGCGGAGCCGCTACACCCGGGCCGCCGAGAAGCTGCCCGGACGAGTTCCCCCGCATTATCCGTCAGGAATCCGAGGCCGTCGCGCTTACTGCCATTATTTCAACTTTTCACGGCCGCGACATGGCCGAAGTCGCGGCGGGACTGGAGAATATTCGCCGCTCGACCCGACGCCGGCTGACGCGAGTCGCCCGGAACGAGAAAAGGCGCAGCGAGCGCCGCTTTACCTGAAAGTTAAAGACCTGCACGGGCAGAGGCATCCCCTCCTTTCTGTCTCTGCGGAGACGGAGCTCGCGAGCGCGATCACATCCGGGTCACGGCGGTGCACGTAGGGGGCGGGCGCGTCCCCGGCGAGTCCGGGCGCGCACGGCGACGCCACGCTACGGCGCTGGCGGGAGCGCGCCCAGGTGTACCCCAGGTATTCCGCTTTCGGGAAAAGTGAAGCAAAATTATGCATGTGGCAGCAAGTGTCACATTGAACCATACGTAAGGGAAATATAAAAGCTTAAAATTATAAAAATTATTATAAAATAGTTATTATTTAATAATTTCAGTTAGGCCAAACCTGCATATATTTTTCTCAAAAATACAATGGAATATTTTCAGTATTCCTATAATACCGAATTAGTCACCAAATGTGATTTAAAAAAAAAAAACCAATTAGTAAAGAAACCTTTTCACATAATCTCCAAGCCAGTGATACTAATACTAATACTATAGTCGAATTAACTGATAGCATTTAATTTTACAAGTTACAGGTTTGCCTTCATATTTTGCATATAAAGGAAACCTTTACAGTATTTATTGAGCTTGTGGCTTTTGGTATCCCTTTGCTAAAAATGTGAAATATGTAATAAAATGCTGCATAGATCAAATATATAAAATAAAATATAGCTACTGCGATTTCAAACGTTTGGTTCAGATAGAACTTGTAGAATTAAACAATTAAAAAGTGCATATGAATCTGAAAAGCAGCGTATTACATTTATAATAATCTCCCCCACCAAAAAACGGTGAACAGAAAACGGAGGTGGGTTTAAACATCAAATCAGAGCCTAAGATGTGATAAGGAGCTCCAGCTTACCAGTAGTGCACAGGTAGGAAATTTGCAGTCTCGATCGCCACAGAGAATGCAATGATGATTGAGTAGCAGTCCACATTTTACGTAGAAAACATGCTTGTCAGTAGGGTTGCCACCTTTCATGCAAAAAAATAAAGGACGCCTACCACAGTGGGGACTTTACCACAACCACGATGTACCAAATGATGCACCAGTGGTGGTAAATCAACTTCAAAACCAAATCAAAAATCAAAACTGTATTGAATAAAAAAGGGACGTACAATTTTACTGTCAAAAACGGGACGATTCCGTATTTAAGGGACGGGTGGCAACCCTACAACTTGTCAGGTTAAATCAGTATAGAATCAACTGACGTTTGGCTAGTAGCAATAGCTAGCGTTTTAGCACACATCATTCCACGCAAATCCGAATTATATAAAGCTATGCTGTACATAAAATGGAGTATTTGAGAACTTATTGTAGTGTATTGTCAAGTACAAAAACAAGAATATCTTTATCCCACATATCAGTCATTTTTTATTCACATCCTCTGTTGAGTGATCTTTGCAGCGTTGTATTCTAAATCGATATGTAGAATATATACCGATCTACAGTATATATACATTCGTTCCGCGAGAAATTTGTGCAATCGCTACCAATTGGATCATCCTAATGAAATAAAACCAAACTAAATAAAATAGATAAATTTTTTTATCCTGTCACCATCAAGCGAAGTCAAATAATATCATTGTTGCTTGAATTGTGATGGAACATTGCCTCCCAGTGACCACGAACGGCTTCCATTTTGATAAAAAAAAATATTTTTTAATAAAATCTCATTACCCTTATTACACATAAAACAACACTTTTAAAACAGTCGATATTTCAATTTTATGATGCATTCGTTTCACCCAATATTGTATTATCCATCTGTGTCTCTTGCGAATTTATTTATTTAAACAAAGGTCGATTTGGCAGTAAATTAGCAGTATGTTTTAACAAGACGTATAAAATCTTCTTTTTTGACCATTATATGTATATATATATATATTCTTATCCGTTAACTTGAGCCGCTTCATTCCGAGTAGTTTGACGGGAATCTGGTAGTGCTGTTACACTGCGCGACCGACAGGGGGCGCTCGCCTCCAAAGTATGCGCGTCTCGCCAGCCACCACAAGCACGGGGTTAATGATCTAAATCCCAGAGTTTGTAGAGTCGCAGAAAGGAGAATCGCGATCGCTGGCAGAGACCAGGCAAGAAACCATTTCGGTGCCCACTTTTAGCTCTGCACTGCAGAACCAAGCACCGCGCGGAGCAGCGTGATCTGCGGGCGTGAGCGCTGCCGATCGCGGGGATTCATGTGCGCGATGCGAGGATCTGCGAGCAGAAGTCACGGCTGAACAAAAGGAAATAAGAAGGATGGAGTTGGTGGCTAGCCGAGTGAACTTTAATCGTTAACGCCGCTTGAGATTTCCTCCTCTTCGGCCAGGCAGGCTGCGATGCGGCTGCTTTTTATAGGTTTTCTGCATAGCGACGTTATAGTCTCACCGGGGAATCATTTCATGTAAAGTGAGCATGCACCAGTCTGCTGGTAAGTGATAAGGTAGATCCATTGTCTACCGATTTATTTTATTCAGCTGGAAACGGGCTCTCCTGCTTCATCTCCCTAAAGTGGCTGATGTAAAAGTGATATTTTGTATCCAAGTTGATCCGTGTGGCTGTTATGATCTCGGTTGTAACAAATCTGTCGTGCGACAAACTCACCGGGCTTGTTACAGATGGGGAGACTTGTGAGAATGAAAAGGGTCCGATAGTGAAACGCTGCCGTGTTGATTTAAGTATCTTGCATTTGTAACGAGGCTTCATTTAGAGATGATGTCGGTAATGAATACACATGTGTAAGATAAGCTTTGAGATTTAGCATTACAGCGCTCCTCCCGGCTTGGCTAGGTGGATCCTTTTCATTACGATGCTGATGATTCTCCTCCATCTATTCCCGATGCGTGTTTGCGGCTGCTTACCAGCTGTGTAAGTGGGCAATTTCCGGACAAGGGGAAGTCCCACTCGGGATTTTCCACGATTTTGCAAAATGTGTGTCTCCGGGATTTTTTTCGCCGGTGATATTGTTTTATAGTAACGGACTGTTCATTTTTAGCTTAAACACCGGTTTGCCTTTTTGATTAGGGAGTAGTCGGCTGCCAATGGTGATGTCCCATGTTCATTTAAAGCGCAGCCTAATCTTGAATGGCTGTTCACCAGGATTGTGCAACGCTTGTTTAAAGAGTGCAATGTACACAAACGTCTTCTGTTCAGAATTGTGTCCACTGTACGGGGGGGTGGAATTAATCTGCTGAGGAATATATAGTGGCTATTGACATATCAGAACCGAAATCTTAAAAAGAAAAAGCATTTTCTTTTTTTTTTTCAAAAATTGAGACTGAGTTTTCATTGAGGGAGTTATTTAAGTTCCAGGCTACCAGAAATACCATCTGTTGCCGGTTTGTATATCATAGCTAAACTGAAAATAGAAAACAGGAAATTGCTTGCATATTGGAGGTTGAGGCTATTATGAAATTGTGGTAAAGTGCATTAAATGTGCAGAGTAAAAACAGACTCTGCCCGGATATAAGCGCTCCTTCCTCGTTTATTGCATCATTATCATCAAGACCTAATATAAAAATAATATTAGCACCTTGTTTTAGTGAAGAGAAAATACCTTTTTAGGGGGGTTGCTCGGGGTTACTCGCCACGGCGCTGTGTCTGTGTCCAGAAGGTCGCCAGTTTGAGCCTTGGCAGAATAGTGACATGGCCGTCGGCCTCTGTCTGTATGTTTCATGGAGTTCAAGATGGGAGACTATAGAGTGACTTTAGTGATGTTTCTGATTGATGGATTTGTGTTATTAAAAACTTGATAATGATACTTTATTGATCCCCTTGGGGAAATTCTTTTTTCACCTGCCCCATCTTGCTCTCCATGAGACAAATGTAGGTGAGATCAAGCTTGGTATCCACCCATAGCAGGGCCCCTGGATCTGGGGGTTAAGGGCCTCCCTCTGGGGCCCACAAATGTGATTATTCTGCCAAGGCCAGGCTTGAACCCGGGACTTTCCAGTCACAGGCTGAGAGGCTTAGCCCGTGAGCCACACTCTGGTTAAGATGGAATCATTCTTTAGGACTGAGATGCAGAAGTTGGCTTGACCTGGTGGTTGGGAGATGTAGCGAGTCAGTGAATTGGGGCTGCATCCCTTTGCAGGGTCCCGCCTGGTTCGGTGAGGATGGACCGTGGCGAGGAGTGCCAGGCTGGCCCTGGTGGCTGAGGCGTTTTCCAGAAGGATGCCGTTCTCCCGCGTCGGCGTCAGCAAGCTCTGCTTCCTGCTCTCGCTGGCCTTCTGCGCCTTCCTGCTGCTCCTGATCCCCGGCCTGCAGCCGCCTCTCCGCCACATCCGGCTCCCCAGGCCTCGGCCCCACTCCTGGTCCCCCGACAGCGAGGCCGGGCAGCCTGGCCCACTGCTAGGCCTCGCCGCGGCACTCCGGCTGAACGTCCGGGCCCCGGAGACAGGGGAAGCCGGGGCTACGCCGCCAAGCGGAACCCGGCAATCTGGGGGGGGCAGTTCCGGCGGCTCAGCTGTGGGCTCTGGTGGTACCGTTGCCAGAAATGAACAGAACAGTCTTCAGGTTCTGGACAGGGACACTCACCAAGCAGGACTGGATGGGTCCCGTCCCAGAGATCAGCTGCAGCTGGGTGACATTTTTATTGCTGTGAAAACTACCAGGAAATACCACAAGTCCCGGCTGGAGCTGCTCTTCCAGACCTGGGTCTCCAGAGCAAAGGAGCAGGTGGGTAACCGGGAACGCGGCTCCTCCTCATTGCACGTGTCATTGTTCCTCCATCAGCAATGCCAGTCATGACTCCATCAGCCCTCTGAGTGACACTGAAGGGAAAAGAAACATGCACTTTGCACATAAACACAAACCAAGTTTCCTTGCCCAGTACAGCAAACAAGCAGAGTGGCTGTTGCCTTGCTGAGCAGTCGCTCATGGAATACAAAGCATCCACATTAACTACACTCTCAGATAGTCTTCTTTAACATGCTCATATGTGAAATTCTCCTAACATCTGGCAGCGTAACGGATACTCACTCATTGCCGAAAGCCTATTCGGGGAAGACGGCCCACTCACTCGGTTTGCTGCGGCTTATAAGTGCGTCACGGCGGAGAGCTTGGGGCCCTTTCTGGAAGCTTCCTAACCCTCACTAAATCAGTGCTTGCACAATTCCTGCTTGGTTATGGAGAGGAGCCTGGAGAAGCTTTTGGCATCATTATATTATTGAGCTTTTCACAAATGCTTCATGCTGCATCCTACCTTTGGGACCAGTGTCCGAGTCTCCGCCAGTGCTCCGTGTGTGGGGACTTTCCCCTTGCTACTCCGGTCCCCCCTCCACTGTAAAAACATGCCCATAGGCGTGCACGTGTGACTGATTGGTGTGTGACAGCCTGCAGTGGGTTGGTGCATCCTGGGATGTTCCCTATAGGCTCAAGACCTTCTGCAACCCTGAATAAGACAGTGGTTACTGATGATAGATGGACAAATGTTTTAGACTCTTACAAAAAATAGCACATTAGGATTTTTAAGTAATTAGTCAAATTTTTTTATCCACGTGAGTTTAATCATGCCGGCGCATTTTAATGTTTGCTTAAATATTTTGACATTTTATTGACAGTTTAATGTTGGCAGCTAATATTTTTTTATTGTGCTGATATACATATACTCAAAATAATTGAGCGCACAGTGTGATGTCGTGGGGCTCCGGTGCCCCCTCGACGTGGCAGTCTCCCAGCTCTGCTCATGTCTGGAAAGTGGACGTCAGGTCACCGTTAGCCTGGAGCTCCTCCTCCTGGGTGGCACATGAACGTCTGCTTATAAAAGCCACCGAGGAGCCTGGGGAGGAAGCCCTTGGAAACTGGAGCTTCTCCGGAGCTCGTGGTCAGACGTGTTGTTCCCCGGGAATTCTGGCCCTTTCAGAGGGCCTGAGGCTAAACACTCTACTCAGTCTTAATGTAGGAAGGAATGTCATGAGCTCTTTTTGGGTTTGGACTGAAACTCAACTGCTGGTTCTGTTCTCCGATTAAAGAGCCTCACTCACACGGAGCTCTTACGGACATGTCAGTAGCTATTTTAGCGATAGCTAACATTTTAGCGGTTGGCTTTTTATGCTACTTTCTCAACATACAGTAGGATATAAAGTAGCAATAAGTACATGAATATGAAGTAGCAATGAGTACATGAATATGAAGTAGCAATGAGTACATGAATATAAAGTAGCAATGAGTACATGAATATAAAGTAGCAGTGAGTACATGAGTATCTGTTGGTGTTCTGGCAGTGTGAAGAGCTACGGTGGATATTTCAGCAGTGTTAGAAGAGGGTACGTTGGAATTTATTTAAAAAAGGCAGGGGTACTTTAATGGTACTGCAAGAAATATCACTGTTTACAACACAAATAAGTGTCACAAATTAGTTTTATTTGTGTACAAACAAAGAAAAACGCTTGGGCAAAGTGTGAAAGCCAGCAGAAGTGGCTTTTTCCTTTTGGAAAGACTTAACCCAGAGTGTCGTGACAGCCGTAAGGTGCGCTTGGAACGGTTTTGAGTATAAGGTGTGGCATAGTCCCATCTTTTTAGTTTCGGGGAAATCCTTTAAAGTCTGTTTTGTTGTGGGAAACGTTCGGGCCTACAGCCAAAAGCGATTACATGGGATGGAGGCAGCACGGCCCTGTGCCAGTCCGCGAAGCCCTGCTTCCTGATTGGCAGTGGCCGCTGGAGCCCTGTTTCCTGATTGGCAGTGGCCACTGGAGCCCTGCTTCCTGATTGGCAGTGGCCCGCGAAGCCTCTGCTCTCTGATTGGTAGTGGCCGCTGGGGGGAGCGTAGAAATGCCTCAGGTGGATGGTCAGTTCTGATGACACGGTGTGGGAGGTGTGGAAGCTTCTGACCCAGTCTGCTGTAGCTGGCATGCAGTAGCGGAAATGCCAGATGAGGCGGCTGGTGAATCGGTGAGATGACCCCAAGCAGAGGGGACACTGGGACCCCCTGTCGTCCGCTGAGGGCCGCCACTCACCTCCGGCCTCTTCACTCTGTCCTGGGCTTTGGTTCACCAGTGAAATTCCTGCTGTGGCCTATTAGCCCCCATTTGAAATGGCTAACGCCCCCCGCCCCCCACCCCCGAATCATTTCTTGTTCTCTCTGTTATACAGCTTTTAGAAGCTGCAGGTCCACGGGATGGAACTTGTCACCAGCAGTAGCTGAAAATCAAATATTCCCCTCCTACACTCGCTGAGTAGAAATCTGCTCCCATAACGGAAGCATTGTTCCGGATTTCTTGTTTATGCCACCGAACCGGTTCCTGTGAGGCACCTCAAAATAATATGTAGGTTAAAAAAAAAAGCCTTTTTTCTCTTTTGTATACAAAATCAGTTCTTTTTCTATGGTCAATGAGTTTCATGCAGAGCTTCTTACCTCAGAGCTTTGAACGGGTCGTGTAGGTGAAGCCTCGCGTGTTTCTGAACACACCCAAACCACAGCGGAGGACCTACAATTACTGCGCCAGTTTGCCTTTTAAAGAACTCATTCAGCCAGTTAAAATTTGCATCTGTGTTTAAAAAAAAAAAAAAAAAACGTAGAGTGTATTACTCTAGTGTAATGGTGGGTGTTTCCTGCAGGTAAAAGATACCAGACCGGTTTAAAAAATAAATAAAAGGTCTAACAGCTTGGGACAGAATGAACGTGTCATTGTTTGCATTGAGCTGACTGCTTTCCCCGTGCATAAGATACGTGGCGCAGTAATAAACACCAGCTGTCTGTCAGTGTAGAGAAGAATGATAGGAATTTGGCTGGGCGGCAGTGCGAGGTGAGCGTCAGACAGGAAGGGGTTTCGGGTAAAATGAAGCATGAGAGCCCAGGGCAGCTTCTGGGCTTTTCCTGCTGCTTGATGAGAGATCTGGTAACGCCCAAAGACGGGCCAGCATGCCCTCGGTGTTCCTCGGGCTCGGTTACCGTACCAAAGGTCAGAGTGTGCCCTGCACCCCCGACGCCGGGCTTGAGCTCGATCCAGGATCCCAGCTCTGCGGCTGCCTCCATTCCGTCTCGAATGGCTGCCATTTTTTTCATTGCGCGTGCCGGGGGACAACGGGAAATTGTCTTCCCAGTGATATGAGCGGCGCGTGACTAAAACTCCGGTAGAGGGAGAGGGAGAGAGAAGGCGCGCATATTACAGACCAGCCCTCGTAAACTTTTACTTTGGATTTTAGATCTGCCTAAACTTTGCCATTATTTTAATAAGCCATTTATGCCAGCACCCTCTTTGGGACTGCAGGGTGTCCTGGCTCTGGTGTGGTTCTGAAACGGCAAACTCTGCTGGCAATAAACCGGGCCCATGATACACACATGCTGCCATTTAGGGACAAAGAGCGCATTGTTGCACATGAGTCCAAAAGCATCATTTGAGCAGCTCGTCCTGCTGTAGCTGGAAAGCTGACACACTGGGATCCCTTCTGCTCTCCTCTCTTTCAGACATTTATATTCACGGACGGAGAAGACGGGGAACTTAGAAAGAGAGCCGGTAACCCCTCCTGACAACGCCTCTCTCTGACAAGTCGAGAGAGATGTATTACATTTTTTGCTTGAATTCTTACATTCTCACCAAAGACAGACGCACCCTTAAAGCTGCTGTCTCCCCGCCATCACAGGGGACAACATTATAAACACCAACTGCTCTGCGGCACACACCCGCCAGGCGCTGTGCTGCAAGATGTCCGTGGAGTACGACAAGTTCATCGAATCACAGAAAAAGTTGGGTGGTCCCTTCCCTTTGGGGGGGTGGGGGAGGTGCTTGTTATTATTAAGTGGCTAGCAGACTCCTTGACTTCATACACTGTTAAATCCATTTATAGATGTGCTGTCGTGCAGAAGCATTATTACTTAAGTGTGGTTCTAACTAGGCCCTTTGGAATGTAAAAGGCCTTCGGTTCTCTGCGCCACGGTGGAACCCTCCCCTCATCCTGTGACCCCGCCGCAGGTGGTTCTGTCACGTGGACGACGACAACTACGTGATCCTTCCCAGCCTCCTGCGGCTGCTCTCAGCCTATTCCCACACGCAGGATGTCTACCTGGGCCGGCCCAGCCTGGACCATCCCATCGAGGCAGCCGAGCGAGTTAAGAGCGACGGATCGGTGAGTGGGCCGCGGCCCCCTGCCGCTCTCTGCGGCGCGTCCTAAGTGCCGGCCGCCTGACCCGTCACTCCCACTTCCTCCTTGGTGCTTGCAGGTATCTGTAAAGTTCTGGTTCGCGACCGGAGGAGCCGGATTCTGCATCAGCAGGGGGCTGGCGCTGAAGATGAGTCCTTGGGCTAGGTGAGGGCACCCCCCTTCCTCTTCCTCTAGATTTCACAGCAACACAGCAAGCAGATTCTCGACCCTAAACTTTGCAGTCTTGAGCACAAAGGAACCTTCTAGAATGCAAGACTACTCCACTGCCCGCTTCTTTCTGTCCCAGCCTGGGAAACTTCATCAGCACCGCAGAAAGGATCCGTCTCCCCGACGACTGCACCGTCGGCTACATTATCGAGGCGCTCCTGGAGGTCTCCATGACTCACACCTGGCTCTTCCACTCCCACCTGGAGAACCTGCAGAGGCTGCCTGCCGACTCCGTGCTCAGACAGGTCAGAAACGCGGGCAGGCGCTCGGGACGCGTCCTGAATAACAAGGCCTCCAGTCAGCTCCTTCACGTTGTACGTCTGCTCAGAAGTGACTAGATAAAACCTATGGGCCTTTTCGCATAAAAGCACCATTATGATCCAAGTGAAATGGTAACACTTTACTTGACGAGGCACAAATACTTAGTAATAACACAGTTACTACTGAAGTATAAATCATGAACAAATATTGTCACTACTTGAGATAAAAGAAGCATCACAATTCATTAATGAGCAAACATGAGATCAGTGTTTCACTTGTCATTCAATACTTGTTCCTTCAGTAATTTGCAAAGGTGTAGAGAATTAACAGATATACTGACAAATAGAGTGACTGCTTGAGAAAACGTGCAACATGATAATTAGCTACCTTCCTATTCTAGCACTTCATACGTACACAAGTAAGGCTGAAAGTAGAGGGAGTGGCATTATTCTTAAACACTGTGGTGCATAATGTTGCTAAGCACTGAAACTTGTTTTTGATCGTTAAGGGTCATTAAGACCACTGGAGCAAGAAGCTGCTTTTTAAACAGAAACCCATCAGAGGAACTGCTTTTAAATAATTCTGTGGGATTCCTGGTCGGAGAGCTGTCATGATTACTTGATTAAGTTCGATTACTCAAAGATTTAAAAAGCATCGGTTTAAAGTTTTCCTTTCCGATCACTCAGCAATACGGCGGAAGGAAGATTAGGGACAGAGGGTGATGCCAAGGTGCCACTAAAGAGCGAAAGCGCCGTTTGTGTGCAAGCAGTTTGCAGGAGAATGAAAATGCAGTCATCTGCCAGTATTGCCAAGCAGAACTGAAATACTGCCACAGAAGGACGGCAAAGCAAATCTCTTAAAAGAAGACATTCAGGTTTGACAGACTCACCCAAAAAATGCAAGGTTAGCCATAGATACGTCCCACTCAGCCTCGCAGAGTAGCCTAGCCTGTCTCTGTCGCTGCTAAAACAGAGGTTAGGCCAGTCGCTTTTGTGAACGTATTGTGTGTTAGGGATGAACGATACTGGGAAAGTTCACATCGCGATATTTAAAGTTTTTCCAGTATTTAGGAGATGGAAAATTACGCATATAGCCAATGCAACTTGTCTACCAATAGCGTCTGTCAGATAAGTTGGTGGTGTTGCCGTGAGCTATGACAGCTGACACAGAGCAGTGCCGGCAAATTACTCGCTTCCGTCCAATACCATCTCTACGGTATCACAGATATATCCATACGATGGAGTGCTGGGCGTCGGAGCTCCAGTGATGTGGCAGAGCCAGCCGCCTAGCAGCAATGGCACTGTCACCAGTGCCCCCCCGGAGCTATGTGTTCCAAGCCTTAGCTAGCGTATACAGCGAGTCCCGAGGTAATGAGCTGATTTAACTGATAGAGGAATGTGGCACTTAGGTCTTGCTGCCACACGTCTGCACACCAGAGTGCCTGAAAGGTAAACTTTACAGAACTATGCCTCCATCGTCTGGGACCATTTATCCAGCGCAGGGTCACAGGAAGTCTGGAGCCTATCCCAGAACCACGGAGCACAAGGCAGGGGTACACCCTGGATGGGATGCCAGTCCATTGCAGGACATACACTCCCATACACAACCACAGACTTTGGGCAGTCTGGAGCTTCCAGCTCCCTGAACCATGTCTGGACTGAACAGTAGGGAGATCATTCTATGGTGATACATGTTAAAAGGGCTCCTTAAATATGTATGAAACGTGTTTATGGATTTGAATAAAACAGTAATTTCTCTTTTCAGCTCTCACTTCAAGCTGGACTTCTTCTGCTTGTTTTAGCTAAGGTGTGAAAGCTAGTAGCTATTTGAGATGCAGTTGAGTCCAAGTGTTAAATGAGCTCAAACAACGGTAACTTCTTTCACCTGGTGAATAATGGTGTTTGTGTTAGCTTGGGGAAAAATACAGTTCTTTTGGAGAAGCTGTTGTATCAGGGGTTGGCCTTGTGACATGATGTTATTTTTCTAATTATATTTTGGCAAGTATCTTAGACTTGCACAATCTGGGGAAAAGGCTCCACAAAGTTAAATGTTTTTACTGGAAAACATTCAAAAAGTCATGACTAAGGATTATTTGTCCTTCCTGTGGAGGACAAACAGATTTTTGGGAATATTAGGCGTAAATGTCCAAAGCAGATGCTTCATATTTACCATACCAGAAAATTCAGTATAAACAAAGATACTTCATATATTCACTGACTTATCCTTGAATAAACTAGGATCAAATGGAAACAGAATTCAACGTGCAGCCTGTGACGCAATGACTGGAGATAAGCGCGCTTGCCCGTCGCAGCCAGAAGATGAGGGAATTCGTGCTGAATGTGGCACGGTCTGCTGGGGAATTTGTTGACACAGAAATGAGTCCAGGACTTTTGCAAATGGGCCATAATTCACGTCTGATGAAACTTGTAATAACAGAAACAATCGGCAAGAGCTTACATACCGACCAAAAGTATGTCAACAATCAACCGCAAGTCAAGTGTCGAGTGGATGGATTTGGAAATTTGGAATCTATTATGTCTGCGAACAATGTGCCCGCTTTCGGAGGAAGGGGGCTGTTGGTCAGCATTCATGGGGAATTGGCTTTTGTCTGCAGGTGACCCTCAGCTACGGCGGGTACGAGAACCGGAGGAATGTGGTCAGCATCGGGGGGGCCTTCTCCCTGGCTGAGGACCCGTCACGGTAAGCCTCCATTAAAGGGCCCTCCAGTCAGGAGATGCACCTACAGATCTGGCCGTTTGTTCCCATGTCTTGAACCTGCCTTCAATACGTTCCTCTTCTCCATCTCCAGGTTTAAAACAGTCCATTGCCTCCTCTACCCAGACACCGACTGGTGTCCCACTAAAAAGCACCCCTGACCTCTGTGTAGCGGACCACTTTGCCAGTCTGGGTGCTTTTGAGTCTCACCAGCTGCACCCTTGTCCACTGTAAGTGGTTCTTGACTGTGAGCTCCCTCCTTCCGGCTTTCTGGGAGGATCGCTGTGCCTGTCGCCTGGGTACGTCTCCGTTTGAAAGGGGGGCCGCTCTTGCCTGTGCTTTAATTGCAGATTCAGCCTCTTGCAGCTGCTGCCAAAACACAGTGACACGGGAGCTAAATGAGATGAGAGATACTACTATTTATTTATGCTGAGATTCTGCATGGCTCAGTATTCCAAAACCAGGCAGAATAATACAAGGTTTTTAAGCGTCAGTGTTAAGGCAGAGAAAAATGTCCGGTTGTATTAAGAATAAAAATCCATTATTGACCAAGTTCAGAATATTCGGTCCATGTAATATGCAGCCCTCTGAAGCTGTCTTATGTTATTGTTCTGCTTTTAATATTATTCTACTAGACTGTTGTTAAATATACAAATAATATACTGGACTGTCTTACCTGATCAGTATTCTTTTCTCTAGATATCACATATTTAAGGTAAATTAAGGAATCATGCTAAATTAACGAACAGAATGCTGAAATCAGAAATTTCTGTTTGTAATTTGACGATTTGCACGCAATACTCTTCCATGACCCGCAAGCTATTTTGATATATTTTGAAAGTGCAATCTGTTTTTTTTTTTTTTTTAATATTTTCACTTTCAGTGTGAACATTTCCTGCAGCACAAACCCAAAGCTACACATTTCACTGCAGGCCAGTGAGACAGAGGATTGGACCTCAGATTTTATTTTTTCCTGTTTTATTACTGTTTTTGTTGTTAATCTTTTGCATGTAATAAAGTGTAGCAGAATATCAGATGTCATATCTCCATTTCAATAAATTGTGAAAAATAGTTTTCTTTGAGAGGGCTGCGAAAGGAGGATTTGTTGACAACAGTGTCATATGGTAATATGGCCACATTAACGCCATCTTATCAACCAATCAGAGGTATTGGGTGGAGATTCCATTCAACTACGTTAAAGTTCTGTATTCAGTTAGTTGTTTTAAAAGCATTTGACGGAGAGCCAACCAGCACATGTGTATATCACAGTAACAGATGTCTTGTGGATTTATTTGCCGATGGCCCAGAAAAAAGGTCTGTTCTTCTTCCAGTTTTCTTACGACCATTAAATATTATTGTGAATGGTGGGATAAAATAGAGCCAATTTGTTAAAAGGTATCAACAAACCTATAAAACACAACAGCATCTCCATCTTTGGTATTGCAGGGGTGTGGTCAGTGATAATCTACAGCCTTAACAAATGTTTTCACTTTTTAAGAAGCAGTTCATTATTACTACATTGTATATTATATACGTTTTTGCTCCCTGCTAGACAGTCCACATTTCTGCTACCTCCTAGCTCCCAGTAGTCAAGCTGGATACCAGTCCGTGCATCCCTGAGGACCAAACTGGGAAATGCGCTCTTAACCATTCCAAGGCTGTCTGGCCGAGGTTGGGGAGTTGCAGTATTTTGCAACATTGTTTTGAATTTCGAATGTCTTGAATTAGAAACTGGTGTTTAAATCAATTGAGGTACAGTTATTGAAGATTGTGGGCCAGTGTTCATTGCTCTGTGTACTATTATACAGACCCCCCCCCCCTAAGCCAAATGTTGCTATTAATGATCTTTTTCCATCACTTTCTCTTATGGCTGATGATCATGGGTGATTTAATCATCCATGTGTGCGGTCCTTCAAAGCCTATGGATCAGGGATTTTTTTCATGTTAATCATTCAGTTTAACCCAGTTGGTCAAGGCACCAACTCACAGCTATGGTCGTATGCTGGGTATTATTTTATCCTCTGGGATGCCCATCGGTGACCGGTTTCAGATCACAAGCTTACAAACGTTTCTGAGAAAGTTGGGATTCAGTGTAAAATGTAAATAAAAACAGAATGCGGTGATTTGCAAATCATATATATTCCATTTAAATAGAATAAAGACAACATATCAGTGTTGAAACTGATCCATTTTGCTGTATTATGACACATATATGCTCAAATTTGATGCCAGCAACATGTGTCAGAAACGTTGGGACAGGGGCAACAAAAGACTGGAAAAGATGCTGAAACAAAACTAATTCGTTTATTTGGCAACAGGCCAGGGAGATAAGTGGGTGTAAAAAGAGCCTCCCAGAGAAGCAGTCTCCCTCTGTAGTGAAGATGTGGGGCAGGCAGGTGGCGAAATGGTTAAGGACCCAACCATGTAATTGACGGGTTGCCAGTTCAAGTCCCTGACCCACAATTCCCGCTAAGCACAATGTCACATGGCTTAAATGCGGAGGACACATTTCATTGTGACGCACTGTGTACGTCAACAATGATGATTAATCACAGTTCACAGGTGGGGAGAGGTTCACCACTTTGTGGGAAAATAGTGCAACAACTTAAGAATAATGTCACTCAATGTAATATTCCAACATATTTTGGAAATTTCATCATATACAGTGCATTAAAAGCTTCCAGAGAAACCTCTATGCAAAGGACAAGAACGGAAAGCAATATTGGATAGCTGTGATCTCCGGGTCCTGAGGCAGCACTGCATTATAAACAGGCATGACTCTACTGGGGGACTTTTTGGTTTCTCTCCTCTGTTGTCAGTTTCAGCTCTTTCATTTTCCCCATTTTGCATTATAACACATCACAACACACCGACAAGTGCCTTGGGCTGACTCTGTTGAGAAAGGAACTATATAAATTAATGGAATTTATAAGTAACATTTACTTACAGGCCTGAAAACACCACTCTAAAATTTGCATATGTCTTGCTAATGTCTTAAGCTTTCTGCCACACACACATACACCTCAACTTTACAAACAAGCCAGCTACCTCCACCTGATATCAATTCCCAACATGCCTTGCAACATCATGGATTCTACTCCCACAACACACACACACAAATAGGAAATCTGGAGATGCCAAGAGGTTTTGAACTGTTGGAAGAACTATTTCATAGTGCCTGAAAACCTGCATGACGCACACCTACACAACTGAAACATTTTTACTTTCTTTATAATGGGATGAGATGCATGTCAATCATTGCTACAAAATTTGTCTGGTCTTCCCACAGGCGCTTCACTGCCCCCTGCTGGCCATTTTCATATTGACATCCTGTAGCAGCCTGCTGGTAGTATTCCATTAGTCATATACAGTACATGGACAGAATACTAATGCATGTACATGGCTGCTTCAAAAGGCTGTCAGGGTAGAGAAGGGGACAAAGCAGAAAGTTTTGTGCATTTGGTCTATTTCAATGACTTTATTCTTCCGTCTTACAAACCATGGTTGGCAAAGCAATCTACAGTCACAGAGAATAGCTGATTGTTTTCATTTCATTCTATTATTTTAAAGTCTTCGTCTAAAATATTAAAACTCAGAGCGAGATGTTAGAGATGCGTTTCTGAGTAGGGTGACGGTAGGCTGTCTGTTTGCCAAAGAGGTGCGGCTGCAATGACACCCCCTCCCCTTCGGGGGGAGCCAGAGTGCAGAAGTGGGCAAGACCAAGACTGCAGTCCAATATGTTCAGAGTTCATTTCTGTGGTTAGCGTTATCATCTGATTCAGGGCACAGCTGAGCGGAGACGACCAGAGGCAGCATAGACGAGCACCGCAGCGGCCATTTCAGGGCCCAGGTCCCCCACGGACCGAGGACGCCGTTGACAGATGAATTAAAAACATAAAATGACAAAGCTGGATAAGGGTTAAGAATAAAAGTCATAGCAGAAATCATACATCATGAGAACTATAAAAAAAAATTGTTGAATAAACGACGTCCCCACATTCATCAGGAACACTGCATCACTTGGAGTAAGCAAGTCTAGAATACTGTTTCATTACAACCAGACAGGGATTTTATCCTCAACTGGCTGAAAGGATCAACATGGTTGATCTATGTATAAGGAGTTTAAAAAAGCCCCTTTTGCCTCCAAACCTTTGGACAGTCTTGTTTCTGCCATACAGTTTTGTGCCTACGGTTGCAGAAACCAAATGAGGATGGCTATAATTTCATGAATGTTCAGGAAAGTAGCAGAAAGATCAGGGACTCGTGGAGATGCGGTCTCAGAAGATCCTGAAGAAATGTGACAGTGCCCAGTGGTGTCCTGGGTCCTGGGCTGGACAATCTATGCTCTGTCACTCTCTTTAAAACCAGACGCTTCACAACCTCGCTGCTCTGCTATGAAATCGATTCCTGCACTTAAAAACAAGACATTAGCTTAAAAGAAATGCAAATAAATTAATACTCATGTGATGCGACAACTAATGCAATGCACACCACCTTCCCCAGTAGCAGAAGGCCTGGCAGGAGAGGGCAGCAGTCTGGGAGGTAGGAGCCTGCAGATGCCTACTGTAAGGTCCAGCTGGCACTATGAAGGCCTGTGCGGTGGTCACCTCACATCCAGTGCTCAGCTCTTGAATGTTCTTTGCAGTCTTGAGTCCAGCTGGCACTATGAAAGTCTGTGCGGTGGTCGCCTCACATCCAGTGCTCAGCTCTTGAATGTTATTTGCAGTCTTGAGTCCATGGTTAAGGTGTGTCACTGTATCGGGAGCAAGAAGATAGCAGGCAGGTGGCACAAGGTGTGCAGGATACCTCCAGACCTCTAGAGGGCGCCAAAAGCATCTCCACTGTGGCACCAGAAGTTGACAGGATTCTCCCAATGCTGCAGTTCTCTTTTTACCAGACATAAGGGCAGACGCCAGACCCGCCGCCCCCTCCACACACCAAAACCTTGTTTATTGCTTTACAGCGCAAACAGGGCTGGATAAAGGCTCAGACAGGTAGACATTCAGCGCATTGCAGACAGACTAAAGGAAGTGGGTCATAAGAAGCACTGGTTAGATTAGTACATTTGGCACAGCAGTGGGTGGGGGTATAGGCTTTGGGGGGGGGGGGTACAGCAGAGGGCAGGCCATAGGCAGGTGTGGGTGGGACATGTGCCTGGTGGGGGTGGGCACAGCAGAAGGCAGGGTCTGGCCCCGCCTCCCCAGCCCTGTGCTTCCCAGTGGGTCTGCCGAAGACCCCCTCTACTTCCAACGGCGGCTCGAGAAGGCGTGGAGCCCAAACACTGAGGACAGCAGACAGCAGACAGCACAGGGCCGGCCCTCGGGGCAATGGAGGGGCTCGGGCTGCTATTCAGTTCATGCCCCCCCCCCAATATGCTCCAGCTGTGTGTGTGCGCTGACAGCAACACCTGCATGCTGGAGCAGCCGAACCGGCTCCACCTTAAACTCTTCATTAACTACATAAGCATTTAAATATATACACTCCTCAGCACAGCCAAGTCTACAATCAAATAGCCCATAATTATAATAACATTAATAATAATAATAATAATAATTATAACATAAGCATCAGCAGCCTTCACTAAACATTCAAGGTGACAATTGCATATGTACATCAGAAGTAATTTACACGGTGGTTCCGGGGGCTGCTTGATGTTATCTCAGCCTCTTCTCGGCCGAGTAGATAGACATGTAGTAGTCATTGCTGCCGACGGCCAGGTGGGGCTGCAAGAGGAGATATGGCCAGAGTAAGATGTAGGTGGGGTCAAATGGGGATGGAGTCAGACATGAGCAGGGTCAAACAGGGGTGGAGTCAGACATGGGCAGGGTCAAATGGAGGTGGAGTCAGACATGGGCAGGATCAAATGGGCGTGGAGTCAGACATGAGCAGGGTCAAAAGGGGCGGGGTCACACATGAGCAGGGTCAAATGGGGCGGAGCCACACATGAGCAGGGTCAAATGGGGGTGGAGTCAGACATGGGCAGGGTCAAATGGGGATGGAGTCAGACATGGGCAGGGTCAAATGGGCGTGGAGTCAGACATGAGCAGGGTCAAATGGGGTGGGGTCAGACCTGGGGAGGGTCAAGTGGGGATGGAGAGAGACGTGGGCAGGGAGAGGCGGGGA
>JAODKM010000088.1:12521754-12551146 GCA_026780845.1 Petrocephalus sullivani | reverse complement strand
TAACATTTACTATATAACCATCATTCCGCTAATAAACATCTTCTAAATAAATATAACTAAGAAATTGGATGCGCTTTATCAGCACGCATTTCATAATCTAGAACGTTCAAAAACGTAATTGTGATATAACATATCAGAAAAGCAATAAAAGACTGTTTTGTTTGTTATATTTCAATATTTCAAAATATTATTCAGTAAATTAACATCATCCAGCAAATTATTCTTCACTCTTTAGCCTATAAACAGCTTTATAAACCTAATAAAAATGTGCTTTCTTTTTTTATTCCACCAGGTGGGGATGTTTAGCCAAGTAGACCAATAATAATTTTCTCCCCGAATTCCTCTTTTGCCTATTATATAAAGAACATCGAGCTAAACCGGCTCATAATTTATCCAGGCCCTGTATCACCCTTTACAGTATTTGAAATTTGAAAATTACCACTTAGCGTGGCAACCTAGCCCGTTTTGTGCTCTTACGTCTAATTTTGTACGTTCTATACGAAATGAACGTAGTGGTGGGCTCGCCCTGATATGGGGGCGGTGCTTATATTTGAAGGCTGGCTTCTGATTGGTCACTGTGGCCGTCACGCGTCCTGACAGACGTGGAGCCTCGGTCAGCTGCAGCGGGGAAGGCGCGGCGATCACGCAGCTTCGGAGCCAAATAAATGTCGGTCCTTCCGCAAGACGAACTGATCAAGATGTGGGAAAGGTTGGAGACGTTTAATGAGCAGATAGACAGCTAGCTAATACACGTGCGGAGCGGCGGCGATAGTGCCTGCCTGCCTCTGCTGCTGTGCCTGACTGTGCCTGACTGTGCCTGACTGTGCGGGCGTGTGCCGCCAGCTCCGGGTGACGCGCCATGCTTACCGGACTACTTGTCCAAAGTCCATCATTTTGACTGCTTATGTTTCACAGTGCATTTCTAAGCGAACTCTGTGCCGTCTTCCGTGATATTTAATGGCACTGTCGCTAACCCGGCGGGTTCCCTAATGACCCGGTTCGGTCCGTTCAGTGAGTCATTATTCAGTTCCTATAATGACCCGTTCGGTCCGTTCAGTGAGTCATTATTCAGTTACTATAATGACCCGGTTAGGTCCGTTCAGTGAGTCATTATTCAGTTCCTAATGACCCGGTTCGGTCCGTTCAGTGAGTCATTATTCAGTTCCTATAATGACCCGGTTCGGTCCGTTCAGTGAGTCATTATTCGGTTCCTTCTGACCGGTCCCGTTCGTTCATCGAGTCATTATTCGGTTCCTTTTGTCCCGGTTCGGTTCGGTCAGTGAGACATTATTCAGTTCCTTTTGTCCTGGTTCGGTCCTTTCAGTGAGTCATTATTCGGTTTCTTTTGTCCCGGTTCGGTCCGTTCAGTGAGTCATTATTCAGTTCCTATAATGACCCGGCTCGGTCCGTTCAGTGAGTCATTATTTGGTTTCTTTTGTCCTGGTTCGGTTCGGTCAGTCAGTCATTATTCAGTTCCTTTTGTCCCGGTTCGGTCCGTTCAGTGAGTAATTATTCGATTTCTTTTGTCCCGGTTCGGTTCGGTCATTGAGTCATTATTCAGTTCCTTTTGTCCCGGTTCGGTCCGTTCAGTGAGTCATTATTCGGTTCCTATAATGACCCTGCTCGGTCCGTTCATCGAGTCATTATTCGGTTCCTTTTGTCCCGGTTCGGTTCGGTCAGTGAGTCATTATTCGGTTCCTTTTGTCCCGGTTCGGTCCGTTCATTTATAGAGAAGATAGGGATTCCCCTCCCCCACATAGGCGAAATATATTAATGGGGCTGAAAATTATTGAAGGGGATGCAGATCTTTATAATGAACAGACTGAAAATCCTAGAAATACTACGAACTATCATAGATCTGCAAACTACGTTGGACTGTGGCCCTCCAGGACTGGAATTGGGGAATCTTGGACTAAATTGAAAAAAGACTGCCTGCATTACAAATTATTGTACTTCGATCATGTTTGAAATAAGCTTGGGCCAAATAAAAGCCGGACTGAATAACTTCCCAGTCAGACAGTTGAAATCAGGTTATGAAGATTGTTTGTTTTAGATGTAATTCTGCACATCTTGCTGGACATACTTGAAATTTAGAATAGCCTGTCTGTCAAGACAAACACTCATGCTAATTAAGTTTAATTAAGTTTCTTCATATGAATGGGATGTAACACGGTAGTTATCGTGAAATAAATCCAGTAATTATTAATGTGAAATCTTTGTCCTCATCTGATGTCAGTGATGTCATTCGGGGATGTTGTATGCTGTCTGAACAATATATTAAGTGCCAAGATTTGCATGAAAAAAATGCATGACCCCTCCATAAGCCTATTGCCGGCATCTCCCACTGCGGTATTAAGAAGAGCCACACTCCTTTGCTCTTAAAATATTTATCCCCTAGCTAATTTTCCAGCAGCAGATAAAAGACTTCCCAGTGTTGTGATTTCAAATTCCTCACTATTGAGCATCTCCTTATGAAGCTTGATTTGTTTTCAGTATAAAGCAGTCTAAAAGGAGTGCGCATATAGGCCGCAGAGTCATTCGCATATATTAGATTTATATTCCTGCTGGTTGGAACACATCTTTTACCTCCCAATAAAATTGTATAAGGTGTTTTATCCTCTTGCCCCTTTACCCACTTTTGGAGTTAATCTGCTCATCCATACATCAGATCTGTAAAGACCAATCATCTTCCAGCAGCTGACATTGGGGGTGGGAATGTTGCATGTATGTTGTGACCAAAGGTGGAAAGCTCAGGTCCAGAAAGTACAAATCCAGACCAAGTTTTTGGTTCAACCAACCTGTTGAGCATGAAGAGTGACAGCCACAGCGTACTCAACTGGTTGGTTGAAAGAAAATCTTGGTCAGTATTTGTACTTTCTGGACCTGGACTTTCCTCCGCTGGTTGTGACACAGCACAATGACAGAGAGCAAGCTGCCTCTCTGCCTAATTAAAGGCCTCCTAGCTTTCTCACTGGGCCTATGGAAGTAAAAATGAAATCCTTGAAAAAGTGATGTTTTTTTCATGTTTTACTAGAACACGTTGGATTAGACTCCCTTCTCAAGGATACAGCATACTGGCTGTGTGTCCCCGAGGACCGGACTGGGAAACGCTGTGCTAGGCTGTCCACAGTCACTGTACATTTTCCTGTTATGTTTCTCATATATGCACCAGATTCTTCTACAGGAACAGTGCGCTGTGCAGCCGGGGATTATGCCCCAAGCCTTCCTGTGACACTGTATTGCAAAAATAATTGGAAGATGGATGAATGGATGGATGGATGGATGGATGGATGGATAGATAAAATTCAATTAGGGTTGAACAGCAGAGGCTTAGGATGTAAACCTTACATTCATGATTAGAGTTCTTTAATCACTACAACGCTGGATGAACCGCCCTTCCATTTGAACACTTCTCTACTGCCAAAGTGTTCTGTTGACATCCTTTACAGAGTCACTGCCCACCAGAAGAGTCCATTTAATTGTTTCAGCTTATTCATAATGCATCTAAGAGCCAGTGTGTTTGGGAGAGGCTTCCGGAGTGATCTATCGACTCCGGTGTCCGCTGAGCCTCAGCATGGTGGGGGGGGGGGACCGCTGTGGCATCCTGAGACTTCGTGTTAATGGCCTGGAAGGCAGAGAGGATGCTGGGAGACCTTTCTCCCTGTAGCTGCAGGAGAGCAGCGGCCTGCTAAATGCTAGCGGAGCTGCGTTTTAATAATCTGGGTAGAGCGCCGCGCTAAGGCTTATCTGATTTCCCGCCATGCTCTTTTACCTGCGGGAGACGGTGCGGTGAGGGACGGCAGAGTGCCGCTTTGTGTTCGCCCTGCCGCCTTCCGCCATGCTGTGCTCTTCATCCTCTTACTGTCTGCTCTGTGGCGATCGTCCAATCTGTCCGTTCTAAACATAGTGCCCCTTATCAGGAAGTTTCCCGGAACGGGAGAACCCCGGCGAGACAGCGCTCCAAAGATGAAAATGTTCCTCTGACAGCCCGCGCTGCACTCTGGGCCCTTGGCTACCCACAGGAGGGTGTTTGATTCTCACACCTGGAAGTTTGCTGTCCTGCACTTGTTTTTCATTCCCCCAGAATACACCAAAAATATAGGCATGGTTTAATACTAACCATGTGCTGCTTCACTGTTAAATACCATGAAATCAGCTTTATTAGAAGTTGGATCAAATGATTGCTGCTTCATTACATTGGTATTTTGTGAATGTTAGGGCAAATATTTTCATTTTTGAATTATAGGGGCGGTTATTTATATTATAGGGTCATGAGTTTTTGTTTGCGATCATGGTAGCCATGTAGCATTTTATAGACCTTTTGACACACAGAGTGCTCTTAAATGATTAAGGAAATTTGTAAACTGTAAATCAGGTGAATGACCTTACATGCCTAAGGTTATTTTAGAGGGGAGTTCGCATTCAGGGACAGTGGCTGTTCACGGGGAGTAAAACCTGCACTCTCTGCTTCAGCGAGCAGGAGGCCCTGAAGCAGCAGGTGCTGGAGAGCGACACGGAAGAGTGGCAGAGGGCAAGCGGCTTCACCGGGCTGCAGAGAGTCGGCGGAGTGGATCTGTCCTTCATCAAGGGAGATGATGTCAAAGCCTGTGCTCAGCTGGTGGTGCTCAGCTACCCGCAGCTGGAGGTTGGTGGTACAGTCACAGACGTTCCTGAGAGCCGTGAAATGTAGAGGAGGATGACATTATGAAATGCTGGCCTTCTAGTGGGGCTGCCTTTTTCCCGTGAAAGCGATTAATGCGTCACGCATCACTCCATTCTACAATTTCCTACTCTTACTATGTGTTTTGGGGTAAACAGGGTCGCCACAGATCAGAGTGCATCCCTGTGACTCTGAGGGTGGAGTGCACTGATGTTTGAGATCGCCACAGGTCAGAGTGCATCGCTGTGACTCTGAGGGCGGAGTGCACTGATGTTTGAGATCGCCACAGATCAGAGTGCATACCTGTGACTCTGAGGGCGGAGTGCACTGATGTTTGAGATCGCCACAGATCAGAGTGCATCCCCATGACTCTCACGGCGGAGTGCACTGATGTTTGAGATCGCTACAGATCAGAGTGCATCCCTGTGACTCTGAGGGCAGAGTGCACTGATGTTTGAGATCAGTCACTGATGTTTGAGATTGAGGTCATAAGATTAATATGTGAGAATAAGGGTGGCATGATGCAAGTTTATAACACTCCCTGTTGCTGTTACTCTGGAGGAAACTGTGTGTAGCTCCGCTGAGCTGTCAGGCTCTGTGTGATGTCTGCAGCAGTATCTGCCAGTCTCTGCACTCACACTTTCAAACAAACCGAACTCATGGCATTTCACTGATGCTTCCCCCCAGACGCAATAAGGAAACTACCTGACACTGTTGTTATGGGATCTCAGGTTGAGAAGGAGTCCTACTTTTCCACCCCTGAAGTTTCTCCCCCGTGACATTTTGGTACATACTTGACGTAGGGATGCCGTCTCACATCAGCTGCTTGCCGTGTTTTATTTTTGTCGCCCGGTCTGCCAGGTGCTGTATGCTGACAGTCAGATGGTGACCCTCAGCGCTCCTTACGTCGCTGGTTTCCTGGCCTTCCGTGAGACGCCACACCTGCTGGACGCCCTGCGGCGCCTGGAGAGGGACCGGCCGAGTCTGATGCCCCAGGTGCCCCGGCCTTTCACACTGGGTGCCGGGAGGTGGGCAGAGGCCGCGGTGCGAGATCCTGAGCTTCGCCACCGTCGCCTGCTGCTTGGGTTACTCTGGGATCATTTTGGGGTGCTGTGCAGCTTGGGAGCTTAGGGGACCTGTGTCCCGAGGGTCAGCAGAGTAATAGAACAGAGTAGAATAATAATAATAATACTTTATTCATCCCCGTGGGGCAGTTACCTTTTCACCTTCCCCATCCTGCTCTCCATGAAACACACACATATTCAGGTGAGAGCTTAGCGTCACAGTGCAGGGGCAGCTAGCATGCACAGCATGATCAGGGGCCCAACGACAGCATCACTCTGTCGGCCCCACTGCTGTGTGCTTGAGCGAGGCCCTTAACACCAACCACTACACCCAGGGATGCTGGCTGACTCTGTTCTCTGACCCCAAGGTGTCCTCATTTATAAGTGACTTGTGGATAAAAGCATCTACTGAATAAATTAATGTACAGAGGTACTTGTTAAGCTTGTGGTGCAGCCTTATGACAGCAAGAGGGCGCTGATGCAGCGTGCATCTCCTCATCTACCACCTATGAGAGTGTTTATTATTTAAAGATATGAAATGAGTTAATAAGTTGTGCTGATGCAGGGGACTTCTCTGCTGAGTCGATCTGTTAAGCATCAATGTTTTCTTTGTTTCCAAAGGTCGTCTTTGTGGACGGAAACGGATTGTTTCATTACAGAGGTGAGTGTGTACAGCAGCCTGGAGGAACAGGAGGTCTCTAGTGCCTGCAGCGCAATACGAGCTTCATCATGCTGTCTTACTTCATGCTCTCTTGCTCCTGACTGTTTATTTCACTCT
Source organism: Petrocephalus sullivani (assembly GCA_026780845.1). Taxonomy (NCBI): domain Eukaryota; kingdom Metazoa; phylum Chordata; class Actinopteri; order Osteoglossiformes; family Mormyridae; genus Petrocephalus; species Petrocephalus sullivani. Next base: position 12,544,644 of record JAODKM010000088.1, on the reverse strand, counting down.
CTTTTATTTGTTCTGCTGTCAGTGTGTCCCAGTGGGAGGAGGGTATATTTGTCGTATCGGAGAACACGGCAGCGGTATTAATATAGAGTGGGAAAAGCAAGCCGCCTGAGCAGTTTCGTATCGATCCCCGTTCAGGAAATGAGCCCTAAAGACTTTCACTGTCACATGATCAGAAAGCATCGGTACACTTTGTTCAGCTGTTAAAAAAATCAAATGGCCACGTCAGTTTAACTATAGCAGTTGATAGTTAGCGATTTGCATCTGGTGGCCGTTTCCTGCCGTGGGTGGGGTGGCCCGCCGGGTGATGATGTCATCTCCCTTGCAGAATTCGGATTGGCCTGCCACCTCGGGGTGCTGGCCGACCTGCCCTGCGTGGGCGTGGCCAAGAACCTGCTGCACGTCCAGGGGGTCGTGAGGAGTCAGGAGCACCTGTCACAGGTGAGGGCCGCCGCGGCGGGCCAGCGGCGCGGGAAGTTGTTTTACGGGAAGCTGGGCCGAATTTCACAAAGAACATGAAATAAGCAGCCGCTTACTCATTGATCCGGGCTGGACCAGGGAGGCCGTTCTGCTAATGAAACTATCGACTCGTCAGGGGTGGGGAATCTCAAACCCCTCGGGAGCCTCAATCTATGGGTTTCAGAAAACATTTTAATTAGTGCCCGATTTGCTCCAGGATCGCCAGCCGAGGTGACTTACTATTCAAATTATTACTTCAGCTGAGCAATAAAGAGTTGGGCAGAGAGAACAGGAGCGCCCCCTGCTGCCTCGCTGTGCTCCAGCGGCCTGATTCTCTGCACACTAATGATGGGTTTGAATGCCAAGCTGTGGAAGCAGCACCTCTTAGCCGTCGGGCCTTTGACCGACCGCAGAGTGTCACGCTCTCTCTCTTTACACTGTTCAATCTTCCTCATTTATGCGTAGCGATGGTGAATGTTTGTTATGAACCCTGCGACACACACTGCTGGCATATCCCCGACAGCCTCGAACACACGTAAATCACCCTTCTTCCACACAGCAGGGCTTCTCCGCCGCTCCCCACTTAATTACCGTGAGGTGTGAACCCTTAACGAGGCGACGTGTGTGCTGTAAATCCGTCCCGGTACGGGGTTGCTGTGGATTATATACAGGCGTTCGGGCCCATAAATCTTCTCTGGCTGCAGTAGCCGTTTTTATAACGTGGGAAATTAAGTGGCCTGTGCAGGTAGGGGCTGTGTGCACAGAGCATTGAGAAGGAACTGTATTTGCATGGGATGTATTTTAATCAATCACGTCCTGCATTGCGATTACATATTCTGGTGTTGTAATCAAAGCTTTTCTGCTCAGTCGCGATATTCTTATATTTTCTTGCCTTGTAGTAAACAGTGAGGTATGCAGGAGTACTGAGTCTTTTTCAGATGTTTCCGGAAAAGCATCGCACCTCAGAAACCCGTCCTGTCCTTACTTCACTGCAGTGACATTTGACGAAATGAAATTCTCGCTCTTTCAGTATGCAGTACCCACGCACGTATTTGCTAGCTGTCGCTTAGCCGAGCCGTAGGTGCGCGTTAAACTCGCTTTGCCGCTCACCGCTGACCTCCGCGCCGGCTGGAAGGCCGTCACCTGTCCGTTACCCGCAGCCGCGCGTCTGCCTTGAACCCGCGCGCGATCTTGGCAAGCGAGGCGGGCGGGGGGGGACCGCCACGGGGAGGGGAGATGCAGCGTGGGGGAGGTGGCTCTGGCAGGCTGGGGCCAGTTTGGCGGTTTGTGTGCGGTGAGGATGTGAGCATCCAGCCCCGTGTTCCTGTCACCGCCTCTGTCTCCCCCGGGACCCTCGGGACCCTAAACGATTGGAGCTTGTCTCATTCCAAAATGGCCTGCATGGACCTAGGCACCACTAAATGGATTAACTTCGATGAATTAACCCCTGGCTGTCATTTTATCTTTTCTAATGCTCACAGGTTCCTCCACATACACCAGCTTGGTCCAACCCCCCTGCACCAGGCAGGGTGAAATACCCAGTTTGATTCACTCCCCGTCTAACTCGGCTCTGCTGTTTGATGCACACAGTAACTTCTTGTTATGCCTAAATAAGAATACAAATTGATTACCTGTGGAAGGATCACTTCTACACTCAACTTGCAAGATGCCAAAATTCTAAAAGCTATGTTAAATGAACAAAGTGAAAAAGTGAAACGCGTCCCTACTGTTGAGCCCTGGCCATATAGAACATTGCCTCACTGTAATGTTAAGTTATTCTACCGTGTCACATGAACTCGCCAAACCTTCAGTTCCTCAATACTGTAATATAAATCTGACCTGGTCTGGATTTAAAAAAATCCAGTGCCTTGTGATTAATGGGGGCCTCTGAGGTGGCTGTTGTGTAGGTGTATTGTGATCCTCTTGCTATGTACCTGAAATACCTCTGAAGGTCCGTGGCGTCTAATCATTAAAAAAAAGCACGAGTATAGTCTATCTGATGTGTCAGCTGGCCGCTTTCCTGCCTGATTTCTGTTTCAGTGAGCTGTTTCGCAGAGGTCGTTCAGAGCCCAGATTTCACAAGGGGGCTGGGAGGCACGCAGCCAGGGGAGACCTGGGTGATCCTTTGTCCTTAATGATTACTTGGAAAGAGCCTAATTACGCAGCAGTGGGCGCTCGCTGCGTTTGTGATGCATGTGTGCATGTGCCTGCGTCAGACTAAGCGCGTCCCCTCCCCCCCCTCAGCTGCAGCAAACTCCTGACCATCTAAATTAGGGCTGTAGCTAAAGCCCGTCTCTGTGAAGGGGGGGGCGTCTTCCTGCATCGTCCATCACGCGAGGCATAAATAGATGCCGGGGTGGTTAATTGTAGCTAATTGGGGATGCGAAGGCTCCTGTGCTCATCACCGGCCGAGTGTCTGTTACGGGCGCCAAGCTTCTCCCTCTCCGGGGCCCGGAGGCTCTGGCCTTTATCGAGTTACGGGAGTGTCAGGTTCCCCCGCCTGCGGACGTACCGGCGTACTCACCGCGAGAGCCAAGTGCGGACGTCGCTGGAAACAGGGTCACCTTGGCTCAAGCGTGACAGACCCATCTGTACCTGCAGCCTCTGGCTGGTTTTTGGGGGACAGTGCCAGGGCTGTGAACCCCCCCCCCCCCCCCCAGGTATCTTTGCCAGAAGGACCCGAGATGAGGTGTTTTAATGGCGTGAACCTGGCAGAGCCTCAGCGGTGATGCAGCCTGCTCTCTGTCTGTGTCATTGGTGAGAAATTGGTAGAGACATCTCTGTAGGCGGCTGTTGGCGAGATGCGACTAAAACTCTAGTGCTGGTGACCGAACGTGACCTCTTAGGCCCACTCCAATGCTGTCAGCGGGCGCACAAGGGCGCGGTGACCCGTGCGGCCCTGCGGGTACCTGGAACAGGTTACGCTCTCTTCCTCTTTCTGATAACTTACGGGACAAACAGAGTCTCTGCGTAGGTTGGGAAGCATAGGGCTTATAAGGTTCAGGAGGCTGTGAAAATGACTATATTGCATATGTTCTTGTATTTACACTAATGTCTAGATAAAGCTCTTTATTTGGATACACGTACTTTGGATATTGAATTTACTTTGCCTTTATTTTTTGGTTTATGGTGTTAGATTGAATGCTTTCTCGCCCTTTTCCCCAAAGAGCATCCCGATGTGGTATTTACTGGGTGGGGGGGGGGTCCTTCACAGGCTGATTTAGGGCAGGCTTGTGGAAACTCTGGGAGGCAGCCTCTCCCTGAAGTAGAAGATGCAGCCGATTAGCAGGCTATAAATGTACTGTATGTAAACAGACCTGCTGCAAATAGCCTTGTGTGTGTGTGTGTGTGTGTGTGTGTGTGTGTGTGCGTGTGTGCCGGTGGGTGGGAGGTGTCCGGCCAAAACGCAGGTGCCTGATTCACAGCACGCGTGGCGTCAGGTCCCCTTGGCTGCAGGCTGCCGCTCTGTGATTTACGGCGTGTGGTGGGTGCCGGTGTCCGTCTGGGGCCGGGGGCTTTTCGGCAGCTCAGCACACCTGCTTAGCAGCGTTTAACTGTGTAAATAAGTGGGTAGTCCCTGTCCATCCTCCCTTCAGTAATTACTGTCTGGAAACCAGACAGAAAGGCTCATTATTGATGACTGCTGGTTTTACCCACGGCTCTGGGACACTCCACTCATCGGGTTTTCAAAAGCCCCCCCCCCCCCCCTCTCCAGCGCCGGGGGGCGTGGATCCTGCGGGGTCCTCGTCTGTCTCAGTTCTTAAACCGACACATCGCTGACCGACTCAGATCTGTCATGAGAATGGTGTTGTTACCATTACCTTCCAAACATATCCATCACCTCTTGTTACCCGTAGTGATGCAATTTGCTTAGCGCATGGCACTAATGTTTGTTGTTTTTCAAAGCCCCGTCGGCTTTGAGCGAGTCAGGGGTGCAGCAGGTGGATTATTTTGGTGGTAAACCGTAATAAAACACGTGCGAAAAGCAATTTTTTTATATGCAAGTAATCTGCAGATTGTCGCATTGTAGCTGTGGTGTTAATTACTGCACTGAAGTCTCAAAGGCTGCACCTACTGATTGATGTTGAGTGGGGCCTATTACTTCAAGTGACGTTCAGAAATTACATTGTAAGCTTTGCCAGCTCCCTGGGATTTCATTTCATAAAGACACAGTTTGTCTTAATATATTTCTTGTAATTGATTCGAGATGCACTCAAGGATTAACTATTGCCGCATAAAGGTATGTTTATATCTGACTGAGGTTTTATGGTTTGGAATGGGGTCATGTGATGGGGTCTCTGGAGTAGGAGTCATAGCAGATGAGGGAGTGACTTGCCTCTGCCTCTCCATTTACAGATCAATTCTCTTCAGAAAGCCGGGGACACTTTCCCCCTGACGGCTGCCTCAGGGAGAGTGCTGGGCAAGGTGAGGAGGCACGGGCACGGGGAGGTGCATGCAGGAGGCGCGAGCGGGGAGGAGCATCCAGGAGGTACAGGGAGGTGCATGCAGGAGGTGCAGGGAGGCACATGCAGGAGGCGTGGGGTGGTGCATGCAGGAGGTGCAGGGAGGTGTATGCAGGAGGTGCAGGGAGGTACATGCAGGAGGCGCGGGGTGGTGCATGCAGGAGGCATGGGGAGGTGCATGCAGGAGGTGCAGGGAGGTACATGCAGGAGGCGCGGGGTGATGCATGCAGGAGGCATGGGGAGGTGCATGCCAAACGCCAAGGGGCATGGCAGTGGTTCTCCCTCCCCGAGGAATGAGTTCCGGCTTTCTGACGTCTACTTTCCGCAGGCGCTACGCAGCTCCGATCAGAGCATCAAACCCGTGTACGTCTCGGTGGGCCACCGCATCAGCCTTGACGTGGCCGTGCGGCTCACCAGCGCCTGCAGCCGGTACAGAGTGCCGGAGCCCATCAGACAGGTAGGAGCTCCCATTCCTCACTTCTGCATATGTGCCTGTGATTCCTGGCTAGAGGATGTCCATCATCGTAGTTACCATTCTGATCTTAGTTTGCTCTGCTGTAGATATCCTAAGAGGTAGGCTGAGGAAATGTAGGGCTGCCGCAGCTATGGCAAACTATGCAGCTATGTCGGATTACTTTGTAACTCAGGGTGTCCCCTAGAGTAAGCTGGAGATGTCGTGTGTCTTTCCACATTCCTGTCACTGGGTGGTGCTGTTCCCCTGCAGAAGAGCAGCTCCATGAGACTCTCACTCCTCATGACTTTGCTCCGCGCTCAGCCCTGGTCCGGAGCAGCTGCAGCGGCGGCACAGGCTGTATTTTGTCTCAGCTGTCGTTTGCCTTTTCCCATGATTCCCCAGCGGTGTGTGTTTATATATAACTGACACAGAGGGCATATGTCTACATCGTCCAGAGGGCAGGCAATAAGATTTTATGTGTAGGCAGCATGCTGTTGATTCTGAGGGTAACAGCGACGCTTTGCTTTCCAGACGGCCCTCAAGGTCGACCTTTTGGCAGGAATTCTGGCTGCTTGAGAACACGCCCACAGATAGCAGCTTCCGCAGCCAGCTCTGCTTTAGCTGTGGTCCGTTGGGGGCGAGCTAGGAGCCGTGGCTTTCCGCGCTGTGCTGGACTTCCGGAAGTACTCCGGATGGCCAGGGAGCATCCTAGATGTTGCGCTGGTTTGGGGAATGGGTTTGGGAGCAGGCAAGGTCCAGGAACAACGGGCCGTCCGCCAGTCGGCGTGTTTGATTTCAGCTGGTCCTGAGTCGGTGTGGCAGCCTCTGAGAGGGCAGCTGGGGGGAGGGTATCTCTGCGTACAGTTTGTTCTGCCTCATTTCACCACACACATTGAAAACTGAAAGGGGGAGAGAGCGGGAGAGAGAGAGAGGGAGGCGCGGCACGTGTTTTTCACACGGGTAGAAAGATTACATCACCGAAAGAGTCCGCAGCCGTGGTCTGCTCATGTAGCAGGAATGCAGCTCTCCCGTCAGGCTCATCAGAAGCTCCTCGCAAATCCTGCTTCTGATCAAACCCCGGCACCCTTGCCGAAGAGCCCAGCAGTCAGCAGACCTTCTCATTCCTGCGGCCCCATTTCCTGTACGCGATCAGACCGCGTAGTTCCAGCCGCCGGCCGCACTCCGGAGTTTCCGCTGCTGATCGGGCGCTTAAGGTGCTACCACAGAGGGTCAGCCGGCGCTGTGGTGGCCACAGAAGTGGCACAGACTCTTAATGTCGTGACTCGTCAGAGGGAAGACATGCCACTAGCTGAGCAGCACACTGACGACGGCGAGTGTCCGAGTGAGATCCTTAACCTGACGATGACACGACACAGGGGCGGGGTGGATGGGGGAGGGCGACATGACCGCTCATCACCTCGCTTAATGGCGGACAGTTTGCACAGTCCCAACCGGCCGTCTGCCTCCAGGAGAGTGGCCGTCTGTGGGTTGGTATTAGGAGGTACTTGTTATCCGTGGCCAGTGTTGGGGAAGTTACTCACAATACGAATCCATTACAAACAGAGTTGGAGAGGTAATGTACAGAAAGTACAACCAACCAGTTGGGTATAAAGAGTCACAATCACGGAACACTCAGCTGGTTAGCTAAAATGAAACCTTGGCTCTTTCTGGACTTGAACTTTCCACCTGTCTGCAGTGGATTACTTTTGGGAGTAACTTCCCCTACACTGTTCGTGGCATTGTCTGAAAATCCAGGACAGGCATCCTTTAATAAAAGAGGTAGCAAGAGGGAGATAGCTGGTCCTGAAAAATCAGGAGCTCAGTGGCAGCGCCCCCTGTCTGTCTCCCTTTGCTTAGCCTCAGCTAAGCTCTTGGATGGGAGCAGGTTTGGAGTCCTATGGAGAGGATAATGGTCCATGGCCCATCCCATCTATCATCCCTTACCTGACAACATGTTTCTCTTATTCTCACGCTACTCTGGGGCCATGTTGTGAGCACATATGTTGTGGTCACATGGTCCAGCTTTGCCATCTGGAGCGTGCGCTAAACTTTTATTGAAGACAAGATTTTATTTTTAAAACTTCCTAAGAGTTACTTTGGTCGGATTATTACAGTGTTGAGTTGACAAGGTCGGGTGCTGATTGCTGGATGAAAAACGGCCTTTGAGTGCCAGCTTTGAGGGGCGCAGTCTCGCTGTTCGTACAGTCGGGGAAGGACGAGTGGAGCATCGCCGCTTGGCTCCTGACTAGCACCCATCATTGCTCTCCAACGGCATTGAATGCATGCCTGTTAATTCAAATCAAATTTAATCAAATTAGTTATTTAAGTGCTTGGCTTACGATTATCGTACGTATTAATGAACTGGGCTGCTAAGACTTTCCATGATGCCCCAGAGGAGCCCGAGGGGATTTGAAGCGGGAATCTTGGGCCGGATCAGAAAATGGTACAGAAAACCCTAGAACATAAGTGGACAATCTTATCCAGAAAGGGCCGACGTGTGTATGCAGGTTTTTGGGATAACCTTTGGGTCAGCTGTTCAAACCCAGGTGTGAGGACTTTTCCGCCAAACAGTCCTCTAATTGTTAATCTAATTACTGAGTTGCAGTGAAAACCCGCACACACAGCAGCCTTTTCTGGATAAGATTGACCACCCCTGTCCTAGAAGGTCCCAGAAACCCTGCTTGGAGACGGCCACCCCCCGATCCCAGCCCCGGGGGTCCACTGCTTTCCTTCAGGTTAAAGGGCTTCCAAAACAGTGTCATTAATGTAGGGCGGCTAGCTGTGTGCTGCCGGACGGAAACTGCGATCAGCAGTTTTGGATTCTGGAAGAGGGGGATGCTTCGGTACCCTTGAGAGACGGTTAACCCAAATCGCTATTATCAGTATCATATCCAGCTGTATAAATAGGCCGAGTTACAACTGTAAGCTGGGCACGTTCTGGTACTCTGGATATACCTTTCTGTAAGAGAATTCTGTTGGTGAAATCTTTGGCCCTGACCCAAATTGGCTCACACTGAGTTACCTCTTGGGCTTTGAAACATCAAACAAGGCCCGGCCGCGATCATCCACTAATATGCAGAATGGGCCTGAAAGGACTGCCTGTAACTGAAGTCTGACATTTGGGAGACATGCCCCCCCCTCCCCACTCCCCGCCAAGTCAGTTGATTGGTGGAAAATCCGCAATTAAGCTGTAGCAGTTACTTGCACAGCGTTTGAATTAGCTAGGCGCATGACAAGTGTGCTGCAAACTGTTACTAAGCCCAGCTAGAGTTACATATTGCTGCTGTCCATGCTTTATTCCTGATAGCAGATAACACAGCTACGGATACAGTGTAGGCTTTTATCCGGCAGCGGCATGAAAGCTTTCCAGTTTATTTTGTTAAGTCCCATCCGCAGAAATCCATTAACGTCTTTCACATCCTTATCAATAAGTAAGTAATTTCTCGAAGGCTACACTGATATTTCGGGGAAGCTGTTCCTGAATGCGGACGTTTTTTCTCTCTGGGTCGTATCTGACGCCTCGCACCCGGCTCCTTGTCTCGCACTGCTTCCGGATCCTTCCTGTCGTGTCGTGACCATGCTCCCAAACTCTGAGAGGGAAATCGATGTTTCAGTGGTCGGCCGCGAGACGGGCCTCGCGTGGACGGTGGATGCGTGATGACTTTGTTTCCCGTCAGGTCCTGCTTCCCCCGTGAGCACTCCAATGCGTTTCTTGATCTGGGCTCCAGTGGAGTCTCGGCTATGTCAGAGTAACTCCATAAAATTAAATGACCTTCATGTTGACTGTCTGTTTTCTGCGGCAATGTGTCGGCCTCTCTCAGTCCGCCAGAGTATATAGATAACGACCGCGTAGGTATATTTGCTATATGTGCAGGCTTTGCTACAGTCATTTATAAAGCAAGAGCGCTTGATGACGAAACGTGACCATGAGGTGCAACGATGTGCCTTCATGTCAGTGAGCCCTTTTCTCAGAAGCTTGGGGTCTCCACAAAGGTCTCATCAGCCCTGATGGTGGGGGGGGGAATCTGAACAATGCGAAGGCCTCCGGACGCTACCCGATGATGACCACAGACAGTATAAATCATAACGATGATTAAAAAGTTAATTTCCTAGTCGTCTGCTGAGAACAATGAGCGTTTTATGGGAAAGGCGGAAATCCTCATTACGCGGGCGGAATGTGAATTTCGCTTTGAGTTATTTCAAAGAGCCGTCGGAGTGGCCTCGCCGCGCAATTAATCTGCATGGGAAATGGGATTCTCCTGCTTCTTTCCATTCAGAAGGTCTCTCACTCGAGCCCCCTCTCTGTCCCCTGGCGGCGTGACTTTGCCAAAAGCCAACTGGCGGCAGACACTCCGGCGGTCGTAATTGTTCTAGCTAAAGACACAACGCTCATCCAGTCGTCAGCCTTGACGTCTCAAAGGAGCTTGAGGGAATTCACGCCAGAGGCTTTTTGAGACCCAAAGGCCCCCTGGTCCACAGGATCCAGGTTCCTTTCCGGGGCTGGTAATCAGGTGTGACAGAGTTCAGTTACGACCATAATGTACTAGGCAAGCATGAGCACATAGGTTGGTAATACATGCTGTAATTTGACCATCCTTTGCTAGTTGCTTTCTGGTGGACTCCACAACTGCGAAGTGTACATTGCTGTGATCTTCATAAGGTTTGTTTTGCATAAAAGGCCAAACACTCTGAATTCAGTTGGCAGGTGGTGGGTCTTGTTTAATACCACAGTGCTGTTGGGTTATGATTGTTACAGGGTCTTGTTAACCGCACCGTTATAGTCCTTGGTGTGCATCATTCGCTGAGTTCGTCTTCTTCCAGGCACTTGTGACCAAAGTACTTGTTGGGGCGAAGCCGCAGAATCAATCATCACTTTAGCCGCAGTATCCGAGCACTGGAATCATTAAGACCCACTGCTGCGGAAACAGTTTTATCACCTGTCTGCAGAGCAGTAGAAAGAAGGTGAGAGAAAAAGGTAAAGAAAAGAGCCAATGGATGTGTGAAGGGTTCCTGCGGGAGAACAGGGCATCTCTCTGGCTGGGGAACCAGGCCAAGACTCCCATAATCCTCCATGGCGGCATGATGGAAATTGCAGCAGACTTAGAGATTGGGGGCTTGTAACGCCCACGTGCAAGGCAGGAGAGGTATGCTTGTGCCCCATCCGACGTAGGGGAGGGTCACGTGCAGCTCTTTGGAGGTGTCAGGAGTGGTAGTGCGGGGCAAGACTGCAGCCCCCCCGTGTGGTGTACCCTCCCCCTCTTTCTCCTCCTACTCAGACAGACTGGCGCACGCCGCTCCTGTAACGGGGGAGGAGGCTGCAGACTGGGAGTGCAGTGGAAATAAGCGCTCAGTTTGATGGCAAACACAGAGCCAGTGGCTTTGAAAGCAGCCCTCTGTCTTCCAGCGTTTTTTTCTCACTTTCTTTCTTTCTGTCTTGCTTTTGCGCTAACTTTTTCCACAAACAGCGGAGAACATTTATTTTTTTTTCTGGTTGTTGTTGCTGTTAAACTTCTCAGCGGACTGTAATTATGGTGCCGCGTGAAGGAAACTCATTTGTGTCTTGTGCTATAAAATAAATAAAGCAACAAATTAGTCTCAACACAAGGGGACCTGACCAACCCCAAACGGAAAGGCTCAGAGCTGCCTCCTGGCATCAGACGGGGCTTCCGGCCAAGCTGGAACTTCACCTCCAGGCTCAAAGCAGCTGACCTTCTCCTCTCTTTAAAAACGAGAACGTCTTTAAATAAATCCTCGCATTTAAGCTATTGGCTAGTATCCCATCCAGGGTGTACCCCGAGCCTCGTGCACTGTGATCTCTAAGACTAGCTCCATGCCCCCATGACCTAGATGAGTGCCGGGAAGTTGGACCAGTTCATTTTTGGTCAGCTGGCTTCCATGGTTATGGAACTGCAGAATTCTACGTTTATTTTATGTGCTAACTTTTATATATTTTTTTCCCCTTTTTCTGTCAATGTTAACATCTAGTATTGCATCCGGAGCATCTCCTTGACAAGCCTGTTTGCTGACCAGGCTGCTCAGGCAGTGGGACTGATGTGTGGCATGTGCTCTCCCTCGCAGGCTGACATGCGCTCCAGGGAGTACCTGCGCACGCACTTCCCATCTCAAGGCACCTGAAGGCAGAAATAGCCGGTGAGTGGGCGTGCTGTGCTAGGAAGTGGGCGGGGTTTCGATGGGAAGTGGGTGGGATTAGGGCAGGGAGGTCAGCCCCAGCACGTACACAAATGGGGGATGTGCGTGTGGGTTGACGGAGAGGTATGGCGGGGACAGACTGGTGATGGGCTTAAGCTACTGTCACAACCAATCAGTGTCCTAGGTGACGAGGAATGGCGTTGCAGCCCCCTCCGTCCGGCCGCATCGTGCCTGGGGGTGGTGCATGTCTAACCTGAGGTTTTGCGCTGAGAGGCGGGGCCTGCTGATGCAGCCTTGGGAGAGGTCATGCCTCACCTTTGATCTGGCACTCCTCCTGAAAAAGATGTGTGTATAAGAAAGTGCCACCCGCTCCATCTCCCATCCGGCCATCAAAGGCTGTACATCGTCATGAACAGTACAGATTCCCTCCCCCGATGGCCACTGGCTTGCAAAGAGATCCTTTGAAATGAATATTTTTCGCACCTCTGCCGGCCTCGATACAGATAAATCCTTTCTCTTCATCCCTCTCATTCCTTCAAATCTGCAGTTTTTTTTTCGCAGTAAGAAAAACAACAAACTTTTTAGCGAGGTGGCTGAGTTGTTCTCATCTGTGGAATTTCTTTGACAGAAATTAATTTAGCAAGCTGTTGGCTCTCAGCACGCTTCAGCCGCCCCCCGCCGGTTTGCGTGGCCCTCCCACACGGCGCCGTCACGTCGTGGACGGGAAGCCGCAATCCGCCCCACGCATCTCGGGGAGGGGGGCTCGGGGCGGGGACAGGGGCACCGCTGTACGTGGTAAATGGCCCGTCGGGGCCTTCGCGATTCCACGAGGCGCCTGGCTGGTATGCGACATGAAAAAGGTTAGATAGCTGACCTGCTTACGCTGCCATTCCGGCACTGAGATGCGGCAGCAGATCAGTCCTGGAAAACCACCAAATCCGGACCAATTGTTGCATTGTCATTTCTTGGGGGGCAAACAGAGGGTTAGAGCCGGATTCGGAAGGCGTGCAGGAGCCGCTCTGGACTCCGTGGTACTGGGATATGGAGCTGCAGAGCGGGATGGAGAGAAATAATGAACGAGTGTGAGGGAGCCCTGTGTTGGACTGACCCCCCCCCGTCCTAGGTTGTTCCCTGCCTCGCGCCCGTAGCTTCGGGGATAGGCTCCGAACAGGATAAGCAGTTTCAGAAAATGGATGGATGGATGGATGGATGGAGTGGGAGAGGCGACGGGAAGAGAGGTGGAGGACGTGGGGATGACAGGAGGGGAGGCGGCGTTTGGGTGGGAATGAGCGCGGCTTACGCTGTGGGCTTTTTTCAGGGGCAGGAGAGGGCACCAGCCCTTCGACAGCGACAAGCGTCCGGAATCGCCGTTGTCCTCCCTCAGTGCCCCAGGGACACCAGCACACCATTAACATACTCGCTGGCCATGCTCGCTTGACCCCGCCATGGACTCCTCCCGGAATTGGCGACACGGCGGCAGGGCGAAAGGCCCGCGTCTGCCTCCAAACGGGACCCCTTCCTCACACGGCCCCGGGGAGGCCCAGGGAAAGTGGGCGGGGGGGGGTTACCGGGGCCATTACCCCCGTAATGAGAGTAGGGGAGGCAGGCGGAGGTGTTTCTCATTAAGGCCATACCCATGTACATATTTTAGCGCCCGTTCCCAAACAAGCAAATGTCATGAAAATGTCAGGAGACGTGTTTAGTAGGGCCTCCAGAGGCGACCGCTGATTGGTTCAGCGGGGAGTTTGCGGGTCATTATCGGCATGCCCTAGGTGGGGGAGCCCCTCTGCCTTAATGCTGATGTGTAGCCCTCCCCCCCCCCCATGCCTGTATCTCTCAGTACCGGCGTACCGTCTCTGTCCCGGCTGCTCTTGGTCAGTCCCCATACTCTTCCTGGCCATTTTGTTCACTGATTGTACCCAGAAAGGTCCTTTCCTGCTCAAATGAGAATTATCTTTTAGCCTCACGCAACTAAAACTGGTGATTTTTTTTTTTACCATATGTTTGGTTCACAGTTACTGGCTTTTACATCTTTTTCATTTTAGTAAGTCTTGACAAAGTGCAAACATAGCTGGGAGCGCTGGCGTCTGGGAGGGTCGTCGTCAACCGTTCTTGTTAAAAGTGGGAAAAAAAACTGCCATTTGAGGAGGGAAAGGCCCTCCTGCCGGGCGCTCTGTCTGCACATAGCCACCGGCAGAGCGAGCTCCCCTCGTTACTGAGACTTGCCTCATAGAGTGCTCCGGAGCGCTGTCCCCCTGGTTACCGCCATTTCTGAAGGCTAGGTCGTCCCCATTTAGGGTTTGTATGGAGTAATGGGACTCTGGGAGACCCGCTCACTGCAATGCTGAATAATTCAGGAGCAGGCCTTTGCTCTTCACTTCCTCCAGGTTTCGGGCCCACAGGCTAATCTGGCTTTCCTCTCCACCTCCTCCCTTGTTCACCTCACTTCACTGTTACATGTGGTTTAGTTTCCCTTCTATCCGGTCACCACACATTGCGGAATTGAATATTCCACAAGACATTTTCCTTTGCTCTAATGAAAACGTGCTTCATACCCTAAATTCAGAGGTGGATAGCTTTAGGTCCAGAAAGTAAAAATCCAGACCAAGATTTTGTTCCAATCAACCAGTTGAGTCCTCTGTGACTGTGACTCTTAATACTCGACTGGTTGGTTGAAACAAAACCCCGGTCTGGATCTTTACTTTCTGGATCTGAACTATCCACGTCTTCCTGAATTCCCATTCTCCTATCACCACATAAAAGCCTGGGCAAAAAAGCAGTCTGTCCCATGGCATGCATGGAAGCTGAAGCTGGAGAGGGAGAGGAGACGCCCGCTCTAGTGCGCACGAGGCCTCCTCATGCATTTTCTCATGTACTAGGTGTTCTTTGGCTATTTTTTTTGTATTCCTCACACTTTCCTGTGGCCTCCTTGTAGTTGTGGCCCGTCTGTGGAGGCTTGTTAAATAAGGAGCCCTGGCTTCATTTTTCACTCAGTTTGAAGTCTCCAAGACAGCGGTGTGCTGAACACCTCAGTGATAGCAGGAGCAATTGCCAAGACAGGAGGAAGGTGAACGGGGAATATCGGGGGGGGGGGGGGGGGATGATTCAGAGGAAAAAAGTAAGAGGGCGGACAGAGAGGGATTTGAAGGATCACACGGTCAGAAAGAGGAAAGAGAGGAGAGGACAGCCAATGAGAAGCAAGCGACGGATTAAATGATGGGAAGTATGGGGTGTCTTTTTTTGGGGGGGTCAAGAGGTGTCACCAAGGGTGCACTTACATTGGTCCTCATTGTGGTGATATCAGAATGCAGTGCTTAACGGTAAGAGATGAAGCCATAGCGTGGAAAGGGCCACATTTATAACCAAAAGAAGACAGCATTAGAGCAGAAGACATGTTGCAGGCCTGAGGGAGTCTGTGACCAAAATGGTCTCCACTGTCGATGGATGTATGCATATATCCGCCTTTATGAATGGGTCACGTATTACACGTCTTAGAAAACGCTACCCCGCGATTGCTTTGTGTTGAAGTGCAATGATGCCTAATGTATTGCCACAGAGGCCTTTGAATCCCGACATGGATGACACACACATCTTCAGGGCGTGAAGGTGAGAGCAGAATAAAAAGTAACATGCGGGGGAAGGAGGCCTCCCAGAACAGGGTTTATTTATGCCTGCTTTGTGGAAGTGGAGATCCCTGAGGAGGACACTGTACACTGTGAGCATTCGGAGGGTGAGGCTGGGTGTCACCGCCAGGAACCACTCCTTATTCAGAGATGTCCCCCGCTCGGCACGTCCCAACAGGGCCTCCTACTGCCCGACACCAGCGGGCCATTCTCTTGCCCCTCAACGCAGCTCTCAAGCCTGACTGATACGTCTCCATCCCCGGGGGCACAGACGGCCTGCTGGTACACCGCTTAATATCACTTACTGTGGCGAGGCTGCGGCTCTGACATCCGGACATATTTTACTGCCTCGAATTAGTTCCTGCACTATATCACTATTGCTGGCAAGACTTGGGTTTTGCACCCTCGTTGACGCTACCACGAACACTGGTGTAAGCCTGGAATTGAAAAATCGACGGTGCCTTTTTTTTTTTTATCACTTTCGTAAAAATCAATATTGTCTCACTCGCTTCAATTAAAACGGTACAACTTTGGAAGGACAGTTGAGTGAAGCCCGCCATCGGGAGCTGTTTGTGGTTTGTTTTCCACGAACGCCCTTCCGAATTCCTCGCCAGTTAATTAGCCCGCTTCGGGGTCAGCACTGCTCAAGAAGTAACTTCTCATCCCCTTCCCTGCTCCCATCAGACCCCAGCGTCGTCGGTTGGTAATCGCCAAACTTGTTGGGGCGAGGTCTTCGCCGGAGCTGCACCCCACCGGTGATCCTCTCTGCTTCCTTGATCTCTTTTTACCGTTCGCCGCTTTGCAAATCCCCCCCTGCCAGTCGGGGTCATCGGCCCCTCCAACCTCCCCTCCAAGAGGCATTGCATCAATGGTAGGTGTTCAAGAAATGTTCAAGGCCGTCTCAAGATTTAAATGAACGTGGCTGGGCAGAGACTTGTCTTTCTTTGCTGTCCCACTTTTGCTCAATGTTAGCTAACCTCCTGTTATTGCTGCGGTTTCGAGCATTAAATAACAGAGAGCCGCCCTCGGCCACTGGTATGTGTCTTACATATACACCCAAATACAGTGCTGTGAAAAGTACTTTCCCAAAAAAGGCATAATTAGGGACAATACTTTAAATAGTTTGGAAAACAGGCAGGCACGATTTGAGTCAGCTCTACCCAAAATAAATCTAAGACCAAGTTTGGCTCTTAGCATCGGAGTGAAGCTGTCACTTTGCAAGTCTTAGAATTGCATCATGCCACAGTCAAAAGAAATTTCAGAAGGAAACTGTTGATAGCTGTGTCTTAAAAATCTCTGAAGACTCCAGGGCACCAGCAAACCACAGTGTTCAAATGAAAAAAGTAGTGAATTTTAGTAGAAGTGGCCATACTGCCAACATCTGTACAAGTATGAAGTGTACACTCTTTTCATAGCTGGGAAGAACCAAAAAACGATATCTATGGGTCTACAGCACACCTCTTTCAGCCCTCGTGAGGTGAGTGCAAGCATGGTAAGGTAGCCCTCGTGTTCAGTAACCACATTCTGTGGGTAGGTGAGTCCGAATTGGATCTTTTGGGCAAACATAGGCTTGTTACCTCTGCAAGCCTAATAATACATCCCAAGGTTAGAAGCATTAGTCCGCCGTGTCTGTGCTGTTGCGGTTCAGGCATTGCTTTTTCACATGAGGAACTCGGTATTGCGAAATGTTTAAGTACCAAAGTGGTGCGTTAATTGGTGACTTGGGCTCTCTTATATAATGTTCAGTCTTGCTTAGGTACAGTCTGCACTAGCTGGCTTTCTCCCTTAGTTCGGCGGCTCCTCGTGTTTATCCATGTGAAGCACGAGCGTCTTCCAAGCAGGTGGATGTGACTAGCGTGCGCCTTCTGCACTGGCTCTGAGGGGGGGGGGGGTGGCCAGCGGTACGGAACCGTAACGGCTGCTTACTTCCCCGTGAGCAGGCTTCCGGGAGCCATCCGCCCCCGTGGCATGCTGACACATCGCCAGAATGTACACACTCCCCCAGAGCCCTTTACCATGGGCCCGTCTCTCTTTCGGATACCGTCCTCCTATGTCTCGCTCTCGGAACGGGGGGGGGGGGGGCACACCGTGCCGCTCCCGCCGGACTCTCGCCGTGCCCGCCCGTTGGGGCAATCACGTGACCAGTCCCATTACTCACAGCCCGCCATCTCCAGCCCTACATCCTGCTGCACACTGGCTGCTGGTCCTTCGGCAAACCTTCAGTGTTTGCTGGGAGTTAAAATAGCAGCAGGCTGGCAGCATTCGAGTTGGATCGGTAGGAAGTAGAGCAGTGGAGTTTATACTCTCTGGGGAGCCGGTGGCCAGGCCTGCCTAGCCCATTAATACCATGGTACTGTTAGCATCCTCTGTCCTTTAATTAATATGCCTATGCAGTTATGTGTCTGAAAGGCTTGTCCTGCACAATAAATGAGAGTGAGGTTTTTTCCCAGTCAGCACAACGAATGAGCTGTTAGGTCAGGGGCACATCTGCAGTATTAAAGCCTCGCCACGCTGGCCCTGCCGATGACCCTGGCAGAGAGGCTCTGTCATTCCTTCCATGTTCTTCTCATCTTCCGCATGCACTTTCTGATGCTGTCTGTTGTGCCCCCTGCCCTCTGCTCTTCAGTAGCCTCCTTAAAGTCATATGGGCACAGCGCTGTGGCATGACCGTCTTCATGGAGTTGTGTCCTCCTGAGGTAGCTGATTTGATTGGCTGCAGTACTTGGTGGGGGATGCCTTTGCAGATTTATGGAGGCTCTATCACAGGCCAGGCACGATAGCAGGGCACCATCCTATAGTATGCGGACGTCTGTTTGCCCGCTGTGTCCATCTTCTTCCAGGCGCTTTTTGCCGTTTGTTGTAATGCATGAGGACGGTTCTGACAGCCTTGCTGTCTCTCAGACGGTCTTCCTGCAATGGCCTTGGTCCTGACAAATGCCTCTGATGAATATTCTGTTTATTAAGTTGCTGTTATTCATGATTTGGGCCTCATGTGGCTCCATCTCTCTCTCTCCCCCTCTCTCTCTCTGTCTGTCTCACTCTCCCTCTCTCTCTCTGTGTGACTCTCTCTGTCTGTCTCACTCTCCCTCTCTCTCTCCCTCTCTCTCCCTCTCTCTCTGTCTGTCTCTCTCTGTCTCTCTCTCTCTCTGTGACTCTCTCTGTCTGTCTCACTCTCCCTCCCTCTCTCCCTCTCTCTCCCTCTCTCTCTGTCTCGCTCTCTCTGTCTCTCTGTCTGTCTGTCTCTCTCTCTCTGTGACTCTCTCTGTCTGTCTCGCTTTCCCTCTCTCTGTCTCTCTCTCTTCCTCTCTCTCTCTCTGTCTTCCTCTGTCTGTCTCTCTCTGTCTCTCCCTTTCTCTGTCTCTCTCTCTCTGTCTGTCTGTCTGTCTATCTGTCTCTCTCTCTGTCTCCCTCTCTCTCTGTCTCTATCTGTGACTCTCTCTCTCTGTCTGTCTGTCTCTTTCTCTCTGTCTCTCTCCATGACTCTCTCTCTCTGTGACTCTCTGTCTGTCTCGCTTTCCCTCTCTCTGTCTCTCTCTCTTCCTCTCTCTCTCTCTGTCTTCCTCTGTCTGTCTCTCTCTGTCTCTCCCTCTCTCTGTCTGTCTCTCCCTCTCTCTGTCTGTCTCTCTCTCTGTCTGTCTGTCTATCTCTCTCTCTGTCTCCCTCTCTCTCTGTCTCTATCTGTGACTCTCTCTGTCTGTCTGTCTGTCTCTCTCTCTCTGTCTCTCTCCATGACTCTCTCTCTCTCTGTCTCTCTCTCTATCGCTCTGACACACACGCACTCTTTCATCCAGCCTTACATCACAGCCCTCATTATTTTGGATTTTAGCAAAGGAGGTACTCTTTTTCTGCCCCTCGTCGGGAGTTTCGCCTATGTGTTAGACAGGGAGTCGAAGGAGATTCCAATCATGTGACACAGCCAGCTGGCTTCGGTTTGTGTACCCGGCCCTGCATGGAAAACGTACTTCCCAATCATGCGGCCATTAGACGCCGCTGCACTGATTCATCTGAAGGTGTATTATGGCTTGGTGAGTTAGACAGCACTTTGGGATGGGATTAATTTATGCATGAAGAGCAACTCATCTATCATCATAAAAGCAGGGTCTCTCCTGATTCATGGAAGCAAATGTTGAGGAATGATATCAAAGAAAAAATTAAAAAAAAAAAAAAAAAACCTGTTACATAATACATCCAAGGCCATACGCTGTTATAAAACAAACAAAACAAGCTGAAAAAACACGAAAATTGAAGTGAGCAGATTAAGCCCCAAGTAGTTTCTTGTTTGTTTGTCTTTTTTTGCCACCGGATTGGAGCGTCATCAGACATATTTACACGCAGGATGTGACATAACATGATTGGGTTCTGTAATTTGACGGAGAGGCCCTGAGCTGGTCGCTTTTCCACTCCACTATCCAGACACTTTCATTCTCTCAGTTGATTACTCTGTGGAAAATGAGGAACAATGTGCTGGGTATTCAGGAGAAAAAGAAAAATTAGGTAAAATAGTGGAACATGAAAGCTGACGTTGGTGAAGGAGGAAAAGAAGGTCAATGACGCCTTTGAACTTTGGTGCTGGAGAAGACTTAAGAATGTGGTGGATTGAAGGTATAAAATCAAGCTTGAACTTTCACTTGATGCAAAAATGATTAGATTTATGTATTTTCACATGATGCCGAGTGGCACGGGGTTCAGTGGGTACATGCACATCCCCCCCCCCCCCCCCCCTATGTGTTCTCCCCATGTCACACGTGTTTCCCCGTGGAGCCTGAAGACATGCTCATTGCCATTGAAATCGTCCTGTGTGCATAAGTTAAGGCCAAGAGTGGCCTTGGCCAAGATAAGTGGTTAGAAGACAGATGTGGAGGCCTAGTTCCTTGAAGGAAAGAACCAATGTTTAGAAAAGTTGAAGGGAATTGAGGTAGAGGAGGACTAGCAATAAGGAGGATCGGGAATCCTGAGGACCCACACAGAAGACATTCCGGAGGAGTGCTATCTCCATGTGGCCTGGAAGGATCAACTTGATGCCTCCTAATAATAATCCTAACGAGTGGTGTAGCATGTGTCTCTGAATAGGAGGGGAGGCTCCGTAAGCGTTCTTTCACCTGCCTTGGCTGTGCTTTCTGGCTGAGGTGCAGAGGTGCCACTCATTGTCACCAAAGCCCAACAGGGGGAGTCGAGCCTCTTCCAGCGATACCCCAGACTGTGATTGGTGCCCCCAACAGCAGATTATTAATGCTAAAGTACAGAAGCTCCTCACCAGCACATACAAAGATATGTTTACTAAGGTCTGCCTGCAGAGAAAATGTAAAAATATTGCAAATGTTTATGGGAATTTTTTTTTCCCCCAGAGTGAAATATTTTACACAGCCTGTGTGATGGTAATACCCTGACCTGCATCGCAAAGCAGCTGCGGGCTCATTTGGAGGGTGGAATCTGCTGACTCCAGCACATAACGTTATTTGTGTGTGAGTCTGCGTGTGTGGTGGGGGGGGGGAGGGTTGCATAAACTCGACAGTGCCACTCGTTGCCACTTATCGACAGCACGGGACAGAGAGGCCTCAGTGAGCTGGATGACCTGCCCGCACCTCCCCCGAAGATCAATAGCTTAATCGGAGCACCGCAGTCATCGGAAGCCTGACTATTGTCATCGGAGGACGTGTACGTGCGTTTCCGTGACATCAGGATGTCGCTGTTTTGGATTGTGTGATGCGTTTGGTGGTATACTTCCCTTCCACTGGGTTTGTGGGCTGTGGGGCTTCTTGGGACTTAGGTCATTACTCCCACATTACCAGAAGTTCTAGGCCGATATTGATATCAACATACAGGAGTTTCTCAGGTTCTCATCCATTCTCTGAACCCCGTGCTGGGATTCTTAATTAAGTGCACTCCTCATCCACCATATAAATGGCTGGTGCCCCTCCGAGACAAGCAGTAATCAAAATCACCCACAGGTCCCTCACCACTCCTGTGACTCTACTGGGATATTCCCTACAGTTATGCAATTGTGCACTCCCTTAAGTGCTCAGCGGGGGTGTTATGTTTGAGGGGGAGGGGCAGGGTTGGGAGGAACAAAAATCCCACGTGGGAATTGAACATTACAGAGATTAAAAATTGCATGCTTGAGAAGATTTGAGAGAGTGTTTAGCCCGCCGAGGGCCAGTAGTAATGCAGTGATGGGTGTGTCTGTGTTGGGGGGGGGGGCTGTGTTTCATGGTGCTTGAACCATGATTCCCAGAAATGCCCCCTATATTAGGTCTGAGGGACCTCTGGTGCTGCTAATGCTTTCAGCTGCAGCCCGAGAGTTACAGGCCTGCCAGTACTCGGTATATGTGTATTCGGGTTACAGGCCTGCCAGTACTCGGTATATGTGTATTCGGGTTACAGGCCTGCCAGTACGCGGTATATGTGTATTCGGGTTACAGGCCTGCCAATACGCGGTATATCTGTATTCGGGTTACAGGCCTGCCAGCACTCGGTATATGTGTATTCGGGTTACAGGCCTGCCAGTACGCAGTATATGTGTATTCCGGTTACAAGCCTGCCAGTACATGTATATGTGTATTCGGGTTACAGGCCTGCCAGTACGTGGTATATATGTATTCGGGTTACAGGCCTGCCAGTTTGCGGTATATGTGTATTTAGGTTACAGGCCTGCCAGTACTCAGTATATGTGTATTCAGGTTACAGGCCTGCCAGTACACGGTACATGTGTATTCGGGATACAGGCCTGCCAGTACTCGGTATATGTGTATTCAGGTTACAGGCCTGCCAGTACACGGTACATGTGTATTCGGGATACAGGCCTGCCAGTACTCGGTATATGTGTATTCAGGTTACAGGCCTGCCAGTACACGGTACATGTGTATTCGGGATACAGGCCTGCCAGTACACGGTATATGTGTATTTGGAATGCACCCTTTCATAATGTATTAAGCGAGATCTTTATTCAGAATCCAATATACTCTAAGCCATACAGCGTGTAAGGTTGAAGTAAAAGGATAGCATGGGGGTGGAAAGTGCATCAATGATGGAATTTATTTTTAGTGTGGCAGGAGATTTCTTGTCCTACAGAGGTTAAGGTTGATATGTGCGTTATGAAATGATGCATCCCGACAATGACAGCTTGACATACGGCTCTCTGATTGGTTAACCTCGTTCTTAAATTGTGCCCAAAATAATTAATTCTAGGTAAGGAATACAACTAATGCACATGCAAGTCATCTGTTGCCGTATGTCCTGGACTTTTTCTGTTATTTATAATTTTCAGCTTGTATGTTGCACTTGGTCCTTGTGGCCTGGAGGTCACGCTTCTTGGCCACAGAAGGCCCCTGAGTTTTCTCTGTCATTACCTAAATCCCCCCATTATACAGAAGGGGAAAGTTCTGGCTCAGAAAGTACAAATCCAGACCAATATTTTGTTTCAACCAACCAGATGAGTACTTTCTGTCTATGACTCTTTATTCTCAACTGGCTGGTTGAAACAAAATCTTGATCTGGATCAGCTGAGCTTTCCGACTCTGCCATTATATATCTTGCTTCAAAAATGTCCCAGGTTGCAAGTTCCTTTTCACTGATACCAAGCGGTAGCTCCTTATCTGATCCGCTCCTGTTCTTAGACAGGTGCTTCGGTGAGAGCACCACACAGCCTGGCAAATGTTCAGACTGCAGAGATGCCCAAAAATGGCTAAATGTAGCCATGTGCCCCTATTAAGCGTAAGTGTAATGTGCTTGTGGAGTCCCGATGCGC
>JAODKM010000088.1:12486370-12497650 GCA_026780845.1 Petrocephalus sullivani | reverse complement strand
GAGGGAGAGCGACCAAGGGGGCAGCGCGGGCGACCAGGGGAGCGACACGGGGGCGGACGGGGGGGGACAATGACCAGCTGCCGCTCCAGGGGAGGAATAAACAAGGAAACGCTCTGGTGGCCCCGATAACACACTGCGCTTACGAACGAAACTCCGCCGGAAAACAAAAGGAGAATGCCAATACCAACACCGTCCCACTGAAGTTTCCAAGACGAATAAAATAAGACTGATTTCTCAAGACCAAAAAAAACAAAACAAAAACATATTTAGTGTTTTCACATATTTAAATATTTATATAAATCCCAGCTGTGCGCTTATTTTCAAAGAATATCTCTTTTTTTCTCCAAATAAATTTTAAATGAAGACTAGAACGACATAATCTTGGATATAACGCATTTGTTGGATTTTGTTTCTCTTCTTCTTTACGTATTTAGTTGAGCTGACGGCAGGGCTCGAATGTCCACTTGGAGGCCCCGCCGTATAATTCAATGCTGGTCTCCGACCAGGCGAAGACGTTGCCCACCACAGCTTTGCTGCTGCACGTCGCCAGATTGTAAATCTCTCCGGCTGAAAGCTTCTTATCCCATATATTGAAATTCGCCAGTTCGCCTACGAACGCTTGCGTCGCATCAAACCCTCCTCCGAGTGTGTCCTGCGGGAAAATATATCAAAATATGTGTTTTAGGTTACTGTGTTAATGTTGGCCGCATAATTACTTAATGATCCCTATATATACACAAATACACCCTTTCTCAAGAAATGTGGGTTTTTATCTCCTGGGTTTAATACCACAGACGTTGCTCCAAAGACCTACATTATGTTTTGTTAAACTCATAATGTTCTTGTTTATCCGTCCCAGGATATGCTGGAGAACAGGTATCACTGTATCAGTATGAAGAAGGCCCACGTTGTTGTCTGTTCTTGGTGGTGGTTATTTTTTTAACTTGACACCTTCAACTTAATATTCAGCTGAGCATATGCATAAAATCAGTTGACTGTGTAAAATCCACAAAACCTTCAAGATTCGCTGCATGGCTCTAAATTTCTAGATTATGCGTTTGTTAAGTATGAGAGGGTATACCTTATTATGCATGTCATTCAGATTCATACAGTCATACAGCATATTAGTGAGATGTGTGCGTTTGTGTGTGTGTGCGCGCGTGTGCATGAATCTCCATGTAAGCTTACCTGTTCCTGCCCCAGCACCAGATCCCCTTGCGGTTTGATGGGGTGGTACGGAGCCAGGTTCTCCCCGTTGCCCCTCATCACGCCGTCCTGGAAGGCCTCCCACACACCGTCACGTGTTGTCCAGGTGATGCAGATATGATGCCATTTTCCATCGTTGATAAGAAACGGCAGCTTGGCGACCTATGACGGAAAACAGGTCAAAATTACGCGGTGTCCATATACTACTATTGGCCCTGTTATATAACCACGGGGGTGAAGTATGGTCGAATAACCGTACCTTATCATTTATGAGTATCTCCATGGGGTTGTTCCCCCATTCGATCAGCACCAGCTCGTTGGCTTGGCCCGGCACGGCGTAGGAGAAGGGGGTGCCCACCCCCGGCGACGCGTTGGATTTGATCCACATGCACACGGTGAAAGCGTACATCTCTGGTAGACTCTTTTTGACTTTGGCGTACATGTAATTAGTTCGCAGTGGAAATGTCAGCTGGAACTTATCGAGGGGCCGGTTGTCTTTCTGACCTGCAATGAGGAAAAGGGAACCCAGTGTAAACCCGCTGGAGACTTTCCGAAAGTGTCCTCTTCAGTAGTCGCACAGGGAGATGCATCGGTCGACATTAACCCAACGCGTAACTATTTTCTTAGAGAATCATGCTATCGAACCGCGCGAGTCCGTAACTGTGACATTAATTGTTCAGATAAACCAGAATTCTAATAAAAATAGACTCTACGCTGTCCCGGTAACGTTATTGGTGACATCGCTTTTGCATAGTGAGATTTGATTTTGTAGTATGGTTGAACTTGATGGATTCTACACCTGACCAAAGACTCATTGATCCAATATTTATATTTCGAAATATAACACGAGCGCAGCGCGGCGAATAACGGCGTCACCCATCTTCCTTTATTCTTGTTTGTCATACGTCGATAAACTTATAATGCTTATGGAGCACAGCAATACAGGCACCGTGAGCCGTCATAAACATCCCAGATCTGCCCGAGTATACGACGGATAACATGGGTATTATCTGTCACCATTGCAAAGTTTCTGAACTTAAAAACGCCAACGAGAGCGACACAAAACAAGGACGGGTTACCCGCGAATAAGGCTGCTTTCGGTGCAGCCTTGCCGGCATGGCCATTTCCGACAGCGAAGTGGCCCATTAGGCTGTAAGGGCGTTAATGTGCGAGGGGATATGCAGGGCAATGCAGCTCTCCCGCCCTGTGCATGTAACCGCAGCGCTCTCTCTGCGCCACCCGGATCGGGAGCCCTTACTCCCGCTTTAGTGGCAAAGGCGAAGCCCGGCTCGCCTAAAATGCTGTATGTCTAATGGTTCGTCTTAGAAAGAAATTCTGCTCCCATGCATTGAACGATTTAGAGCGAAATCAATATAAATACTTTGACCTATAGCTAAATCTGCAGTGTTGTTATTGTTGTTGGTATTATTATTAATAATAATAATAATAATAATAATAATAATAATCATAAGAATAATAATTTAATTGATTAATACATAAATAACATTATAATATTGTTGTTATTATTATTATCATTATTATTATAAGAAGATGCGGCTGCCTATATATGGGCACAGCGTGACTGACTAGATGGGCTTCCCTACTTTCTGTTGATATCTTACCTTTCTCCAGGTCGGTGATTCTATGGTGGAGCGAAGTCAGCGTCGACTCAACTCTGCCGCGCTGCTCCGTCTCGTTCTTCTGCCCGAGTTTGCTCTCCTCCAGAGTGTTGACCCGAGACAGGACCTGTTTCTCCATGTCGTCGATTTTGTTTTGCAGCAGGTCCTTGAGACTGTTAGTCTGCGCCGAATTGTTATTCCTGCTGAACTGCTGCATAGGACAGAGGAAGGAGCGGAAGCGTTGGAAAGGCTGGTCTAAACAAACACGTCTACACGTGTCGGGACATTTCCCAGGCTTTAGTCAGCTTAAATAATTAAAAGCGTTTATCCTCGCGGCCTTAGTTATATTTACATGGAGAGTTCGTCCCCGATTATACACTGTTGCCTTCATTAGGATGAGAGTAATTACAGTCCTGTTGCGGAAAGCTTTGCTAAAAATAATTATATTTAAAGGAGCGGATTAGTGACGAAACTCCGGAGAACGGAAAGAGACCTTGGGCTACAGAGGATGTCTTGCGTGCATAAAATAACAGGCAACTCAAAGGCAAGTGGTGAATGCAGGCGTAATTCGGAAAGTGCATAATCCAGCAGCGCTGGGGCATTGGCATACATACCTCGAGGTTCTCAAGCCTCTGTTTAAGGGTCTGTAATGTCTGCCCTAGTTGTGCGAGCGTATCCGTCGGACCCCTCGATACATCGCCCATGGTGTTTTTGGAGCCCGTCTCCTTTCTCCTGCCTCCGGCTTTTGAGTCTCCCAAGTCAGGACCAACCTGGCTTTCGCAGCGAATCAACTTCGATGTCAGCTCTCTGATGGTCTCCTTCTGGTTCATGATGGTTTCTTTTTGCTGAAGCACAGTTTCCCTTAGCTGCATTACCGTGGACTTCAGGTCCTCGGCCGGCCCGTTGTTTTGCATGGCAGCCGTGCACAAGTCCATATCCTTGGGCACGGACGTGCAGATGAATTGCGTCTGTCCAAAATCTTGAGTAGAACCCTCCAAAAACAAGAAGGAAATAAGAAAAAGTTTCAAAGGAATCCTCTCCATGTTGCTCTGCCTGGTGCTTGCGCGCTGGCTGTCCTTGGTTAGCGGGGAGAGAGCGCCGCAGTGTCGGAGCTGGTTTCAGCACCTCGGCGCTGTCCAGTGAAGTTGTGAGCACTTGGTGGATCGCGCGCGCTTTATATAGCGCTCGGTCGCTGTAGTGCAGATCCGTCGCATCACAGCGGGATAGAATCCTGGTTTTGCAACCTAATCACCCCACCCCATCCCCCCCGCACACACCCCCCATCAATCCTATTAAGGTGGGCAGAGCAGGCAATTCAATCAAACCACATCGGACGTTTGCGATAAGGAAAAATACGTTTATTTGTAGTTAAATCTGCTTTCCTCTCCCCATCAATGAAATGCACAGAGCATTTCAGCTTTAAAATGGTCAGTTTCCGTAAGTTCAGATGTATTTCCAAGGCAAATCGCAAAGTATATGTCTGTCTTTAAAGTTTTTTACTCTTTATTATCTCTGTGTATGCTTTATATAAATATGAAGAAACATACAAATAATTTACGCCTTAAAATACCACACACACCCATTTTGCGCTATAAATATTAGGCTAATGAAAAACAACGAAAGATGTTATATTATCCCCTAGAATTTCAATTATGGCTTGACATTCCTACCTCCTGCATAGTTTCCTTCTGGGGTGTCTACGCATATCATGTCCCCTAGGCTATGAAATATTATTAGGGAATAATATATATTGTTTTTTTACGCAAAGTTGGAGATGGGAATGTGGAAATAATAATACAAATAATGGTACACATGTTTTGTGGTATGCTTTGTTACAGATATTACATGTATGCACATTTTTGTAAAAGAAAAAGCCCCGTTACAATAATACAGACCTGTTCCGCTCTGTATTGGTCTCACTAACGCATAGGCCGATATTAGGAATCACAAATAACGTTGAACACTATTAAAATGAGGCAGAGTACGAATAGTATCAAGAAACTTATGTATATGCTGCATATTTTGCCCTATGTTGTTCGGATACAGTACGTAGCTACAAGGGAGTATGTACTTTGGCGTTTTTTGTTTTGCTTAAGTCGGTTGGTTTGCATCCGAACTATTAAAGTATGCTTTGCCTTCGCAGTAGCCCATTAATAAAAATGAGAAGCCAACGTCTATCCAACCATCCCTCTTCCCTCCGCTTACTCTGGTCACGGAGTCATGACTGCATTTTAGGGATTTTTAAGATGTTAGGACAGTGTGTACACGCTTAATAATACCGCCAACAATGTCATTTCATTTGCCCATTCCTCGTATGTGAAATTGTTAGTAACGCGACACTGAGTTTTAATTATGTGATCGATGTAACTTTATGGCGTTAATGGGATTTCTCCGAGGTGCGGCGTGTGACTTTTTCCGGTCCACCTTAAGGCAGGCCCCGCCCCCGGGCGGAGGTGGGCGTGGCCTTGGCGCCGCGCCCGCCGCACGGAGCACCGACCCCGGCTCTCCGCTCGCATCGCCCGCCCCGTTGGTGCGCCGTGCGTGCGGCGCGCCGCAACCGCGTGTTCCGCTCACTTAATTTCCTCGGGAAGTGATTCGGCGGCATGCGCGGGTGCTGTCAGGCCAGCGCGCGTCTCTGTGTGAGGGCAGAAGCATGGGGGGGCAGAAGCATGGGGGGCAGAAGCATGGGGGGGCATTCACATGGTGCCACACACATCCCTCCTGCCTGTACCTGCGCACTCCCAATGCGCATCACTCCCATCATGACTGCTGTAACACGCGTCTATTAAAAAGTAATTACCTGTCGGTTAGACCTTTCGGAATTCTCCGTGTTATAGTACCTTAATTTGTGACTTGGGGGGGGGGGGGTCACTTTTAACTGCTGCTGATTCCCACCGATCACGACAAATAATTACAGGCGGTGTGACGGAGGCATAGCCTGGATATGCATAACGCGATGAGGAGCAAAAACTATAGATTGTGACTCACAATTTGTGTAATAAACAGTTAAACCGTAGCAGGCTGGAATTACGTGCCGTTACACAACACGCGCTGTGCCAAATAACGGGGACTTAGTGTGTGGGTGTGTATGAGAGTGAAGTCTATCCCTCAATCGTGACTCTTCGGGGGAGTGTATCTTTGGGGCGTTTTATATGGCGATCTAGCTGCGTTGCGGCTTATACTTGAGGAAAAGGGTGGCGATCCCCAGTTTTTATCTGCAATTCCCTGACAGCTTACTCCTTATACACGCATTTCTTCCGCTCTGCGTTTTTCGGGGGACAGTTTAGAAAGACTTGGGATTAGGTGAGCTGACAAGCCGAATATTGTTTCTGGCAGAAAACTTTACGAAAGTGGTGCCATATGGATGTGAAGTCGCGGGTTTCAAATAGGATATTTGTGGCGTATTAATATTTATAACATATAAATGTACAATAGTGCCTTCATTTCTTAGATGTAATACAGCATTTCTTGGTCAGGGTGTATTATGTGTGTATCATGTATCATTTGGGGAGAAATATTTCCTCTGACACCCCAAAAAGACTGATAGGACTCTCGTTTGCAAGGTTTTTGAGAGAGGGTCCCATCGTCTTTCAGTCCACGTGCGGCGCTAATTCGGACAGCTTGATGTCCGTGGTGCTATACTGCAGCTTTGATTGCGAATTGCGAAAATATTGAACATGGCCATTTTATCACGATAGTTCAACATTGACTCGATGAGCTGGGAGTACAAACAATTGTGACAATTTCAGAATACCAAGCAAAAAATAGTCTTCTTATGATATAGGTACGACAGACAGGCTACGTATACCTATACGACTCTGTAAAATAACTACAACGTAGTTGCGCTAAACTTATTTCTTTTTTATTTTACACATTCTAATAAGAAAGATGACACGTTCTGTTCTAGATGTACTCTTCAAGAGAGAAATGCATGGCTTACGTTCAATACACTGAATGCATCTACAATGTAATAGCAATACTGTGTCCATTTAAACAATTTGGGGAAACCAGATGTGGCTCTCAGTGTATATCTACGTCACATTTGCTATTCCCGCATTGACAGACGCTTCCTTCTGACGTTTGAAACTGCTGTTATATCCCACTCATTAAATGTAAGATTTAAAGTGTTTGTGTTTGTCTAGCTTGTTTTTTCCCCATTATTTAAATATGAGGTCAGTAACATTGTGCACCCATAAAATCCAAACATTTGGCTAATTTGTTCCATACAGACTGCGGAGTAATTTATGCAAACAGTGTGAGTCGTACGTTCTCTAATGAGTGATCTTTACTCAGCAGAGCGCTTTCTGTGCCCGGGAATACACGGCGTGTTTCACACCGAGGCGTAAGCCACGCCACTCACGGTTGTGGTGTGGCGCACGAATTAGTGCGGGCGTTTTCCGGAGCTCGCGGACCGGGCGCAGCTGATTTAGTGCTCTTACTTTGTTTCCAGGCTGCTGGTACTATCACAAGGTCAGCAGCAGCCCCCCAGCCCGCAGTACGAAGTAGATGGGTTACAGCAGAGCACGGCTGCTGGAAAATGGTCTCCGTAATAATCACTCTCCCCGCATCTTCTGAATAATGCATCCCCTTATAATAGAACGCACTCTCTAATGACAGAGATAGATCAGCATCATTTCACATGTAGGCACCGACTTGCCGCTCTCCCCTGTTTCCCATAACAGCGCCGGTTAATTTCATAAAATGGTTTTAAAAAAGACAAAGATTTTATTATTATTGCCGCTCGGCAGTATTAGTGAAAAGGCCATTGGTGGAGGGATGGCTATTGGCGCTCATAGGTGTTGGAGGCTCTCTCGTGTTAATCACTCATCCTAATTTACAAGTCTTATTTCTGACTGATCTCTAACCGCTATGTTTCACACCTGCTTTCTAACACACAGGTGTGACACAATTAACACAGTTGTTATAAATATAATTGATGATTCGGTAGCAAGTACAAATTGTGGTGTCATGCTAATCTGTCGAACAATCAAATCAGTGGAGGCATTTACACAGGGGAGCGATTGAAAGGCTCTGTTTAGAGCGCCTCGTTAATTCCAGTACACGGACACGGCACAGGTAAACATTACGACGGTAGCTCTGTCACGACTTCGGTTGCACCCATCTCTGTGCACCCGTCTCTGTGCATCCATCTCTGTGCACCCATCTCTGTGCATCCATCTCTGTGGACCTATCTCTCTGCATCCATCTCTGTGCACCCGTCTCTGTGCATCCATCTCTGTGCACACGTCTCTGTGCATCCATCTCTGTGGACCCATCTCTGTGCATCGAAAAATCCGTTGTGGTGGCACCACTTGCACTGTCTGCTGCGGGTGCTGGACCATTACAGAGCTTGTCCAGGCAGCCCGTGGGAAATGTGATTATTACCCAGGACTCAGGCGGTATGGTAATCGTATATCCGTTGTGTGGCAGTTTATTTTCCTCACCAATATGTGATTAGCGTTTATGTTCAGGGATATATATATTTAAACTGACTGAAATCAAACTACACAACAAAGCCTTGGAAAATTAAAGGTTGGTGATCATATTTGCAGACAAACAGAAATGCGTTTTCGATAGATATAACGGTGATGATGTCACGCCTTCTGGGTTCTTGGTTCGGTTCTCTGCCCACTAGTTTATGTTTCGCGGTGTCGGTTTCTATTGTGGGGGGTTGCTTATGTCCATCGGGTTTTTACCCGAGTGTTCTGCCTCTGTCCAAAAAGAGTTAGGTGAATTGGTGTCTCTCAATTGCCCGTGAGACTTACAGCTTGATTGCGTGCGTGCCCTTTAAAGCAGGCTGTGCACAGTCCCCCGAAGTAATTATTTAATCGTCGGTGATCGGTATATGTAGCTAACCGGGGATACGCTGCGGTAAACTTTGCACTCGGATGCATTCAGAACCTCAATAAATGGCGAACTTTCAACCGTTTGGCCAAAAGTGGCTGGTGCAGTGGCCTCTGCCCTCATCGGTACCCGCTTGCTTTGAAGGACGGGTGTTCTGTCCGTGATGCTTCCCTGCCTCGTATTCTTTGCTCTCTGGGGCAGACTCCAGGCATCTACTGCAAGTCTGTAGTGGATAAGTGGATGGAAGATGTGTAGATGGATGGAATTCCTCTTGTAATTTCTGCATGGCTGCAGATATAAAACCTCGAGTGTAATTTTGTACAGAATGCACTCTGTGTATAACAGTATATTATAATGACGTAATAACCCACCTCCGCGCCTGCTGAAATTGCGCCCCTAATGTTTTTCGAATCACTTCCACTGTTATGCTGTAAGGAAGATTTAATCTAGGAGAAGGCACGGTGTCACTTATTGAAAGGGTAAAGCATTTACTTGAGTTTCAGTGACTTGGAAAGCTGCGATATTCGGAGATCTTGACATTATAATAATGATAAGGAGGGAGTATGCGGCTGAAAGCGAGAGGCAAATGCAACGCCCCGACCCCGATTTTCACAAAAGCGCGCTGTTCCCTCTGCGCATCTGTCTTCCCAGAAATTAGTCTAATTCATCAAGCAAAATCCACAACAAAAGATGACTAAATAAATAAATAACGCCAAACAACGGCCGCTGACTAAAACTGCGCGCTTCTCCCGGCTGCGAAGAATGACGTGTGAGTCACAGCCGCCGACCGTAGGAATGCGGGGTGGGATGAGCTGAATCTCGTTCAAAAATCCAATTAATGCATCCCGGCTGTGTCCTGTCACTCGATGGTTTGGCTCCGCCGGACTGGCCCTCACCAGATGGAGGACCACTTTAGCCGTTTTTTGGGGTTACTAGGACATGGACGCGCCACCTTTTTGCCGCGAGAGGGGTGCGTAGCCGCGTGACGTGCACTACACGTGGAGTTAATCACACCTCAAAGTCACGGCGTAAGGTTTACTTCCAGCCCTCTTCTTATGGTCAGCAGAATAAATCATAGACGCTCTTCCCATGTTTTGCTTAAAAGCATAAGGTGTCTCCTCTTATGCGGGTCAGGGGTCCTTGACTGGTTGGTAATACAACATTTGATACATTGCACTATGTGCTGAAATCGTGTTATGATTCACTGCCTTATTGTAGGAGCTGGCGGAGGAAGACATAATGCAGATAACGACAGAAGGTATGTTGGAGAAAAGGGAAATAAGAACTATACTGAGAAGCTTAACAGTTAATATCTACGGTTTTCAGGGTTCAGTCGCCCTGTAATGTTGTACAAGAAATTGCAGCAGGCAGCCCCTGAATGAAAGGACAGCTACATGTGTGGGCAGCACTGGAAAAATACCAATCTATAATATTTTATTTTGATAGGAATAAGCCGGTCTAATTTCCTTATAGCAAAACCTTTCCATTTCCTGCACTTAGCTTAGCTGCTCCATTGCTTCTGAAATGTAAATGCAGGCAATTTCATTAAGTAAATTCCCTTCCCTGCTATGTGCTCTGCTTTTCCCGCAGACACAACTGGCACATTTTCTGTGTGCACGTGTCTAACTGTTCATGCCAGGGTATTAGTATGAAGCACGTATTTGCCCACCTGAGAGCTACATTTGAATATCAAAAGATACCACTTGTATCTGAAATACAGCTTATAATTATGAGAAATGACCTTTGATGCGACACCACTAAGCATTCTGCCCTTCTTCATGGACGCAGAAATTCCTTCTGCGACAACAGGTTTGGGAAGCGGATGCCGAGGATCAAAGGAGAATGGAACCTGTATCTCATGGATCAGTCAGTCACGTGTAGGATTATATGTCAGAACTAATGGCTTCAAAGATATGATCCTTTTAGGAAATCATCTGTTGTACTTTGGGATGCGCCCTTTGCCCCTCCTTCAGCAAAGTCTGCCATCAACCAGAGATGTAACATGGCCCGTGTCCTATACATTTCAGCCTGGGGCTTCTTTCTTACATGAAGAGGATGTTTTCTTTCTACGAGCACTTCAGCTCTGCATGGAATCTCCCCTCCATCACTCGAGCAGAGCACACATGCACATCACATATGGGCGTCCTTCAGGATGCAGGTATTGGGAGCGTAGCCCTTTGCCAAAGGATGTGGGGTGTGCGTGACAAGGGGAGGGGTGGTGAATGCAGTAGATAAAAATAACCTCTTTCTCATTGAAGAAGTCTACAAATTCTTGGCCAGTCCATATGCTGTATTCATTCTTTGAAAGCAACAAGCATGATTCCCAAGTGGAAAACTTGCCGAAGTAAAACGGGGGCATCGAAAGGCCAGAGAGTATGGCTTCGTGCTTGCGGCCCCTGGCCAATCAAGGTCGTTTTGTATCCCAGTCACCCTCCGGAGTTGTCGGTGTCCATTTACACTTCATTGACTGCTAAACAAATGTGTCTCGTGGTAAGAAGTGATGGTGAGAAGTGATGTTGGTGGTAGGGGGGGGGGGGGGGGGGGGGGGGAATGGACACAATGGGCTAGTTCTCCAGTGGGTTTGTACTGGGGAAGCTCCCACACAACAGCT
>JAODKM010000088.1:12457532-12468995 GCA_026780845.1 Petrocephalus sullivani | reverse complement strand
ATTGCTAATCGCTGCTCTCTGTGCTGATTGCTGCTCTCTGTGCTGATTGCTAATCGCTGCTCTCTGTGCTGATTGCTAATCGCTGCTCTCTGTGCTGATTGCTGCTCTCTGTGCTGATTGCTAATCGCTGCTCTCTGTGCTGATTGCTAATCGCTGCTCTCTGTGCTGGTCCCTGTTCTCTGTGCTGATCCCTGCTCTCTGTGCTGATCGGCGCACTCCGTGAGCGTGACCCGCGCTGTCCCTGGGCTCTCGCGGGCCATGTTTGTGACACTTTCGCTTTCTGTTTGCGGCACAGTGCAGCCTGTTTGCTCGGCTGCTCAGAAACACGCTGCCATCTCGGGGTCCCCACCACCGCTCCTTTCTTTACTGTGCAAACATTTAGGCATTTTTAGCCGCCCATCTGGTCTTAAGCACGACTATTTCCAAGGGTGTCACGGCTTGCCTGCGAGTTCAGAGTATTTATAGTCATTTTTATATTTACTTGCATCGCGATGAGCTATTTAGTGGATTGCCTCAATGTTAATTAGATAATTGAAACTAAAATGCACTGTTATCTTTTGTGATCTTGGATGGACACTATGTGCAGGTAACTTTAGATGCTGGGAATAAAGTTTGTCGTAGTTTAATTCTAGAACTTGTTTGCTGTAATTGGGAAGCTTCAGAATGACGGTAGAACATTCCTGTCAGCATGTGTTAATGTGTGCAGTGTGTATACATCTCTAATGAATACACTGTCGCCATAGTCCTGCCAATGGACTGTCTGACTTTACTTTTCCGTGTAAGTAGCAGGACTCGGGAATGTCAGGCATTCAGACCTGAAGGTTAGTGGATAGCGTGCCTCAGAGAGGCCAGCTCGCTGGAGGGGTGGGGCTGTGGGGGTGTCGGGTATTGTTCCATTAGAAAGTGTCTTTCCATATGAATGGGCTTGTCAGGGAGGCCCCGCGATAACAGACGGGCTGTTTACCGTACGGCACACTCCCGCCTCGCCTTAATGTCAGCGGCTCTTCTGCAGTCAGGCGGTGATTAGAGGCGCTCCGAGGGCTCGTCTCTTTCAAAGTGTTTTGTCATTGTAGTATGTAGCAGTTTTATATTTAAAAGGTTATAGCTGGGATCAGCTGGTGTTTGAGGAGGAGCCTTCAAACGGTTCGTGTGTGTGTGCGTGCATGTGTGCGGGTGCACGCACACCTTCGTGTTCCGGAACGCTCTGTGCCAAACGCTGCCGTCCCCAGAAGCTGAGCACGCCCGTGTGCTTGAAGCGCCCTGAGCACCATTGTAATGGTTCCTGTTGTTGCTGTGCGATGCCCCCCAGCCGGGGGGCGGCTGTACACAGCGTGCTCAGGGTCCTTTGACCAGCTCCCGTCCTGCAGCACTGAGGTGGGGGCTCTGTGCCACTGGGGGTCTCGTTCTGAGAGCCATGCCGCCGCCGCCGAGTCAGCAGTGCAGTAAGGTTGCGGTTCCACCCACCTGACACTGAGATTCATGCGACTGTAGCACAGTTACAGGCCTCAATGCGACGTCCGGCAGCAGCCTGTATAATGCGGTGATGGAAACGGGTTTGCTGATTAAAATATTTATGTTTGAGTTATTACACATAATTGGTTTTATTTTAACTCATCCTAGATCAGATACTGAGTGTTTAGATTTATGTGGTGCTGTCGGGTGATTTGCAGCGTGCAGAGGAGTCAGCTGGCGTAAAAATGGCCGCTGGGTTCTGCTCTGCTGCGCTGGTTCTGTCTTGCTTTTCCCACATTTCTCGTTTAATGTGCATTTAAAGGAAACGGAAACCCTGGTGGTAAAATGAAGATGGGATCTGACCATGCAGACTTTTAATCGACCGGCTGTGTGTGTGCTGGGGGGAGGCGGGGGGGTTATTGGGAGGCCGGGCCTTGTGGGTTGTGTCCAAGCTGAGGAAATGGTGGCGGTGTGAGGTGGAAATGCATCCTGCGATGCAGTGCTGGTCCTTCACTCCCCCCTCCGACACTAAATTAAACTCGACAGGTGCACAGGGGGATGTGGGGGCAGCAGTTCTCGCCCTGTTGATGCTGGCTTAACCACCTCAGGATTTCACAGTGTAAATGTGTATGGTCAGCATGTGAGGTGGTAGGCGGGGTGGAGCCTGTGTGTGGCGGTATGCGGGGGGAGCCTGTGCGCGGCGGTATGTGGGGGGAGCCTGTGCACGGCGGTATGCGGGGTGGAGCCTGTGCGCGGCGGTATGCAGGGTGGAGCCTGTGCGCGGCGGTATGCGGAGGGAGCCTGTGCTCAGGAAGACTGTGCCTGGTGGTATACGGGGTGGAGCCTGTGCGTGGCAGTATGTGGGGTGGAGCCTGTGGGTGGCAGTATGCAGAGGGAGCTTGTGCGCGGTGGTGTGCGGGGAGCCTGTGTGCGGCGGTAAGCGGGGGGAGCCTGTGGGTGGCAGTATGCGGGGTGGAGCCTGTGGGTGGCAGTATGCAGGGGGAGCCTGTGCGCGGCGGTAAGCGGGGGGAGCCTGTGCGCGGCAGTATTCGGGGGGAGTTTGTGCACGGCGGTATGCGGGGGGAGCCTGTATGCAGCGGTATGCGGGGGGAGCCTGTGCTCAGGGAGACTGTGCGTGATGGTATGTGGTCAGCCTGTGAGGCCATGACCAATTATAGTGATGCTATTTTTCGCCACACTGCTCATACTCAGTCTCTGTTTATATCTGCTGAATTCCTCACTTCTGGCCTCTAGATGGCACCTCCCCTTCTGGAGTCCCGGTTAGGGGCGGCCGATGGATGGATGGTGTTGGGGTGGCTCAGTTCCCTGGGGTGTCACTGCTGTCCCGGGCCTCACGGTCTGGGGGCCTGTACCTCGCCTGGATTGTTCGCCATAATTCGCACCGGATCGTCCATTAAAAATCATCCCAAATCTAGCTGGGGTGCTGTTGCCAGATTATAATGCCGCTGAGTGGGTCTTTATTACCTGCAGCTATTGTCCCAGAGACAGACTATCCTAACCTAGCAGCACCTTTTGCTGGTTCCCAGCCCCCGCCTTAGTTTTCTGTGATGCGATTAAAGCGCAGCACTACGGCTGCGCTCTGCTATGGGCTCCAAACCCATCTGTCTTGTTCCTATTGACTTTTTTCTGCTGCGGGAAGCCCATGTGATGGGGGGGGGGTCTTCGCGCTTCACTTGGCGATAAACTGCGCTCATCATTACCTTCAAAACGGGGGCGGCCATGAATCATTTGGGCCCCAATAATCCAATTGAAGTGTGTTTGTGTGTACGCATGTGTGTGTGCTTGTTAGTGGATAAACCCGAACAGATAACCGGATGATTTAGTGGCCGCTCTGAATGTCTGCTCGATTGACTCGAGCTGCTGCGGTTATTGGTGGAAAATGAGACGGCGATTACGTAACACAAGTACAGGGCACTTTAAATTCATTTAGCAGAGTGATTGCTCAATATGGCCAAAAAATTGAATAAATTGGCTAAAACAATTTTCTAAGCGATTATCCGCATCCTCACACATGCGTTCTGTTTTGGAGCACGCTGCTTCGCATGGCAGCGATATTGCAATGCTACCAATGGCTGTTATACAGGTACTTCCAGCTGTAATGTGAGTTCAGCTGCCTGGTATACGGTCCTAATCCAGGCAGTGTCCCTTGTCGGCTATAACCAGGGTCTCCTTGGGAAGGAACAGAATCAGTTTGCATCTTTTAAACACTGTAATCGGTGGAGGACATTTGACAGAGTGAGACGATCTCTGAGACATCGGTCACCTTTCAGCTGGTACCCTGCCCTGATACCACAGACGTCCCCTGCATGGTGACCGGCGGTCGGTCGTGTGGAGAGGGCGGCAGGCTTCTGATTGCCCACTTCCTGCCTGGAGGGGAAGTAGTTACAGGCAGCAGAGATGATCGTATGGAATCTGTAACATTGGTGGAGAAAAATTTTGTTCTCAAGAAGTGTGGTTTGAGTTTCTCTGTCCTATGGGGGGGCAGTCCTCTCCCGGGACCAGCTAGTCCGCATCCTCCTGACTGCTGTGGAGCGAGGAGAGCCCCCCCGGGGCGATTTCACTGGCTGGCATGGGGGGCGATTGATGCTCTCCTCCGTCTTTTAATGGCTGTAATTTATAATGCACCAAACAAACGGAATAATTGCCGGGCATCGATCTGCAAGGCCGGCATTGCAAGGGAGTCAAGGGGTGGGGTGGGGGGGTTACGGCGATCCCAGAAGGATCATATCTGCCCAATTAACCGCCGGTTAGCGGCCTCCCTCACCCTCGCATCGTTCACATGCCCCCCCCGTGGCTTTTCTCATTGTTGTGTGAGCTAGCTCTCTGGGGTGCAGGGGTGAGGTGGGATAGGACATTCTTTGGGGGGGGGGGCGGCACTAGACCACCCTGATGTGGACCTTCTCTGGGCTTTACTCACCCTTGTGATCCCAGAGCTGAGATCCTGATTCCTGGGATGATTAGGGATCTGTAAAGCCAGCACACCTAAGAGTCCTTTAATTAAGGCGTCTTTCTAGCATTTGTTACTAATTTTTGGTAAACAAGTTTGGCCACCCGCCTGCTAAACCCAGTGATTTTAGTGGGAATCCTTACAGCTACTTGGTTTTGGGAAGAGGGGGTGGGACCGGTCTGTTCCTCCTTTCCTATGATCCTTCTATGCATATTCGGATGGGGGTGATGACGGGACCCTGACCTGTTATAGGTCTAGGCTCCAGGCCCCGATGCCTCACCAGTGTGTCGCCCGTTTGCATGACCCACGTGTACGAAGACCTGTACGACCTGCGTGTCATACTCCTTTCTTTAATTGCTAAGCTCGTTTTTTTTAGCGTATCGTCCTTCACTTAGCACCTGTCAGTGTAGTTAGCATTTTACTCACGCTCTTTTTTAACAGAAGCTAATCATACACGTCTTATTCGGATTGTTTTGACCATTTATAACATTTTATAATTAATTGAAGTTTTAACCTTTTTGATTGTTTATCTGTTTCTCACGGTCGCTTGTTGTGAATGTCCCTGGTTGCTGGTGCAGCCTAATGGCCAGCTTGCTGCCCCTATGTATTTGGGGATTTGCTGGGAATCAGATTACACTCTGGAGCAGCATGCGTGCTCACACGCCCGGGTTCGGCGCCGTCTTGAGATAAAGCCAGGTATTATTATTGCATTGAAAGACGAGCTTCCCCAACCAGAGACTTCTGCCAGCCTGCCGATTGCCTGGCTTATGTGCTTCTGCGAGGAGGGCTAGCTACGCGCTCCCGCCTGACACGCAGGACTGCCGTGTGAAATCGCGGGAGGTATTTCCACCTCCTTTCTCTACCTGCGATGTGATTGGCTCC
Organism: Petrocephalus sullivani; assembly: GCA_026780845.1. NCBI lineage: Eukaryota > Metazoa > Chordata > Actinopteri > Osteoglossiformes > Mormyridae > Petrocephalus > Petrocephalus sullivani. The sequence continues at coordinate 12,463,693 of JAODKM010000088.1, read as the reverse complement.
CGCCTGACATGCGGGACTGCCGTGTGAAATCGCGGGAGGTATTTCCACCTCCTTTCTCTACCTGCGATGTGATTGGCTCCCGCCTGATTAGTCTGACCCGCTTCCAACCCTGTACCGGTTCCTCTATCGTTTGTTTTGAGAAACCGGAATAATTAAGAAGAGGTTCTTTCAGATGGGGAACTGGAATGAAAGGTGTGTTGGTTTACAGCTGAGAACCAGGTGCAGATAAGCTACTGATCTAAACAGTCTAAAACCGCAGCGCATTTACCCGCACGAATAATAAATGATATTTATTTGCCTTGAATCATATTGTGATTATTGTTATGGAAATGTGGCTCTCGCTTTTAATTGCTTTTTTTAAACTTTCACGGCAGAGAGGTGCCGTTTACATTATAATGTAAATGAGATCAGCTTCATTATTCCCTGACATTCAGCTGCCAAATCGCCATTGCAGCACTTAAGCTGTGTTGGAGTGCAAAGTGACAGTGGGCTGGCCCCTGTTCACATGGAACCTTTGCTTGTTTTGTTCGCTTGTTTTGTTCCATTTGTTTGCTTGTTTGTTCGCTTATTTGTTCGTCATTTTTGTTTGTTTGCCCGCTTGTCCATTTATTCATTCCGAAGATGGGATTTACGAATACTGCTGGCACGGCGACATCAGTGCCTGGGCGCCCGGCTTGAGTCCGGCCCTGTTTTTCATCCGCTCGGCTGTCTTATCGCCCCCCTCTTTTTGGGGCTTATGTTTTTCCTGTGCTGCTCAGCGGGGAAATAACTCGGGTGGAACAGTGTTGCGGCGAAAATAAAGAAGATTTATTATTGTGGTGCGTGGTTGTATGATGGGATGGCGGAAAGGTGCAGAGTCTCCCCCTTGGCGGTGTACTGGGCAGTGCAGGAAGACTCTGGCAGCAGGGGGTGACCTGCAGAACCCGGCCTAGCCCTGTCACCATGGGAATAACGTGGTAATTGCGACCATCGGGGCACCCGCCCCCCCCAGGATGGGGCTTGCCGCGTCTCCCGTGACTGAGTCATTGTCTACGCCTGGGTGATCTTCCCTTTCAGTGTGTTAAGTGGCTCCGCGATGGGTTTGGCGTAATGGCAGGATGTGTTAGTCAGCGCCAGTTCCTCCTTCTCTACGATGGCCACGCTGGACAGGCATGCATAAGAAGCTTCTGGGGAAGAGGAGCAGCACCCCCCCCCCCCAGGACATTACCCTACCTTCCTCTCACACTAATTCAGGCTTTTCCCCATGGAAATGCAGGAATAACTCTGAGACCCTTTCTCCCCAAAGCTGTCATCTCACGGTACCTCTGCAACAACTTAGTCATCCAATCATTTGATCTTTGATTCCTTTACTGGTTGGCTTTGTAAAATGCAGGTAGGCCTTCTCACCGAACTGCCATGACTACCTGCTTGTGGCGTTTACTCCTCCAGGGACCTGAACGAGCAAGGCTCCAGACCCCAGGGCACCTCCTCTGTGTGGTGAGCGGGATGTTCTTAAAGAATGATTAGTTAAAATCCCCCATAATGCATTTCACCTTCTGATTTCAGACTTACCTCTGTCCTGGTTGCGTGTCATGGCTGCTTACACAGTCCGTTACACGTTAGCACACAATAGCGTGTGGTTAGCGGGTAGCCTGGTGCTTCGCTCATATGGAGCTTACTGTATGGAGGATATGGGCTGTGATAAGTGAAGGTGGTTAATCGTCATTGTTGACGCACCACAGCACGCAACAATGAAATGTGCCCTCTGCTTTTAACCCATGTGACATCGTGACCCAGCAGGGGGCAGCTATGTGAGCAGTGCTTGGGGGGATGGTACATTGCTCAGGGTACGTCAGCGGTACTTGCGGGTCGGGGACTCGAACCGGCAATGTTTCGACTACGCGGTTGCATTCCTAACCACTACACCACCTGCCTGCCTAACTGCCTAACACAGTGGAATTCTTGTACCCCAGGTGTTTGGTGGAACAATCGGACAAAAAGCAGTGAATGAGAGGAGAGACGGTGTTGACCCACATCGTCTTCTGCTCTGATGGCGGTGCGGATTAACAGCCAATCGCCCTTCGCTTTATTTAACGGCCAGTTGCCCTTCGCTTTATTTAACAGCCAATTGCCCTTCCTTCGCTTTATTTAACAGCCAATCGTTCTTCACTTTATTTGACCTGGTGCCCCCGCGTGCCGTTTTGTGAGCCTGCCTGTGAGTGAGGCGTCACAGTCTGGGGGGGGTGGGGGGCACTTGATGTTAATTGGGGATGGGTGAGGTGGGATTCCTGCTTTCTGACTGCCTGCTTGGCCTCCTGCATGTATCCTGGGTGCCCTCCCCCCCTCCTCCTAAAGTGGCTCCCCCGGGGTAGGAATGGATCCCCGCAGGAGGTAGCCTCGAGGTCTCTGCGGCGACGTGCCGCATTTCCAGTGTCATGGACAGGAACGAGTGTCTCTGCCCTTCCCGCCAGCCTCACCAGCCCCCCCGGCATGTTTATGGAGTCATGCAGGAGTCTGACTTGGGATGAGTGGGACCCCCCCCTCCCTGTCCCTGGTCTCTTGGCTTGCCGCCGTGCCTGGGGTGGAATAGCCAGCTGTCCAGGGCCCCTAAATTACATTGTGAAGGAAGCGAGATAATCTCCCATGTTCTTGGGCCTGCCTCTCCGTGGTCCACCTCCTGAACAACCTCCTGAAAGATCTCTCTTAGGGTCCCTTCACGTTTAGCTGTGTGACGGGCCGGTTCATTGTGGTGTGAAACGATGGCCGCACCCTGTCATGTGAGCATGTCCGATGGTCCGGGTCACTTTCCGAGCACGCTCGGCCTGTCAGAAGGCTCCTCACGAGCTCGCGTGCGTGTGAGTGTGTGTGGCTGGGTCGCACGCCTAGCCTTGTCACGGTGGCCTGGCTGGTGCGTGGTCGGCCGCTGGGGGTGTTTATGCAACAAGTCTGTGTGTTATGGGGGCGTTGGGTGCGAGAAGAGTATCAATGTGTGCACGTGGGCCTTGGGTGTGACTCTGAAACAATGAAAATGCAGCCCCCCCCCCCCCCATCACGCAGGCTAACGTCCACCCCGGCCTCTCCTTGCAGATGAAGACCGTGAGTGTTGCCTTGGTGCTGTGCCTCAACGTGGGAGTGGACCCCCCTGATGTGGTCAAGACGTCCCCCTGCGCCCGGCTGGAGTGCTGGATCGGTGAGAGGACTTCCCTCCCACCCCGCGCCTGTCAGTCATCCCGTCTCCGTGACGACTGTAACGCCTCGGTTGGAGATGAGCAAGATGCCGTCGCCATCCGCGAGTCGCTTCTGTCACGGTGGGGTGGGTTAGTGTGGCCTTAGTGTAATGTTCTGTGTGCTGGTTCTTTTGTCCCCCCCCAGACCCGCTGTCTATGAGCCCACAGAAGGCGCTGGAGACCATCGGGGCAAACTTGCAGAAGCAGTATGAGAACTGGCAGCCCAGGGTGAGTCGGAGGGGGGGGGCTTTGGCACGCAGGTGCTGCATTGATCACGGTGACCCATGTGACCTTCAGGTGGGGCTCCCAGCACTACTCTCTGCTGTCCTCTGCTGAGCTCAGACCCCCCCACACAGCCAAAGCGCGGTCACCAGAGGGATACCTGCCTCCCCCTGGCCTCTATCTCTCTCTCTCTGCCACCTCCAGCCAGCGGATCATTGCGGGGGAGAGCGGGATCCCAGACCTGTGCATCTGATTGGCTAAGGGTGTGGCTGGCAGGCGCACTGGCTCTGTCCTTTGTTTAGCACTTTCAGGTTCAACACCCCCCCCCCACGCCACTGCATCACTGTAGGGTGACTTGTTTGTTCACTTGTCCCATGCTGTCACCCTGATTTGCGGGGTCACCATGTGGGGGGGGGGTACTTGTATACGGTGACCCAACACGCCGTCCACGGAAGCCCAGCTGGGACATTCTGCCCTGCCTGAGCCCATGCTTGCTGCCTGAAGGGCTGCTTCTCCGTTTCCTGCGGAGCCCAGTAGAGCGTAGCTGTCACAGGCAGCGCTGATACAGTTGCACCCCCCCCGCGCCTTTCCTCACCCGGCGCCGTACCCGGCCTGTTCTCTTGGCCTCGCTGCTGTCGGACTTGTTTCTGAATTATTTATCAGTTTGCCTCTACTGAAATATCTCTCCTGATTAAATCTGAGACTTTGTTTTATTGCCGGCCCAACGTTTAAATCCGGGGGGAGGGGGGGGGGGGGCGGGGACTCGGGGACCATGCCGACGAGACCGCGACCACTCCACCGCGCAATCTGTGGGGCTGTGGTGCAGAATGGGACCTGCCAGTCAGGCAGTCATTTTTGTTTGTCGCGTCAGTGTCTAATGATTTTGTCCTGTCATGCTGTGGGGGGTGGGGTGACTTTTCCTGAGCAGCTTAAATGATAAAATGTGCTGTGCGGCCTGTTAAAGGTCACTTGGCCGCTGTGTGACGGCTAAATGGCACATGAGAAAGGGCGTGTGCTGAAAGACACGCCGGCAGGCCTGCCCTGCGTGCGTAAAGATGGTGACACATGAGAAAGGGCGTGTTCTGAAAGACATGCCGGCAGGCCTGCCCTGCGTGCGTAAAGATGGTGACACATGAGAAAGGGCGTGTGCTGAAAGACATGCTGGCAGGCCTGCCCTGCGTGCATAAAGATGGTGACACATGAGAAAGGGCGTGTTCTGAAAGACACGCCGGCAGGCCTGCCCTGCGTGCGTAAAGATGGTGACACATGAGAAAGGGCGCGTGCTGAAAGACATGCTGGCAGGCCTGCTCTGCGTGCGTAAAGATGGTGACACATGAGAAAGGGCGCGTGCTGAAAGACACGCCGGTAGGCCTACCCTGCGTCCATAAATATGGTGACATGAGAAAGGGCGCGTGCTGAACACATGAGTGCGACTTGCCTGCATCAGTGAAGGGGGCCAGCTGCTTAGGAAGTGCCCAGTTCATTCCTAGTTCTCTAGGAGCCAGAGTATGAGAGGGGCTGACAGGTGGAGAGAGTCGGGGCTGAATGTCGCCCCCTGCTGGATGTCAGTGCTGGTCTCAGTGATTTGACCTCAGTGGACTTGGTGCTCCTGGCTCTTGTCCAATCAGTGTTTGCTGCTATGGATGTGAGTGGGATTTTTGCAGCAAGTCCAGGATTGGCCTACTGTTGACTGCCCCTCCCTCCCATTGACCTGCTGGAACTGAAATATAATTATGATCCCTTGTGTGTTTTTATTTATCTCCCAAAGTCCCAGAGCTGAACAGGTGGGTTGGACATGGATATGGATAAACTGCATTGCCTTAAGAGTGAGAGATTCGTGGGACAGAAACGTGCCCGTGTGTGTGACAGTGCTTTGGGTGAGGGTGTCCTTTGGGGTGCACGGGTGTGAGCACTTTGCTGTGCCGCATTCTCCGTATCCCGAGGGCGCGGCAGAGATGGTGAACGCTCCAGGGAGGGGGCGTCAGCTCCCGCTGGCTGATTCATCCGGGGTGTTTTTTTTTTCTTTCTTTCCCATGCCGTGTGGGGGTGCGGTTGGTGTGCTTGGCTCTGTGTCTTGCGGCCGGAGCTCTGATGGGCTCCCGGGCCAGATGGCTGTGACTGTTAGCGTCCCTGCAGCCCGCTTTCCGGATCCGGGGGCCGCGTTCCTGCCCGGCGCCAAGACGCAACACCGTCTTATAGTTCAACTTTTTAAGACGCAGAAAAGTTTCACTGCAGCGCGGTTGGTCGTGCTGTGACCGCCGGTCGGACCCGGCCCCCTACTGGGTGATGCCCCCACCCCCCGTGGGCGCGCTAATTGCCACACGAGCTGGTACTAAGCCCCGTTTGTCAGTGTCTGCCTTCGACCTGGATGGTGTGGTAGCTGAGATGGCAGGCTGGGAAGGGCGGGGGGGATGAAATATGCTCTGAATGCGCCGGGGGGGTGCGGCACACGGCACTGGCGCAGGGTGTGTAATGGTTTGTTTGTGCTTAAGCAGCAACAGATGCCGTCGCTCTCTGTAAACATTTGATTTGCTTTGCGGGCGATATGCATTGCCGTGCCGCGCTCATTTGCCGACATTTGCTAATTGCCTGGCCATGATAGACTTTCTGGCCTGTTTACCGGTTTTTGCTTTAGTATTTTTTTTTGTTCTTTTTGCATTAACGGTGCCGCTCATACACCTGTGCCTCCCCCCACACCCCCCCCCCCCCGACACTCGCCGCCTGCTCCTCCCG
>JAODKM010000088.1:12435660-12445895 GCA_026780845.1 Petrocephalus sullivani | reverse complement strand
TCCTGAAGCTGTTGTGACAGGCTCCCAGGGTGCTGTTTCCTGAAGCTTTTGTGACAAGCCGGCAGGCTGCTGTTCCTGAAGCAGTTGTGGCGTGCTGGCAGGCTGCTGTTCTTGAAGCTGTTGTGACGAGCTGGCAGGCTGCTGTTCCTGAAGCTGTTGTGACAGGCTCCCAGGGTGCTGTTTCCTGAAGCTTTTGTGACAAGCCGGCAGGCTGCTGTTCCTCAAGCAGTTGTGGCGTGCTGGCAGGCTGCTGTTCTTGAAGCTGTTGTGACGAGCTGGCAGGCTGCTGTTTCAGAAGCTGTTGTGACGAGCTAACAGGGTGCTGTTCCTGAGGTCTCGCTGCTGTAATGCGTCCTATGGTCTCTATTCCGCACTTCCATCATCCTCCATGACTGTGGTGTTAAAGATGTGTGTGCGTCTTGTTGGAACAAATTACCATGTGGGAAAAACTCCTATTTATCCTTCTGCCTTCCATGAATTCTTAAGAGCACAGAGATGGAACTCTCTCTCGATCAAACCTGAGTTCATTTTTGAAATGTCCAAACATTTTTTGTAATGTGTTAATTCATAGAAATCCAATCCAAAATTAAATAAATGAATAAAAGGAACTCCTTTAATGACCAGATTTAGTTAGGTGTTTAAGTGGCTTTTAACAACTGCTTTGTCATTGAGCGATGTCTCCTTCCCTGTGATAAGACCCGTTCCAAACCTCTCCCTAACCCTTTCTGTTGGTTTCGGCCATATTACCCCCAGGGTGTTTCAGTTTGTGTTTAATCGAGCCTATGCAGCCTATAAGGGCCTTACATGCGAGCCTATGCAGCCTATAAGGGCCTTACATGCGAGCCTATGCAGCCTATAATGGCCTTACATGCGAGCCTATGCAGCCTATAAGGCCCTTACATGCGAGCCTGTGCAGCCTATAAGGCCCTTACATGCGAGCCTGTGCAGCCTATAAGGGCCTTACATGCGAGCCTATGCAGCCTATAAGGGCCGTACATGCATCTGCTCGTGTTGCTTTTCTGCGGACCTGGGATGTTGTAGGTTGCGTGATCCTAATGGACATTTTTAATCTGTTTACAGAAGGGTGCGGGTTTTATTTGGCCGTTAACTGAGCTCTGAGATCCCAAATATTTCTAGATGTTTAATTTTTTTAGCTATCCATGCGGTAACGGCTGCATTGGGAGCGCTAATAAACCCAGCGCCTCCTGCCAGAGTGTGCTGGAAGGATCGTTTATTCATTTAACTGCAATGAAGGCTGGATGGCGCCCAATAAATATGAAGAATACTCTTGTTAATTGCCTGTTTTCAAGACCGAAAGTACAGAATATGTTAAGTCGGGACCGGGCGACGGTGTCTCGGCTGTTAGCGGCCGGAGGTCCGCGTGGCCCATGCGGGGCTTCCAGTGAGGCACCATCGTTTTTGGTTTGAAGAGAAGACTTGTAGAAAGATGATGGACACTAAGCCCCCCCCCCCAGATGGAGATATACGGGGGTGGTATAATAAGTTGTATGGGATGGATGAGAAGCTGTGTGGAAGGTGTGTATTTCAGCAGTGAAGACCGTATGGTGGACAGGAGACAGGAGAGCCATCGCTGAGGGTCTTCAGGTGCCACAGCTGGTCTGATTTCTGAAGTCCTGATATTAGGAGCTAAAACGTCTGCAGTATGAACTCCATCCCTTTGTAATGTGAGAAACGGGCTAATTTGTTGTTCAGTCGCCACACAGTCCAGCTGGCGGGGGGCGGGGGGGGGGGGGTCATTATGCATTTGCCGAAAGCAGGCACAGCTGATGATGCCTCGGCACCCCACTCCAGCCACGCACCATCGTGCCGCCTAGGGTGGCCACGCCTCTTACGTCAGGGCCCCGCCCCAGGAAACCTGAGCGGCCAGCAGAGATGGTTCTGTGCGCTGCGGCCCGTGGCCACGGGTCGGCCCAGTAGGCGGCAGTCGGGCTCATTAGTGCCTCATTCCTGCGGGACGTGCTTTTTGTGGAAGTGAAACCGTATCCCGCACAGTGGTGACCTTACGGCTTTTCCACTAACGTGGAGGAACTGATCTGTACCGGTTCCGGCCCGCTTAGTTTGTCCTGCTGCAGAAGGGCCGGCTTGGTAAAGGCTTTGCCGGGTTTTCCGATTTACAGTGACATAAGACCGAAGAGATGCTCATTTACTGTTCAAACACTGTCCGTTATGATTTACCATATGCTGACATCGCTAGCATGTCTGTCAGAATGGCTGTATCATGTTAGCTCCAAACGCTGAATTTCATTTACAAATCCACACCAGCCATTCTGTCGGTACTTTAAGCAGGTTGTTGGAAAGTTCTGAGTTATCGGGCATGCATCAGTGCATCATAATATGCAGAATGGTGTAATCCAGGTCCAAAGAGTAAAAATCCAGACCATGATTTTGTTTCAACCAACTAGTTGAGCACTCTGTGACTGAGACTCTTAATACTCAACAGGTTGGTTGAAACAAAATCCTGGTCTGGATTTGGACCTTTGGACCTGAATTATCCACCTCTGATGATATGTGATACTACTGATGATGAATAATATATAGAATAGGAATCCCCAACTGCAGTCCTGGAAGCCAGAATCCGGGACAGTTTGCAGATTTCCCTCTTCAAACACATATTAATCAGCTAATTACCAAGTTTATTATGTGTGTCTGAGCAGGGAAATCTGCAGACTGGCCCTCCAGGAGCGGAATCGGTGAGCCCTGGTGTGTATGGCATTTGTCCCTTCAGATACAGTAATCCATGCATATTGGCCCAGAACACTGGTATCTCTGCTTTTTCACCAGTCAAGATGGTGGTGATGGAACCAGCTCGCTAGTAAGCAGGGCTGTGTCAGTGCAGGTACGGCTGGCATGACGTGCGGCAGAAAGCCGTCAGTCTGCGGTATGGTTCGGTTACGCCGTGGTAGGAAAGCACCATTAGCCTCCATTCAGGCTTCCTGCAGTGGAGGGCTGACCTCCAGCTGACCCCCGGGGATCCTGGTGTAGGAGGGTTGTGTTTATCGGAGCTGGCTTCAGACGAACCTTTGATTTCCTTTAACTTCCCTTTTCAGGGTGACGTGAGGCAGTGGCCAGTAGAGGGCACTCTTCCGAGGCGCGGCTGATTGATGGCCGCTACAGTGATGCCTGTGTCAGGAAATGCACCGTTACACGAGCTGGGGGGGGGACAAATAACAATTCAGACTCCATTAAATGCACGGCGTCCCCCCCGCCCCCAGCTGTCTGCCGCTGTTTAATTCCCTGTCACCACTCATGTCTTTCAGCCATCGATTTTATGATCAGTCCTGGCAACCCCTTAACACACAGGGTGGGGTGGGACATTGAGCGCCTCTGAGCTCCTGGGTGCCCACATGCCGTTGTGCACGCTGCAGTGCTGACCTGTAGGGGGCGCTGGCAGTCAGGCAGCCTTGCCGGGACTGTTTCAGGTGTAGTTTCAACGTGGGTGTGGTTTTCCCATGAACACATTGCATTGTGGGATTGAGGGCCATCCTGCTGCAGTTTATAGATCCTGCCAAATGAGTCCCACCGCGGGAAGGTGGGGCGGCCAAATCAGGCTCCTTTGGTTCTGTTTTGCAAGTCCATTCCGGTCCGGTCCAAGCAGAGGTGGAGGGCTTTCATCCCCGTGGACCCGGCTCCGGCACTCACGTGTGACTTTGCGTGCAGCCCTCGCTGAATCAGCTGCCTGCTAACATGCACATGCGCACACACTCCCCCCCGCGCTCCGCTGTTTACATAATCTCATCACTTAGTCATGGGAACGGGCTCTCTGGCCCGCTGCCGCTAACGCCCTCGCCCATGCATCACTGAAGCACCTGCCGTAGCTCCCGGCCAACTTCTCTCAGGCCGCTGGGGGGGGTGGGGCAGGAAACACTTTCAGCCACTCTGCTGCTCTGCTTATAGGCGCACAGGAAGGGCTGCTGATGTGTCCCGTCCGTCTGGCTTGTTAAGTGGAGGCGCCCCATGTCCCTCGAACCCGCTGCCGGCTGGCCAGAGGTGCGGCCTGGCTGACCCTTATAATGTTCTACCTTATCAAACCGCCGGCTCTCTGGCGCCCCCCTGAGGGAACTGAATAATTGCGTCCAAGGTGACCGCATCAATGCCCCCTCCCCTCGTCAGCCCCACTTAGCTCACAGCCGATGCCAGCGGCCCGTTGGATCTCAGCCTTGGGGTGGCCAGACGTGACGTAGCTGGGGTCCTCTGGCGCGGCATTGGGGCCCGATTCTGGTAATGGTAGTGAGCAGTAATGAGGTGGTCCAGGGGCCCTCACCATCCCTCGGGGCCACGGGGTAGAGTGTCTGTCTGCGGGCTCATTATCTGTGTGGAGAAACTCAGAAACGTACGTGTGTGTGTGTGTGTGTGTGTGTGTGCGCTGTCCAGGTCGCCATGCCGACCACCAGCCCTGGTTCTCCTGCATACCGCTGCCCGCCCCCACTCTGAGGAATCCCCAGGAACCTGTCTGTTCCGCCACGCACTGCCCCAAGTTGATACAGCACCCTTGGGGTGTATGGAAAAAGTCTAGAGAAATGGTGTAGGACGGTGCCCATACTAATTCCTTATGTAATGTTTAAATAATGGTTGAATTAAATAATGATATTTTCCACTCTGGAAATGTATGTTATCCCGACGATGGCGGAGAGCCTCCCATTGCCCTAAATAGCGGAGAAAAGCCGCGTTGGCTCTTTGTTTTGTGCGTGGGGGTGTGAGATTGGGGGCGTAGAGCCGTCCGACTCGGAGCGAGGCAGGTCATCTTTCGGCGTTTGGCCGACGCGGTTTCCGCGGGGTGTCTGGGTCTGATACCGCCGGCGGGTGTGTCACATGACGCTTCCGGAAGCTTCCGGCACACTATGGCCATTGCCGTGGCCGCGTGGCGCGGGATGACTCAGCGGAGGCTCGGGAGCTGAGCCCCAGCGTCAGAGAGCCCGGGTTGCGTTCTGAAGTCGGCCCACCGGGCCCCGGGTTCCGGGCTGAGATCAGAGTGGCACCGGTGATGGATCTGGGTCGGCTTTGAGCCGCCAGGACTCCTACAGACGTCTTCTCTAAGTAGGTTGCATCTTGGGGGAGGTGCTGGCTTGTGGGAGGAGATGCAGACAGACCCTTTCCCCTCTCTCCCAATAATTCAGGATGTGGATGGAGATGCAGTCACGGGCCCGATAGCCGTGCCCGGGGCCCTCTGGACAGACATTATCGCCTGATGGGAAATCAGTGCAATGCACCTGGATTTCGGCGTTGCGGTGCGCAGAGAGTGGGAATTACCTGTTCCTGCTGTGTTTGGGGGGGCTTTTAGGCTGAAAGGTGGCTATGGGGATGCCTGAATGAAAGTGCTGTATGACCCGGCTGTAACATGTCGTGGGGGGGGGGGTTAATGAAAACTGCTGAAGTGGGTCAGCGGGCCCTGCCTGAGAGGTGGGCATGGATCGGCAGGTGTCGGGCTTTAAGCTGGCTGTATGCTGCAGTGGGCCAGTAACCACTAACCCCGTCTTGCGGAACGGAGATAATCACCGCGCATGCCGGCTTTTGGTGAGACAGCCGCCCTACTCTCATATTCCCCTCTCTAATCATTCTGCACGGCCTGATGGGATACCGCACTGCAGCCAATCAGACGCCTTCCCGTCTTATCCTCTTTCACCACCCCCCCCCCCCCGCCAGTCCTCTCCCCCGGAGTTTAAACTTTACATTGGCCCTGAATCCAGAGGAGTCTCTGGCTTTATCATCTTTGTTAAAAGGGGCTCTATTGCTGAAAGTGGAGTCTGCTGGGGCTTCTGGGTGCCTGCACTGCTCATTACACACACACACACGCGCGCGCGCGCGCTCTGCCCCCTGGCCCGGCTCCTCACTTTATGTAAGATCTCACCACGCACACGGACTTGCCAGCCGGGCGACGGGGAGTCCAGCTGGACAGGGAGGAGCAGGGGGAGCGAGAAGTCGGCGTTTGCGCGGCGAGGCCGCACCTGCCACGCGGGAGAGAGAGGGAGCGCCCGCCCACCCTCCGGTCGCACCATCGCCCGCCGGGCCCTGATTGGTGGGCAGAGGGTCAGCTGGTATAATTAGTAGTCAATTGTTTTCCCTCCAAAATATCCTGTTGAATCAGCATTTGTTTTAGACAAAGTACATTCAACCTTCGGATATATTTTTGATTATGTTCACAAATGTTAAAAATATATTTGGCTCCTTCTCTGCTTAGTGTTCTCATATCCAATTAAATGTGAGATAATCCAGAGCTGGTCCCGGCAAACAACGGAACAAAACGGGTATAAGTCCAGACCAGATGGTGCGCCGGCCCACCGCGCGGTGAAAACCAAAGCAGGGCAGCTAGTTACGGGTCTGATACCTGTGTGCCCACGACCTGCCTCCCTGCATACCGAGCCCTCTGGCCCTCTGTAGGCCCGGGGCCTTCACAGACAGAGAGGCCGTCCGTCCCGGTGCCTGTCCAGATCCCGCACGCCCCCGCTCTGCATTTCCGCCTCCCTGTTTTAGCCAGCCTGTCCCGACCTGCCTGCTCATCACCGCCGCCGCATAGGCAAGAAGTGGAATCGATGAGCCGCGAATTAAGGGTCAGTTTTCATTGCGCGAGGGCTACGTGGCTGAGTCTGAGACCTTGCCTGTTTTTACATGCGCTCCTGGGGCTTTGAAGCACTCAGTAAAATGTGTTTATGAATTAAATTGGTTTAGTAAAAGACTATTTTCCTTTAAGTGCCTCTCAGTCTGGGTTTTCGGCAAGGATTCCTGTTCTGCCGGTACACTGGTCTGCTCCCATTACCGCCCCTTTTCCACAGTGTCTGGAGTGAGTTAATTCCGGTCTTTAAAGTGGCGCTATGTTGGTTTCAGGGGAATTAAAGGGGGCGGAGCTAAAGCCACGTATAGCGCCCTGCAATGCAAAGAGGGTGAGGGTGGATGTTAAGAGTGAATTGAGGTCCCAGCACACCTTTACCCACACCCTGTCCCATTTGCTGTGGCGCATGTGTGGATTAAAAAAGGGATTATGGAAGGCAGGTGAATAAATGCGTTGTTCCGCCGGGGGGGGGGCGTGTCTTTCTGTCACGTGTCACGTGCCACGGTTCTGGCCCAGACGCCTGCCGGCTGGATAACCCGCCGCCGATGGGCAGAGCCCAGGTCATCGCCGAGGTCCCATACGGGCCGAGGCCTGCACGTACAGCAGTGTGACTGACCTCCCATCTCCCCCCAGGCCCGCTACAAGCAGAGCCTGGACCCCACGGTGGACGAGGTGAAGAAGCTGTGCACCTCCCTGCGGCGGAACGCCAAGGAGGAGCGCGTGCTCTTTCACTACAACGGGCACGGCGTGCCCCGGCCCACCGTCAACGGCGAGATCTGGGTCTTCAACAAGGTGGGCACGAGGGGCGGCATGGAGTCTGCAGGGCGCCTGGGGTGGGCATGATGTGGATATGCACACAGCACAGGCCACCTCCCTGGCCTGGTAGCACCACCTCTGGCCTTTGATGTCCGTATCAAAGGTTTTCGTCCGGGCCACTGCCCAGCACCACATGGCCTGGGTAAGATCCCCGCTTAATCCTGCCCCGGGTCCTGTTTTCGGTTTTTCCTGGGGGAATCTGCGGAATGTGGCCGTGTGGCACAGTGTGCTTCACCTGTGGGCTTAATCCGGCATGCAGACATGTCCCCAAAACTAACCTGACCCAACCCTGCCCCGTCCCGCCGGTAAATCCCCCAGGGTGGGGGGAGGCAAGGCCCGTGAGGCTGCCTTTCCCATCGTAATGGCATTTTAAACCTCATTAGTCACAGACGTGAGTGGTGTGAGGCCCCCTTTCCCCGCTAAGCCTGAGCAGGTGGAGATGGTGACCCCACACACACACACACACACACTGGCTCTTCACCTGCCAGGCTGGCCCCCGTCTCCCTCATTACTGATCCGCAGACGGGGGAAGCATTTGATCCCACGGTGCCGGCGAGGCGGAGCGCAGCCTGTCACGCGAGGGGAGGCCGCGATCCCAGGGCCCGAGTCAGAGTACCTGCCGGGATCTTTAGCTGCGCGGCTCGTACTCCGTGATGAAATCGCAGTCTCGTGCAAGGAGCAGTAGTGAATGGAATATAAATGTACAGGTACCCATCGATCCAAGATCCATCCTGGAAATGAGGTCGTAAGTCCATCTGGACCAATCTCAATCATTATAAGAGAGAGGTCGAGGAGACTGTACAGTGTAGGATGCAATATCACTCACATTTAATGAGTCCTCCATAGTGCGGTGGGTTTGTTTCGCTTCTCACCGTGCGTGTGGTGAAATACGTCCCCTAACACGTCTGCTACCGCCCTCCCTCCATACATTTAATTAGGGCACTTAAGGAACATGAATATGATCAAACTTTAAGGGTGTAAGACGTTTAAACATGGCATGTTGAGATTTGCTCGTGAGATATAGCACGATACATTTATAAATATAATTTAAAGAAAACAGTCATGCAAATAACTGGAAATGAAATTAAATGAACAGGAATGTGCAGGAAAATGGACTTTGGTTTCAGTGTTCTGATTCCAATGGCAGGGGGGGGGGGGTGGGGGGGGTTAGTTTTTTTTATGAGGTCCAGTCTTAGATTCCAGAGTCCCCACCACCCTGGAAGTCTGTTATAATTATCTGGGTTCTCCCATCCAGACCCACCCGTCTCATGTTTCTTAATCTGGTGAGATTCGTTCCCCAGAAGCGAGACCCCGGGTGGCACATGAGCCACCTGCCGTCGTCTCGCTCTGCTTTGTAGTGGCCAGACCGCCGTCCGGGGCCGCGCAGGCCGAAAGCGCCCGCTCTCACGTCCGCCGTACAAAGGTCATTATCTTTGTGAATTTCGACACGAGCTGGTGCTCGGGGCGGGGGTGGATTAAAGGGGACTTCAGAGCAGGTTTTAGCGGGAAGGCTTTGTGCGTTAAGCTAGGTCAGGTGTGGCTCTCCACGTTTGTTGTGATGTGGCAGTGCTGATGGTGGCGATCGCCCCCCCCCCCCGGCCCGCAGTGTCTATGAAAATGGGTCCCGGTGAATGTTGCGGCATGCTAACGCTGTCGTGTGACTTCTGTACACACCTGACCCCCCCTCGCTCTCTCTCTCTCTATGCAGAATTACACCCAGTACATCCCACTCTCCATCTACGACCTACAGACCTGGATGGGCAGTCCCTCCATCTTTGTGTATGACTGCTCCAACGCCGGCATCATCGTCAAGTCCTTCAAGCAGTTTGCCCTGCAGCGGGAGCAGGAGCTGGAGGTGGGTACCTGCCCCCCTCACCCCGGACACCACCCCCCAACCCCCCCACCCGCGACACCAGGTCCATCAGTTCGAAGTAGAGTGCGGGACAGAGTGGTCGGTCAGTGTGCAGGGGGCACTTGAAACGGTTCTGCTGGGTGTCATCACTGGGTTCTGGGGGTGTTTGCCGCCCCCGTACCGCCTACACACCAGCTCTGGCGCTCACACACGGTCCCCCTGCCGACTCGCCGTGCATATGCGAGGGTGGAGGGGGGCGAGCACGGCTTTGACCCTAATCCCCGCTGGGGGGAGAGTTCTACAGCATTTCGGTTTTCAATTTATTTGTTATTCTGCAGGGAATGTGCTCTTCGTACCCGGGCCCACACGGGTGCCAGGGAGTCTCTCGGGCACACATGTCGAGGGAGGGGGGTGTTGGGACCAGGGAGCAGAAATGTGACTTAGAAAATAAAACATAACCATTAAAATCCGTATTACTCCTCTCACCATAATAAGATGCAGTGCTGGTTTGTGCTCCCATCTATGAATCATAGAACCCACCCCCCCCACACACACACACACACACACTTTTTCTCTGTTGTTGTGCCTCCCCCCTGCCCACCCCCTTCATTTTTGTAGACCAGCTAAATGATTCATGGCAGGGTTTGAGCCTGTGGCGTGCCGCACGGATTAACGGGAGACTTTAAAGGGTGTGTCTGGCGGGGCTCCCCCTGGGGGGGTATTGGAGGGGCGCCTCAGAGCTCTCCACTGTCTCTGCATTGAAACAGCCCCCCCCCCCCATAAGACAGAGGAGAGCTAGCACGGAGACTCAGGGCTTCTCCCAAAGTCGGAATGATCATGTGTTTCACACTGTGGGGAGGAGTGCTGGTTCTCTGTGGTGTTCTCTGAAAGGTGCAAATGAATGCCTGTGTTTTTGGGGGGGGGGGGGGGGGGTGGAGGGGGGGGTTCCCCTCATGTGGTCTCCTCTAAAGTTTGGGGGGGTCCTCGCCCTCCACCTGCCGC
>JAODKM010000088.1:12385852-12397653 GCA_026780845.1 Petrocephalus sullivani | reverse complement strand
CCCCTCCCCCCCCTCTCTGCCAAAACCCCCCCCCTCCCCCCCCCAAAAACAATTAGCACCCCCCCCCCCCGCCCCCATCCCCTGTTACTGTAACTGGATGTTTTATCCGTAATGTACTCTGACCAGACGTATATTTTCCAATGTGAATCTCACATTATTGGCTTAAATTGGTGGACCTGCTGTGTTTGTTTTTGAGAGAATTATAGCTAACCGCGACAGACCTGCCCGTCGTTCAATGTTGTCGTGAGCTTTATGCCCGGGAGGTACTTTATTAGCGATTGATGCAGACTCCCGCTGTTTTCCTTAGGCTTTTAGACTTACGGCCTCCTTAACAGGGCACACCGTTCCCCTGCATCCACATTTGGGCGGTCCTGGGCCTCATAAAGCCCACAAGCACGTGCTGCTTCGCACCTCTGCCTGTCAGTTCAGGCCTTTGCGAGCGGGTCACGCGATGCCCCCGGCTGAACCTCGGGTGCATTTCCCGCGGCTGCTGCCGCTGTGATGCAGGGGTGCTGGCAGGGGCCGCTTGCGGATGGGACCGGTTACCTACCATGTCTGCCGCCCTCCCACCTGGTCCGGCGATACGTCTCCGATGGGACCGTCTGTATAATTCTCACCTCTGCTGTGGAGGCTGCTGATGGAGGAGACCTTGCACTTGCTGCTGTCTGATTACCTGGGGCTAGACCCAGAGGTGGCCTGGGAAAAGTGCCACTTGGCCGCCCGCAGACCCTCGTCCGACTTGAAAAGCTCCTCTCCTCTCGAGTGCATTCCCCTCACGCAGCCGCCCTGCTCCACACTTCAGTCACTTCAAACAGAAAATGCCAGGCTGGACTGGGTGGAGGGGGGCAGGGGAAGTGGAGGCTCCGTCTGCCTGCACCCTCCCCTTAAAGCTTTAACCGCATTTCTGATGAAAGGGAAACTCGGAGTGTAGAATCCGGCGCGATCCCGCTGTGGCGAGGGGCATTACTGCCGGACGGGACCGGCATCGCTTAATCCGGCCCACTCTCCCAGGTATTACCACATGGCCCGAGGGGGGGGTGCTGTCACGCTCGGGTCAGAATCTGCTCAAGCGGGCTGATCGGCACAGCAGTTACGGCAACTCGGTGTCTGGGGAAAAGAGGAAGTCAGGGTTGGAGCAGAAGTGGACATCAGAACCCTAAGCCCTGGCGTTTTTCGGTTCCCAAACATTTCAACCCCCCCACCCCCCAAAGTTTGTGCAGGTTCCAAACCACTGTTAAATAGGCAGGAGGAGAGGTGTGCTCTCATCCTCCCCCTCCTCTCCCTTTTTGATGTTTGAGTGCACCTCAAGGCATGATGGGAACTGGTACGCTCAAGCTGGCTGCAAAACAATGTCTCCAATAACCCTTTGTTCTCCCATCAGCCCTCCTCTCATTGTTATAGCTATATATGTATTTTTTTCCCCAAGTTTAATCTTTTATGCAGTCAGCTTAAGCTCATTTTTAATACCCTCTTATTTATTTTTTGCCCGTTGTATAGTTACATATTTATTACAGGTTATGCAGATGTACGGAAGATTTATCTCAGAAGTAAACTTTCTTTGTTTAACTTTTCCTTGCCTAAAATCAAAAATTGATTGCCTTTGCATGCATTTGTGTTATGCTGCCTGCGTGTTGGCACTCGTATGCCAGGAGAAAGTTCAGTTTTTGCAGCTGAAGCTGGTGCCCTCTTGGTGGCTCCTGACAGTATTGAAAGTGAGCAACAGAAAGCATCTTTAAAACTCAGAACCTTGCCCACAAGCGCTTGAGGCGCTGAAAGTGCTCAGTGGTTGTAAAGATATTAACCGGGCTCGCTATCTTTGATGAACGTATTTATTCCTTTTGGGGGGCCAGGTCATGGCTGCGTGCCCGGTAATGAACAAGCAGACACTACTCAGACGCACAGATGTGTCTACTGCCGTCATGTGACCTCAGACCAGCGATGAGTGGCGAATGAAAATACGGCATAGTAAACGGGGCAGCTGCATAAATAAACTCCAGTAAAGTGCCCCTGTTGTTACAGATGGAGCAACAGTTAGTTTTTAAAAGCGTTAAAAGCGGCCTGCAGGGTCGACTCGCGCTTTTACTTCCAGGTGAAGATCCAGCTGCATGTTCTGCCTCTCACACACCTATAATTAAGCGCTAAGCTTGTTGTTAGAGGTTTAGTCATGCCAGAGGCTTTTTTTTTATTGACTTGAGCATCTTATTTCGATTGTATAAAGAGTCAGTGTTTGTTTTTCACTTTTTAAATTGTTCAGTCTGGTTTGCTATCCGTGTACTCATGCCATGAATTTGGGCCTAGTTGCTGGCACGGTGTTAAAAGTCAGCATAATTTTAAATAAGCTTGAGTAAAGTCGGTCTGCTTTGATGGAAGGTCCCCTTGTTGGCCCCAGAGCTGGGGGGGTCTTGGGGGAGCTTCTGCCAAGGCTTATTGATTAAATATGCAAACTGCCAGTGTGGGAAAGACAGTCTCCCTTTATGTAATAATAATGCTGTTTGTTTCATTAATGTCTCGTGGCTATAGACTCCTCTCGCTGTAAATAATTCCCAGCCATTCTCTCCATCCTCCGGCCCTGCTCTGTTGCCAGGGCTTCATTTGTGATGCTCACAAAGAGTCAAGGACGGTCTCCACTTCTTAGAACGGGTCGCTCAGGTCTGCTGATGCTCTGATCTCGTCCCTGTGGGTCACTCAACCTTAGTCCACCTCAAACCAGTCTAGCATCTTTGGTTAGGATGCTACGCCGGTGATCGCAACATTGCCGGTTTAAATCCCCTAGAGCAAATTCACCGTTGGGCCCATGAGCAAGGCCTTTAACGGCAATTTCTCCGGGAACTTCCTTAGGAACTTCCTTCAGAATTGTACTTCGCTTTGGATAAAAGCTAAATAAATCAAATGTAACGCAAGATGTAATGTGATTGTTCAGTGGCCACCTATGTGAGTATGTGAAAGGTGATTAATTGTCATTGCTGATGTATTTTGAGTTCTGGACCTTGTGCAGTGCGGCTGTCAAGTGGGAAAATTGTGTTAATGAACAGGCAGCTTCATAAATGACCTATAGCTCTCCCCCCTTTAAAAATATGTTTGTATTTAAACTCTTGGCTGTGCTTTGGAGTGTTTTGCCTCTGCTCCCCTGCCACCACCTTTTATTAAGGGCGTCGACAGTCACTCTAGCTGATAAGTAAGTTAAACAATTTAACTTAAGAAATGAAGACTGCTCGGTGTGCGTGAGGGCATCCCGCGGAGACCGCAGGCCGCGACGGCGCCGGGTCCGTACCGCATGTTCCCCTGCCCAGTGACGCGCCTTAATTAAGGCCCGTTCGCATCTCTAATTAGCGAGACATCGCCGAACGTTCGCCGCGAGAAATTGCGGGGCTGCTTTTGTCATAGGTCACTGGGGAGAATTTAATTAATTAAGGCTTTAAAGGACTCTCAGGCTGACGTCTCTGTGTCTGTGCACTTTCGAGTTTCCTTCTCTGCCTCCCCCGATCGACATCCATCAGCCAATAAAAGTGCTTTGAGCGGCGGCGGTACGTCTTCCAGCGCCTAGCATCCGTCTCAGTTGACGCGATTCGCCCGGATCGGTTGTGTGGCCCCCCCTCTCTGCGGAGCACTGCACGGGAAAGCAGCTGGGGGGGAATCGGAGGAGCGGATGAGGAGGGAATAGCGCTGGACTTCACATCCGTATTCCGCCTGCATCCGCGGAGATGCTTTAACGCAGAATCCCCTGCTTATTATCAGTAATTGAGTTTGCCTGTCGCGCTTGTCCCTCTGTACACGTGTTTGTTTTTCCAAGCACTGATTTCCACAGTCAGCCGTGAATCTCCCTCTGCATTTTATACACTGTGCTGCTGAGGTTATGTTATAATTACCTCCTTGTCTTTCCATCTAATTAGCATTGTGATGCGAGCACATGGAGACTCTAAGATTACAGGCTAACAGTTTGAAGATTGACACACGCGCACACGCACTTGCACCTACACTCTTACACGCACACACACTCACATGCACCTACACTCTTACACGCACACACACACTCACATACAGCTACACTCTTACACGCACACACTCACATGCACCTACACTCTTACACACACACACTCACATGCACCTACACTCGTATACACACACACACACACTCACACGCACCTACACTCTTACACGCACACTCACATACACCTACACTCTTACACACACACACTCACATACACCTACACTCTTACACACACACTCACATGCACCTACACTCTTACACGCACACACTCACATGAACCTACACTCTTACACGCACACACACACACTCACATACACCTACACTCTTACACACACACTCACATGCACCTACACTCTTACACACACACTCACATGAACCTACACTCTTACACACACACTCACATGCACCTACACTCTTACACGCACACACACACTCACATGCACCTACACTCTTACACGCACACACACATGCACCTACACTCTTACACACACACATGCACCTACACTCTTACACGCACACTCTCATATGCACCTACACTCTTACACGCACACACACATGCACCTACACTCTTACACGCACGCACACACACACACTCACATGCACCTACACTCTTACACGCACACACACATGCACCTACACTCTTACACGCACACTCTCACATGCACCTACACTCTTACACGCACACACACTCACATGCACCTACACTCCTCCACGCACACACACTCACATGCACCTACACTCTTACACACACACATACAGCTACACTTTTACGCGCACACACACTCACATACAGCTACACTCTTACACGCACACACTCACATACAGCTACACTCTTACACGCACATACTCACATACAGCTACACTCTTACGCGCACACACTCACATACAGCTACACTCTTACGTGCACACACTCACACCTATACTCTTACACACACACACACACTTACACACAGCTACACTCTTACACACACTCACATACAGCTACACTCACATACAGCTACACTCTTACACGCACACACACTCACACCTATACTCTTACACACACACACACACACACACACACTTACACACAGCTACACTCTTACACACACTCACATACAGGTACACTCTCACACTCACACATGCACACACACACACACACACACACACTCACATACAGCTACACTGTTACACACACTCACATACACCTATACTCTTACACACACACACACTCACATACAGCTACACTCTTACATGCGCACACACAAGACCTGAAATTAGCATAGAAACAGAAAGGGTATGGAAGTGAGGACATTAATTCAGACTGCGTCATTTTTGTTTTCTCTCTCACAGTGAACATTCAGACTCATCAGGTTTTAATTCCTTGGAATGGAGCAGCGAGATTTATCTGTAATCTTTCATAGCAGTCGTGTGCAGTACAATTGCTTGTCTCCTATTAAACTCATGGACTAAAATCCTGGATATCTGGTGGCTAGAGCACTGTGCTTGATTGATTAATTACTGCAGGTCAAGTAAAATTTCACACATTTGTGCCGCATTAAATGCAGTCTTGACAAAATGAATGGAATTGGATGCAGCTGTGTTTTTTCCTTGTTTCTGACTCGTTCGGCTGGGACAATGCCCTGCCCAAGTAATGTGCATTTATATATTGTTAATGCCTAATACGTTGTGGACGACATATGGGGTTTAAACTAGAGCAATTAGAGTAAATTAAGTCACCAGAGACTACAGTAATGATGTTTATGCTCGACAGGGGTTGCGGTCAGTTCTCAGTGTAATTCTAATGTTTTTCTGCTAATTCAAAAACAAAAAGCATTGAGGTCGCTGACTAACGAAAAAAAACCCGTTCTAATTCCTTTCCCATTTCTTCGTCCCATTTAAATCCATCACGTTCGGCCTGCTTTAATACTAAATGCCATTAAATGTATCGCAGGCATTAGCGCGGCCGTTACCGATGCGGATTAGCATTACAGAGCACGTAGCCAGAGAATGCGGATAGTCTTATTTTGTCATTTGCGTGTGTTTTCCGGTGTGATTACGTGAAACCCAATGGACGTGATGAAGCTGAACGTCAGAAGTCTGACTCCGGGAAATAATATAATGAGGATAATCCAATAGCGCCAAGGGCACGGGCTGACTGCTGCTTGGCGGAGGGGATATTGTTGTTTTTTTGGGCGCTCTGCTGATTCCTTAGCCTGATTCTGATGCAGCCTCTGCGGATTCTGCACCACCTGACCACATATTATTTGATAGCCATCGTTAAGGTAGGTTGAGTTGCACACCTAATCGGGCACCTAACCACTACCGCCTGTCTCCACCCAGCATTCTCATCTTCTCATCAGCCAACCCTCCGTTTGAGCTCGGTGGGGTGGGGGGGGGGAGGGTTAGGGAGCTTACTGTTGGCTGCCTCTAGGGCATCAAGAGGTTCAGACATTCAATTCAGTTCCATTCAATTTATTTTTTTTTTATAGCACCCTTCGCAACACAGTTATCCCAGGGCGCTTTACATGGGTGTGTTAAGATACATTACTATATGCACAACAAAACAGAGTAGAACCGAGAACAGAGAGAATGACCTGACAAAGACTTGCTGGGAAGGTATCTGAGGTCGGCGTTGTGGATTTCTTCTCAAATTCTTCACAGTATTTCAGAGGCAAGCGAGCACCCAGCCTCTTGAGAAATCGGGCACTGGGACATGCGAGATGACTGTCATGGTCGCTAGCGCGTCCTGCCGACACCTCAGAGGTGCCATGCAAAGGGTCCCGATCGAGGCCGGCTCGGCGATGAGTGTGAGGAAGCCTGTCTCGCATGTGCCGGAACATCCCTTCTCGTCACCTAACATTACCGCGGGAATATGATTGTCAGAGGTCATAATGTTGTCTCTATCATGCTTCCTCAGACCTTCAGCAGAACCAAAATGGCGGCAGTTGGCCTATTCTCAGAAAGGCAGGCATCTTCCAGAGTTTTACTACACCGTAGTTTGCTAGCCGGCTGCCACCCCCGTTATATTTTTCTGCCTGGGCTGGTGCCTCGGATAAAGAGAGGGAATGTCTGTTTGTTCCCCCCCCCCCAAGGCAATGCATTCATCACTAGGGGAAGATGGGAAATGATGGCTACACTCCAGACTTGTTGACAAGGCCTTGAGTACCTGCTGCCACATAATGTCTTGCTTACTTAAGCTCACTCCACTTATTACAACTTTGGGCGTGCTGGGGGGTGCTCTTCGCTCTTGTGGCCAACCCCGATCCCTGTTACACGCCTCTTGGACTGTCCTCATCTGCTCCCACGTGTCCGTGGTACGGGAGCCGAGGTGTTTGGTCTTAGCGGAGGCTGCTCTGTCAGCCCCGCAGGTATGCACAGGCAGTGCCTTCCGTGTTAGAATACGGCAGCTGACTTAAAACGGAGCTGTATTTATTACTCAGTTTTCGACCCTTAAGGTATGAAATTTCATTAAACGCCTCTTCTTCAAACAGTAATGCACATTCAGACTTATTCAAGTGGACGTTTCCTCACTGTGTGAAATTTAATGCAGTTCCGTGTTATTTTTTTTTCCATTTTGATTAAAATCTGTTCGTGAGCTTTCAATTTAAATTCCATTTTCAAATTAAATCCCCCAACTCGGCCATCAGGACACTGAACCTGTCCTCCCTATCTCCCACCCCTCTACCCCCAGGCCACCATGAACGCTCGGCCCCAGAAGATCTCCGGCTCGCTCACGCAGTCGGCGCCCGCGAGCCCTACCAGCAAAGGGACGCACATTCACCAGGCGGGGTATGTTACTCCCTCCCCATCACCACTGCGTCACTCTTCATTGGTAGATGTTTCTGATGCTAGTGACTGTTTTCCAGACGTGGATGGTTCAGGTCCAAGAAGTAAAAATCCAGACCAAGCTTTTGTTTCAACCAACCAGTTCAGCATAAAGAGTCACAGTCACTCAGGACGCCACTAGTTGGTTGAAACAAAATACTGGTCTGGATTTTTACTTTCTGGACCTGAACGCAGGCCCATCTTGACTCTCCTCCCCCCTTGTTTTCATGGTCACCAGCGCGCTGTCATTCTCCCCACTGATGTACCCCCCCCCCCCTTCCAGGGGCTCCCCTCCCATGCCCAGTGCCAGCAGCTCCAGCCTGACCAACGAGGTGCCCAAGCCCCCCGCCCGCGAGCTGCCCCCCGCCAGGCCGCCGTACACCCCCCCGTTTTCCGGCCAGGCCCCCCACTCGCATCAGTTCCAGCGCCATCGTAAGATGTTCGACAAAGGCCCGGACCAGGTGCCCGCTCTCCCTGCCTCGCGCTCTGCAGCTCCCGCGGGACGTGCTTCTTATCTGCCTGTCCTAAATGCAGCTTGGTGTCGCCGCCCTGCCTGCATTCTCCCCAGCTTCCACGCTCAGTAGCATTAGCGTCATTAATACCCCCCCCCCCAAACCTCCGTGTATTTCCTTCTGTAGTGCCCCCCCCCCAATCTGCGGAAGAGAAGGTGGCGCTTTTATTCTCTCTTAATGATAAATGCGTTGGACATGTTTGTTTTTCATAAGCTGATATGGTGCCAGTTTTACAGACATGTCAAACAGATCCCTCCAGCATCGTTTGGGGGGGCAGTGAACGTGTCCCGAATTCAAAACGAGGTGGCACTGTTTGTGAAGGACACTGACCGTCATTTGGAGGGGTGCGGACAGGCCTAGGGGCTTTCTCCAGTCATCCAGAGATCAAAGGATCATGGGAAACCGCTCGGGCTTTCTGTGGCTGCCTGCCCTGACCGCGTGTGGCTTTTGACCGTCTGTGACCATGCCACGTCTCGGGGTGTCTCTCTTAGACCGCAGACGACAGCGACGAGCCTGGTGGACACCGGAACTTCATCAGCACCACCATGCAGACCGGCCTCTGCGACTGGAGTGCCAAGTACTTCGCCCAACCTGTCATGAAGGTACCCCCCCCCCAACCCCCTTCACCCGGGGAGCCCCCCCCGGCTGCTTTGTGTGATGGGCTGTTTGTGATGCGTCCTGCAGACGCCCTGTTCCCCGTATATTATAAACAGCCTGGGGGGTTTCTGTGAGCGTAATAACGGCAGAGATTGAGCACCGTAGTAAGCCAGGTATTTCAGATTGATCTCCCTCTTCGTTCTCGGCACCATTAGGCCCGCTATAGCTATTTGTTTTACAGCAGAACTTCATTTAATGCCGTCTTGTCAAGTAGCCTGTGTGTGTGTTTATAGAGACATGGTGTTGTGGTTAATTTGTGTCTTGGTGTCTAATTGTGTGTGTTTAGGCTGTATGTGGGTAATTTGTGCATCTGATTGATTGTGTGTGAGTAAATCACTGACTTGGTATGTGTGTGTGCAGACTGAATAAACCCATAGAAAGTCACGCTACAGCCCTGATGTATCACTGCCTGCCTTTAACTCCGCCTCCTTCCCGCTATCCCTCCCTCTGTCTCCCACCGGCCCTATCGCTGCCTCCTGATTGCCATGGCCCTGTAGTTCGCGCCCCGCCCCCTCCAGCATCCCAGCTCTCGGTTTTACAGAGCTGTCGCATGGAAACCGTTTCCGTGTCTAACGTCGGTCTGCGGTGCTGGCCTGCGGCGCCGTTGCTCCGGACCTTCCCGCCGGCCTGTCTTGCTGTGACATTCGAGGGTTCGAGCAAGTGGGTCCCGGGTACAGCATTGGCGTGTTGCGTCCACCGCGGGGGCGCGCCTTCCCACACCGCCCCCACTGTATCGCCCGTCACACGCCGCAGCTTTAAGATGACCCGAGCGGCACTTTCCTAGTCGGAGGTGGAGGGCTGCTGCTTTAACCCCTTCAGGCCCTGCACTGTGGGGTGATGACCCCCCTCCTGGCTGAGCAGTACCGTCGGCGTTTCTCTGAGCATCCTCTGCTTGTCTCTCCCTCTCTGCTTCTGTAATTGGAGCAGGAGGGGGGTGGACAGGAAACGGCTGTCGCAGGTCTGCCAGGCGTGCAGCGTTCCGGGCGTGAATCGTATTCTCACGCCGCATGCTCGCGCTGACTTGTCCCCTCCCTTCGCCGGCGGGTCCGTCCGCCGCTTCCGGAGAACTGCGTCGACGGCAGAACTGTGACTCCGCGGCTCAGATCCACGTGCCGGAGGCCTGCTGAGCCCATGCGCTTGACAGGTCTCTGGGCCGCGTGATGAGGACCCGCCCACCCACTCGGCTGGAAGCCACAGTCCTGGAGCCGCGGCGATCTGCCAGCCGGGGGCTTACCGCGATAACGAGGCAGCACTATTCCTCCCCCCCATGCACTACCTTATTGTGAGTCTAGGGGGCTGATTAACACAACAACCCCCCCAGCATCTAATAGAGGCGGAATGATGACAATTTGCACCCAAAGGGGGAGGAGCCACGTTGAGTCTATTATAGACCCGCCCCTATTATTACCCACCCTGCCGCTAATGCTAGCAGGTGCCGACATCCCCAACACGGTTACTTGGGATGTAAAGGGTCCTCTGCTTCACTATGCCCTCCGCTCCCTTCCACTCCGCAGCAATCATTTTGAGGGTCCCCCACTTAATGCAGAAATAACACATAATAACACATAAAAACATAATATCACAAGATTAATGTTAAGGCCTCAAGGATCTTCTCCACAGGATATAATGCTGTATCACTGAGAAGATGCTAGACTAATATAGGGCGCTCTGTAGGTTAAGGTTAGGGTAAGGATAGTGCATTATGTACAGTCAGGCAGATAGGAAATGCTCCTGTTTAATGCTAATGCTGTGCTAGGTTAGCATAGCTGCTCAGCCTGTACCTCATAGCTGGAGATACCAGATTCCGTCCTTTATCAAGGGGACCCTGAATCGTTACCGTCTGTTTAAGAAGAGCCTCAGTGCCCTGCAGGAGGGGAGCATCTGTCCCCCGCCCCCTTAATTTACCTCATTAGCACGGCTTTCTTGCACCAAGGAGTCCCTTGGTTGGAGAAGACCTGTTAAGGTAACACCTCCCCCCATTTCAGTCATTGGAGTCAGTCCTTCCCAGATTCTGATCACCAGTCACAGGCAGAAGTTGCAGAGCCATAATGGGGTATTAAAATACGCAGTTTCCTGATTTACCACTGTTACACACAGCAATGATAGAGCCGTAATGGAGTACTGACTTTTAGCAGCAGCATGGCTTCCCAGCGGTCTTCTCACTGCTGGGAGTTGCTGTTGGGTGACTCCCCCACCTGTCTGTGTGTGTGTGTGTGTGTGTGTGCGCGCGTGCATGTGTGTGTGTGTGCGTGTGCGTGTGCATGCGTGCGTGTGCGCGAGTGTACTTGTGTTTATGGGTGCACGTCCGTTTCTGCTTATGCTTGTGAAACCTGTTGCTTGCTGTCATTCTTGCTGTGGTGAGCAGTAATGTTAATTAGACATGAATGTTGGCCTGGCGCCCCACTCTAAGGTCCCAGCAGCCAGGGGAGGTGTCCCATTGGCCGGCGATGTCGTCACATTCGCCTCCTGAGCCCCTCGCTGCTTCTGGCTCCTTTGCAGATGCCCGAGGAGCACGACATGGAGAGTCAGGTGAGGAAGGAGAGGGAATGGAGGTTCCTGAGGAACGCCCGGGTCCGCAGGCAGAGCCAACGCATCATGCAGAGGGGTGAGGGTGATGGGGGCCGGGGGGTGGAGGGGGTGGAGCTTTGCAGTCAGACTTGCCTTAATTGGATGCCAGTGCAGCCCAGAGCGAGTCTCTGGCAGTCCTTTGGAGTTTAAAGACTCCGGGGGGGTCCCCCGTCTGATGTCAGCATGATAGTCAAAGAGAATGCCTGAGATGCCCCCGTCAGCCAGTAACCCCCCCCCCCCCGCACCACCCCACCCCACCCCGCCCCAGT
>JAODKM010000088.1:12345010-12364805 GCA_026780845.1 Petrocephalus sullivani | reverse complement strand
AAGTTTACGGAGAATTTTTAGGGGGGCTGAGTACAAATGTTAGGGGAGCTAAAGCCCCCCTAAAAATGGCCTAGCGACGCCCATGGGGTGCTACAAAATTTAGAAAATCAAATCTCTGCGACCGCTTGATGAATCCATTTGAAATATTATAAATGTAATCAATTCAATTCAATTTATACCTATATAGCGCCCTTCACATCAGAGTTGTCCCAGGGCACTTTCATGTAAACTATGACAGCACAATCAGTAATAAACTGATATTCTCAAAAACATGGGCACCATCAACCAACTGGATTTCTGAAGCCATTTTACAGGCTTAACAATGGCCAGTCAGGGCCAAACTTTAGTGGTGGGTATCTACATGGACCCCATGCTACTGCATGGATTTTGTGTGTCTTTAACCTGCTGTATGTCTTTAACCCCGCCTGCCCATGGTGCTTGGATCCCACTAATCAGGGATATAACCTCTCGCTTGTTTCTTCTTGGTCCATAGCGCTATCGATTAAACCAATAATTTCAGTTTGGCCTAAAACAAGTATAGTTGAAGGTGACCTATTGGAGGTGAATTGTAGTGTCAATGAAGACAACTCAAACTCACCGATGCGCCTAATTAAGGATGGCTGGCATACTGAAGGAAACACCATCAACCACAAGCGGACTGTCAAGCTCCAAGATTCTGGTCTTTATATTTGTAAATTATACATAGGAGATGTGCAGAAAAACGACTCGGCCAATGTAAGTGTAACAGGTGAGCGTGGATTTTTTTACGGTCCCTCGTACGTTTAGTGGTGTCATTTCCATCCAGTATTTTTTTAATGAACGGCAATTGCGCAGGGCCTGCGTGTTTTTAGCAGTTGGCATTGGGCATTTGGCGAGTGGGCATTTAGCACGAAAATCACAGTCAAAGAAATGCTATTTAGTTTGTCTAGTAGTAGATGTATATTTGCTCAGGAAAAAAACGCTATGTAGCATTATAACATATGCAAATTAAAAGTAACACAATGGGAAAAAATAAGAATTTCATCTGCGCTCCAAAAACTTATTATCTTATTGGGCTGCTAGACAAACTCTTTGGTTCCTAAACCTCTCCTTAGGGGCACCTTAAGGCACCTTCTATGTATTTGCTAAATGCCTCTACCAGTTCACTTAATTAATTGACTTGATTTAAATAACTCAATGGGGTATTGATTAGCCAAACAACGCAGCCTACTGGATGAGTTAAAAATCTTTTGGAAAGGTTTTGAAATGTCTAAGCTGACACACTTTGACAGGCTTATAATAGGTTTACACCTACATTTTCTGTGACCGCCTAAGATAAGTACTATATTCTGCCTAAGTACAGTACTATATATATAATTAATGTTTGTGGTGTAGTTACTAGGGGTGTCCAATCTTACCCGCAAAAGGCCTGTGTGTATGCAGGTTTTCGGGATAACCTTTAGGTCAGCTGTTCAAACCCAGGTAATTAGTAATTAGTAGTAATTAGTAATTTAATTAGGAAGTTGCAGCGAAAACCTGTATACACCATGGCACTTTGCGGAGGAGATTTGGCACCCCTGAGTTACACAATACTTACCAGTTCAAACCAACTTAGGGCTCGTAAACACAGTCTGAGGCATAAGCTTGTGTCGGGTAACTGTTTCGTATTCTGCATTGACAGAGCTGTTCTCAGAGCCAGAGATCAACATGGATCCTCCAGAGGTCTTTGAAGGGGAGCCGTTCAGTTTCAGCTGCTCCAGCAAGAATGTAGCGAAAAGCAGAATCAGCGACAGAGATGTAACCTACACCTTTTATAAAGATGGCCAGCCCTTCACGGTCGGTCGCGTGATGATAGCGGACAGGTCCCTCAACGGCAATTACAGTTGCCACGCTAAAGCCAAAAACATTTCCAAAAGCAGCAGAGATTTCGTACTCAAAGCAAAAGGTGTGACACCCTTATATTTATCCTGCCTGGCCAAAAATGTTCCTGAAATGCATGTAAATTTAACTGCTTTCTCCATCTCATCCTCCTCATTTTTGTGTTAGAGCTGGTGTCAACCCCTAAGTTAGAGGTCATCGATAAGGTGGTCTTGGGGAAGACGTTCCGAATTCGCTGCCACTCTGAGACAGGCTTCCTTCCCATCAATTACACCCTAAAGAGAGGCCAGCAATTCATACGCAATGAGATCGTGAGTCGACCCTCAGGCTATGCTATCTTCACCGTCTCCATTGAGAACGAAGGGGATATTGAGGAGTTCTCCTGCCGTGCCCAAAATCAAGGCTCTCAAGAGGACAGTTTGACACACGACGTCAAAGTCATAGGTGAGTTACTCAGCTTCTTGCAGGAGACCAGCCATGGGCATTGAGTGAGATCATTTTGGTTTTCCTGTTAGTGACTTGTTGGGTTGAGTCTTCACCTACACAGGGCTTAGTTTGCAACAATCTACTAATAATCCACCAGATAATCCACTAGAATGTATTAGGGATGCACCGATCGCAATTATCTTGGCTGATTTCGGTCACCGATTTCTTTTTGTGAATGTGGTCAGCCGATACCGGTTTTTATGATGCTGATTTTTCCCTGAGAACAGCAGATACAAACAAAAAATCACACTTTATTTAATGCAAAACTTTATTTTCATCACAAAATCTTATTAAACTTTACAAATTCAAGTAGAACTAAATAAATAAATACAATCCCAAATACAACTAAAGTTTAATATATTCTTTCAAATAATAATAGGTGCAGTAAGTTAAAAAATGTAACAATGACCCTTTATTGTCTTGGCAACATATTCTAACCCATATGCCAGTACTTAAGCATTAATGGCAAGTTTCTCTTTATAAAGGGAATTGGAATCGGTTGTAAAACTGAATAGCGCTTTGGGATCCGCTTGCATCAGGCTACATGTGTCACATGAAACTGGATTAAACAACTCGGGTAGCTCCACATCCGAAAGTAAGACATCGCGAGGGAGGCGATTTTAAATGTGTTAAATGTCTTTGCATTGGTTGCCCCCACGGTGGACTTGGACCTTGCCCTAATTTCCAAATTACGGACGTTTTAGCGGATCTGTAGGTGCGTGCTTGATTGGGATATGGGTATGCGCGCGGCTGTGCGTATGACGTATTGTGCATGCGTACTGGGATGTGGGTATGCGCGCGGCTGTGCGTATGACGTATTGTGCATGCGTACATTTGGTTTGAAATCGGAAATACGCGTGACTGATCGCACGCTCACCAATCAGGCCAATCGGGCTGAAAATCGGCCGATTCCGATCGTTGGCCGATTGATCGGTGCATCCCTAAAATGTATTGCTTTTAATGGAGTTTTTGATGGACTTTGTGAGTACTGCTAAACACCCATACCCCTTTGGGTGGCCAAAAGACAACTCAGCACAACTGGTATAATGCTTTGTAACACAAAAAAAAAAACAAACAGAGCAAAGCACCGCAGTCACTAAAGCGATAGGCCGTCTTCTGTCCCCTGACAGTGCCCCCGACAAAAATCACTGTTTCACTCTGGGACCCCAAGGTGGTGCACATTGAGAGTAACGACATCGAGGAGGGAAATATCGAGGAAGGCGACATGTTGACAATTCACTGCAGTGTCCAGAAAGGCACCCACCCCATCACTTTCACCTGGTCCCATTTAAAGAATCATACGGTCCGCACAGTCCTCACAGAGAGTGGGGTCTACAAGGACTCCAGCGTGTACACAGTGCAACGGGCTGGAAAGGAGCACGAAGGCGGTTACTGCTGCGAGGCTACGAACCAGTCGGAAATGCCTGCGAAAAGTCGCTTCTTACTTATTCAGGGTAAGACCTGCCCTTGGGGGGGGGGGGGGCGGGGGGGGGCCTTTCCATTCTCTTTTCTCCTTTGGCATTTTTCAGCGGCTCATCTCTTATTTTTTAATGTAAAACCCAAGAATAATTAAACATTTACTTCTAAAGAGAGGAAACGGAGAGGAATTAGAAAGAAAACAAATGAACCAAAAAACACAGGGTGAGCTCCTCCTCCTTAAGCAGAGAGTTACAAAATGAGAGCCCCAAGGCAAGAAGCCACAACTGCCCCATGGCGGCAGTGATGAGCTGCAGGCCCCACTCAGTGGGGTTGAAGGGAGGTGCGATCATGGCACTCACGTAGGTGTGGGCCTCACTTTGCGGACTGTGAATATTTCGGACAAATTCCCTTCTCTCTGATCCCACGCAGTGAAGATGGCGCGCTGGAAGAAGGGCCTGATCGCCTTCCTCTGTCTCCTGGTCCTGGCTCTTATCATTGGTGGCATCTGGTACAAAGTCAAGAGAGGTACAAAGGCGTGCGGTCCTGCAGCATCCCAAGCCTCATGTTCCTGACTCTGTAACGAATCTTCTCCTGTTCTTATCCCCCTTTGCGATAGGGAAGCGGACGGCAGTCAAAGAGCTGTCAGTGTGAGTTGGCTTGTGCCTGTCCTTCCTGTCATGGTGATTCAGTAGAACCGCTATGAGCAGATGCTAATGTGTTAGCTGCACTTCACTTACTGCACTGTTTGTTCAGATAGCAAGCAGGCACTGCCCCCCCCGCAGGGGGCAAATAAGATCTCTCTCCTCCCTGTTTGAAAATACCCACGATGACTTTACTATCACCGTTCCTCAGAAAGCCTTCGAGCGTTACACCAGATGACTCTGTGACCGTGAGGCTCACAAATCACGAAGATGTTTATTATTCCCACCAAGGTAGGCCCCCCGCCGTCCGCTCCCTGTAGCATGCGCTGGAATCGTTTCACGCCCCTGTCCATCTCATCCGTGTGCATGGAGGCCTCCCACCCCCCTCATCCAAATCCTGTCATCTAACATTATGGGCAGACGGGCTTTCACACACACACTCCTGATCCACGGTGCCCCTACATGTCACAGACAGAGAGCAGCAGTGTCACACAGCACCACACATTCAGTTGCTGTCGGGGGAATAATACGGTTCCCCAGAGCAGTGGATGCCCGGCACAACTGTGTCTCACTAACTGCTTACCTCCAGGATTGTAGTGGTGCAGTGTGCTGTGAATGCCTGGTTTGACTGTATGTATATCACAGGCAACACACCACCCTGAATTGTATTACAGACGCAGCGCCACACTTTGACGGCGTGGAGGGGACAGCGGCCAATGGGACGCGCGATAGTGTGGCATCACTTCCTGCTAATGCCAGCAACAGGAGCAGCTACAGTAACCCAGCGACAGTATAGAGGGGGGCCAGCCTGGAGTGGAGGCGTTTCTGTAACCAAAAAATGCCCTGCCCGGTGTGGGACAGTAGAAGAACTGCCCACTGGAGATCAGGCTACATACTTCCTGATGAAATGAGTAGGCATGCATGGACTACTCCTATAGTCAACTTTAATTGGTTCTCGTTATCATGCACCAAAATTAGACACGGCCAGTGACTATACTTTCACAAGCTGGTATATGTCAGAGACACTGCTGTCCCCTCCCCCCAAAGCTGAAAATATTCTCTTGGGAGTTCCCTGTACAGACTGTGTCTGTCACGCACCCACCACCCGCAGCGAGCGTGGGTTTTGGGCGCTGATGAATCCCTCCATGTCCAACTTGGCCCGCTTTCTGTGTTCATTCCCAGAGAGGCTGGAATAGAATGAAGCAGAAACCTACGGCCTTTTCAGTCTGTCCTACACGTCCGTCCAGCTGTGTCTCCATGCAGATGTTCCATGACTCCATTTGCACGCACATCATGCTCTCTGTTCACGTTCAATAATATTTTGTTTGCATGGAAAAAAACTTTTCTCTAAAATAAAAAAAAGTATTTTTGGAACCCGTCTCCTTCCAGTGCTTTCAGTGTGTTAAAGTATCGTGTGGTTGATTTTTGAGACTGTTGAACAGTGAAATGATCTGTAAGGGCTTGTTCTGCATGAGTGGTGACGCTGGTACTTTCTGGAACAATGCTGTACAGTTAGAGAGCTTCCTTCTGGTCCAAGTGCAGTGGCAGAAGGATGTGGGGATATCGGGTTTCAATGGGTACAGCAGGTGAAGGAAAAACATTAACCCAATTGTGTGTCTGTGTGTTTGTCTATACTATACTTTGGGGGGCAAGTGTCCCCAAGATGTAGTGTAAACCCGACACTTTTTACCTTATGGGAACATTTCTCTATTCCACAAAGGGGAAAGCTGAATTTTACAAAAATATGTGACTGCAATCAAAAAACTTAAAATGCCAAAAGTCTTATATTTTGTTTAGTTACTTATGGTGAAGGTTAGGGCTGGGTAGGGGTTAAGTTAGGATTCATAGTTAGGATTAGGGTTATGCCCATAGAAAAGAATGGACAATCCCCGCAAACATAGGAAGGAGAGGAGCCGTGTGTGTGTGAATGAGCATGTATATGTCCCCACAATGTGACGAAAACCTGCTATTTTGACCTTGTGGGGACATTTTTCTGGATCTCACAAGAAAAAACTCCCTGCCCCCTGCCTTATGTGCCCCTAACCACAGGCCCCCTCTCCCCGTGTCTTTCAGTCGATGCTGATGTAGTGGAGAGCAGTGTCTGGTACAGGAGCAGTTCTCACTCAGGTAGGAATATGGCAGGAAGTGGCCCTTTCTGACGGGGCCCATGGAGTTTCCTGCAGGAAACAGTAGCGGGAGTTGCAACCCCCCCCTGGGGAAATTGGCTGCATTCTACAGTGATTTACGGGTTCCCAGGTAATGGCAGATTAATGCATAGGCTATGTTAGGCTTCAGACAAGGGCCGTGACAAACTCAGGGGCCCGGCCCCAATGGCCAATCAATCCACAGTGCAACCCCCCTCGACCCATAGATTTTACCACCAGCACCAACACTCCATCCGCCCTGTTGGTAAATTTTACTGGGAACAGCTAACCCCCTTTCCTCAATTGGTTCAAGTGGCCATATCAGCCTAGGGCCTCCAGAGAAGAGACGCTAAAAAGCTCACAGGTTTTCAGTTTCATAGGTACCCTTCATGCTGTTGTGTTTCCCATAGGGTCTGAGCTGAGTGCAGAGGAGAACCCCAGCGAGGTTGAGTACACAGAGGTCATGCACCCCCAGCCTGTAAACGTGACTCAAGGTGACTGGGCACACAAGCCACCATACTTCCTCCATAAATGTGCGCTGAATGCGGCACGGCCCGGTCTCAGCTGGTCTCTGTGAGGAGGGTCGTAGACGAGGACTCACCGGATGCTGAGTGGGATTGTGACTGTTTAGTATTTATTCCCTGGTGAGACAGGGGAAGTGTGTCAATTCATCTCAAATCAGATGAAAGGGCCCAAATTGGACTTCATTACCTGATAACTGAAATAACAATTTCAGCTCCCAGTTGGGAGTGGTCTACCTAAATTGCTTATAATGGTGAGCAAAAAATAAATCACAATTCCAGAAACATCCATTTTTCCCCAAATAAACAGGAAGGACTTTATTATAGTAATTAAGATTACGGTGCTAGACTCCACCTATGCCCCCCTCAGCAGACCTCAACAAGCCTCTTGAAGTGCTGTAACATTACAGTGACTGTTTGATTTTGAATCATTGTATAATATTAAAATAAATACATTGTGTATCACAGTATAGTACAAACCACTTCAGAGGCATGCTGACACAATACTGTTTTTTTCTCTTGTTATGCAGCTCCTTGCAGGAAAGGCACTGAGACTGTGTACAGCGAGCTCCAGAATTCCTGCCAAGGTTAGCCAAACCCCCCACACCCAGGGGCACCATGCCGGTTACTGCCAAAGAGTCAGCATTACACAAAGCTTTCTAACACCTAGCAGGGACAGGCTCGCTCATGTATAAGTAACAGCATTTACACACGTGTAGAGAACTGGCAGGTGGCCGCTTTCCTTTTCCTGTTTATACAAAGGCAATGTTGTCCTCAGCGGTTCTTTTGTGTGAGGCCATCCCGTTGCCTTGTTTGTTAGAAAACACTGACGTGTATCACCAGTGGCGCGCGATTCCTTTGTACTCCGTGTGCGCCTTACACGGTGTGCGGACTTTGGAATTTCTTGGCAGGTTCCGTCCATAAATCGTCGCTAATTGTTTTCACAGGTGCCGAACGCAGCATTGATGGCGTGAGTGAAACAGCATCTTTGATTAGCTTGACTAGCCTAAGCCATGAGTGACCTACGACGGACCGGCCCCGGGGTGACTTTTTGGGGATGCCATCACATATATTTGCAGGACGACGCCGGTTTAGCTATCCTTCAAAGAATGTGGGATGTGTCACTGGGGGCCCCCGACTGTGTGCAGTGGGAAGCTGTTGCTCCCAGTTTCCGGAATGAGTACAAAGGCACCAAAGTACTGGTTTCCTTCCCCTTATCGACTTGTACCATCTCAGCCCCGAGATCACCAGCAGCAGCATCCAGAACATCTCAGCGACGTCTGTGCGGCTGGCTGTGGGGGTTGGGCAGGGAGGAGAGGAAGCCAGCACAATTGAGCCTGGGAGCCGGGACTTTTTGTATGCTGGACGTTGGTGATATTAGGGCAGGGTTAGATGGAGGAAACAGCCAGTTCGGCTGCTGAGGGGACGAAGCCAGGAGAGAGCATTACTGAAATAATACTCATGTGTGTTTCTTTTGGCCTCTAAGGCCCAGATGTCGCGGTCCCTGATCTATTTGCATGAGGTGGAACTGCGAAGATGAAGCACTTAGAACTTTCGCTATATTTTAAAAATGTATTTTCTTTGTTCCATTTTGCCGAAATGATTAGAATTGCAGTGGTCTAGATCAGAGCTGACATTTTCAGCCAAACAGGAAGAGTTTCTCATACTGTTGGGAATGGGACAAATGCAGCCAAAATATGGTCACTGGCCATTGTGATCTGCCTGATTATTTGGTTTGCCACTGGAGTAAATCTGGCAGTGATTGATGATCCATTTCCAGCCTTTGTGAGCTTCAAAGCCCCACTTTTCACCACTCCCTTCATCCACAATATGACTTTAATTCATACAGTAGTTCTCTTTGTCTACCCATTAGTACAAAATTTATATATAAGTACCGAATGCCTGATTATATACAGTATAATTGTATAACTGTATAAGTGTAATATGAAAGGGAAATGTAATTGTGTTCAGATTACTGTTACATGCTTAGTTTTTATATTACCGTTTTAATATTATTCTCAATCAGAGGTGGATAGCACAGGTCTAAAACTGTACATCCAGACCAAGATTTTGTTTCAACCAACCACTTGCGTATTAGGAATCACAGTTACTGAGGATGCAACTGGTTGGCTGAAACAAAATCTTGGTCTGGATTTCAACTTTCTGGACCTGAACCATCCTCCTCTGTTCATAATCATGTGGCAGCTGTAAGTTCAGAACTGAATATGACTCTCCTGCCCTAACTCTCCATGCACTGTCTGAGTGTTGGTTCTTCTGACCTGCATTGACATTGCCTTGTCTGTGTTCACGCCAGCAGGGGGCAGTGGAGTACATCCACCTGAACCATGACGAAGCCCTGATCATGCAGTGATGCTGGCGCCCCCACCCTGCCATTCCTGAAACAGCACTTGGCTCAGAGTATAATTTGTTAATTAAACTGCAGCTATGGACTGTAATGGATACCTGCCCTTTATATGTGGGATAAAGTTTCAGTACTAATTTGTGTTATTTACCTTATTACTTATATTACTGGAAGTATTTCCCAGGCTTGTCGGCAATCATGTGGAAGCTGTGGGTGTAATACTGTCACGAGTGGCGGATTAACGTGTTCGGGACCCCTAGGTTATACTTAGGCTCCTCTAATCCCCCTACTGCCCAAAAGGATCAAACGATTTACTATCAAACTATTAAATACTGGTAAAGAAAAAATCATTTTTACAAACTCGAAATGAATGTGATGCTGTATCAAATGAGACCAATCGCATCAGGGAAGCAACAAACCGTCACTTTCACATTGTGTCTCAATAGCGATAACCTTGAAACGTTACACACTGATTCAGTGCATTTCAACGGCATCCACAATGTGCGCTCAAGACTAGAGTGACCAGATAGTCCATGTCAGGGAGGACACTTTGAACTAGGACAGAATTTGCAAACTACCATATCAATTAAAAGGACCTCACTTCAATTCAATTTAATTAATTCAGTTAACCTCAAACTAAAATTAACTTAATTAAAAGGATTTCACTTAAACACTGAGTTCTTGCTGCATGCTGATTGGTCAGTATCCTATAATCATGCATGTGTCACTGATGCTATTGTAAAACGGCTGGATGAGTCTTTTAATCAAGGAAACAAACCAGTCAAAGCACAAGAAGAACTGAACTGTTTAGCCAAACACAGGGGCCTTTCAATTTTAAAGGGGTCTGTAAAAGCTGAAGTAGCTGAAAGCATCCTCTCTGACATAACTATCTGGTCACCCTACTTAAGACAAAGCTACCAAAAATAGCTTAGATCGCAGAGAGAATATAAAACAAGTACTTACAATTAGAATGTATCCCTAAGTGCATTTTTAATAAAGACAAACCCAGCACAAAAAAGAGATACATTTAAAATTGGTCTCCCGTTCATGTTAACCAATCACCAACTCGCAAACAAATTAACGACCAATAAAATATAGCTTCTAAAATATATATATATAATTGGTTCAAACTAGGTGGCCAATAGGGGCAGACTGATCACTTGGGGCCCCTGGTCTTCAGCCTAGGCGAGCCTGTTCATTATTCCGCCCCTGACTGTCACTATCCGTGGCGGCCGAAGGCAGGTGAAGCCGCCCAGAAGCAAAGTGTAGTCTGCGTCATAGATATATAATAAATATATATAATATATATAAAATGAAAAAATAATATCTGTTAGCTGCACACAAGATAAAAAAGCACTCATTTTACAGGAGTTAGCTGTAGTTGGGAGTATAGGAACCGTTATATATATATATATATACACACATATAATAAATTGTCCGTTTTGAAACCTTGTCAGTTCTACTCAATACCGCTTGAGGCCAGTGCACCTTTATAACACTTTAATTGGGGTGTAATGTGGAAAATAGCCATCACCTTCCCGCAGCCCACAGCTGCCCTATCGCACTTTGCCGGATGACTCAGGCAGCATCGTTTGGGCTGCAAGGGGCGCAGCGAGAAGGGAAATGTGAGAAAATGGAAAAGCAAACAGAGACTTCCCTTCCAGTGCTGTGTGTGGACGATAGCTGTCACTCTGCCCCCGGCAACCAGACCCAGATGCCCCAGAGGTCTGATTCTTAGCATGGGGATATTCGTATTTGGGCAGAGGATACTGCGGTAACGAGAAGAGAAACAGACTTTACCTTAATGACCGGAGAAAACCGTCAATCGGCAATTAAAACAAAGGCTTTTCAATGTAATGATATGTATTATACATTTCAAGTGTTAAATATCCCATTACGATTGTCAAATATTTTTTTTGTCAGCTTTTTATGAATACCCCTTTTATCATTATGATGGATAGCCTGTAAGGGGCAGTGTTTTTTATTTTATTTGATTTTAAAGGGTATATATAGGCCTCTATTCTTTATTTAATTGTTATTGTGTCAGGCTAAATGATTGTCTGTCATTTAAATATATATTTAAGTATTTAGCTTATATGCTTAAGTTTATTTAGCCATATTATTTATCTTTTTATAAAAAAAAATAGTTTTCCCGTTGTTTTAAATTAGTGGATTTTTTAGCTGTTTGGTGGGAGGTAATCAGTTTAGCGTATTCAGCTTTAAACTCAATTGTAATACGTTAACTTCCTTTTGTATGTTTTTCTTTAGAGGGACTTAGGGGCCAAGACATAACTGAACTACCCATTGTTGCCTTGTCTGTGTCGAGAGACAAGCAGATCAGGAGCAGGGCCTCTCATTTGGTAATGCTGCCCCCTTCCTGCTGAAAGTGAAGTGATTTTTATTAACCATACCTCAGTTAGAGTTCCACATGCACTCTGTTTACTTTCTATGTCAGAGCCTTTTTTATTTGCAAGCTTCCTGCACAATGAAGCAAAAAGGAAAGGAGAATTTGGGTAAAATTTGGCAGGGGGGCATTTGAAGCTAAAATATGATTAAGCTTAATCAGGGGTTAAGTTTTGTCTGACAAGTTTAAACCGAAAATTTCGCGGTGTGAGACGCGTGTGAAGCGCTGAGCGTGTATCGCTATCGCCTTGTTTTTTGGCTCGTAGCAGCACTGACCCAGCAGACACACATCGGCAGGTGCTATCAGCTGCTGGCATTTGCCAGCTGGGCAGCGGCGAGTCGTTCCTCAAAGTCTCCTTCACACCATTTCTGTCACAGGATCCTGACAGAGCCAGCTCTCCCTCCTTCCCGCCGTCTGCAAGACCCCTGCTCTCGTGTCATATGGCAGGACCGCATACCCCATCTTAAGCGCTCTTTGGATACGTGCACCTACGCACGTCCCTTCATGTTTCAACTGGCCTATGCGGCTTCCAGTGCTCTTCCCTAGCAACAGTGCAGTTTTGCCTGAAAATGAACGCCAAGTACATACTAATTGATAGAGCCCCTTCAAAGCCAGTGTATGGCTTTGCTGGAGACATGTGCACAGTCCTGTGCTGTGCTGTGAACCCGGAAACTAGCACTGTGGATGATGCCTTTCCCTTAACAACCGTGATGATAATTCTTTGCACCAAAATATTAACCACTCAGTGCTGCAGCATAGTGGTCATTTCTGATAGTGACATTTAAAGCACTGCACTTTTGAAAGGAAGTAAGGGGACTCCTCTGCTTTGGCTCCAGCACCAGAAAAAATGTGACAGTCAGACCCGTGGGGGGTGGACGGGATGGTGAGCTGGCGACAGTGTAACTTGTCATCTGGGGGGGGGGGCGGTGTAGCTTTGAGTGGGTGGACAATCCATAGACACACCCCTGGGGGTGAACAGGCTAAAGGGCTAATATTTTGTTAGCATCTTTCTCTATTTGTCTGATTTTTTTTTGCCGGGGGGGTTGGGGGGTGGCACACAGGTGGTACCAACACTGCTGTTGATAATAGGAAGGCTCACTCCTAAATACCTGCTTGAGTCTCTAGCGGGGACAGCAGGCAGAGCCATGTGACATGGGCTCTTGGCAGCATGGAGCAGCTTGCCGACACAAAGCATACATAAACACAATACCCAGGACTCATGAGAGCAAAAAATATAAAGAAGTCAGGCTGTGTAGGGTGATCAGGGCATGGGTATCTGTAAAAAACGAGGGGACATGGGACCACTGAATACCAATGAGCCTGGGATGCTTTATAGAAGGGTACGTTGTAAACCGTAATGCATGGCATATACAGCAAAAAGTGGGTCATGAGAAAATGCTTTCATAAAGCATTGTTCCCTCAAGCACTGAGGGAGACAGTTTATTACAGTTCATTTTTTTAAATGTCAGTTTGTCTCCGCAATTGAGAATGAGCTTGGGATATAAAATGACAACAGTCATGCGGTATTCTGCAAATTTAGCTTGATGGTCTGAGCTCGTAACAGTGGGAATTTTAAGCAGTGCTCTGCCTTTCTGAACAGCAAAGGAATTTTCATAGAAGTATCTGTATACTGCTATAAATTATAGTTTAAAAAATAAAAATGTCAACCAGCAAGCCTGTGAGATTGTCTAAATAATAGTGTGTTAAATAAGTGCCCTGCAATATATTGCTATGATTAACCTCCTATGGTGTAGGTTCACTGATTGCCTTAAAAACAGCTCCAGTCAGAAAAACTGTGTGTAATGGGATTTTTAGACTCTGGATATCTTGATCTAGTGAATGGGGGAGGCCCAGGAATTCACCCTGATGATCATGAAGCTTTAGAATTTACTTAGTAGTGTGTGTGTGTGTGTGTGTGTGTGCGCAAGGGGGGCGTTATCATCTTGCAATATTCACTATAAGCTCCACATCTCCTATGAAACGGCCTCATTGCTTAGCTGTTATATGACTATGCAGAGCAATCATAACCAGACATAATGATTCCCACTAGATGGCTGCTCATGGTACCACAGATTCCTCACATAAAGGCATCTTGTGGCTTTCAGCAACTACAAACCTGTCTGGATGTAGGAATACAGTGAGGTGTGACTCAGCAGACCATATTACTCTGTTCCATAGCTCAGGATTCATGCTCTTCATGCAGGTTATGCCTCTTTGCACTTTGGTTTTGAATATAAGCAGTTTGTGAATGGCAGCCTGCCACAAATTCTCATTTTGAGGAGGTCAGGATTGTACAGTCTTTGCTGATCCTGCCTCAAAGAGTTATTGATTGAGTTAGGTGTTCATATTTGATGCTGCACCTTTGTGATGTTTAGCCTGTTGAGTCTGTTCCTATTGGTGAGCTTAGACTAGTGACCGCTGTTCATGTTTGTCGATGCACTTTGCGGTCATGATGTTTGAGACTGTTCATCTTGACACATTAAATCATTTTGGAGTTTTGTGACCGATGTGCAATTTGACCTCTTTGGAACTGTTAGCCGCCTCATGTTGCTTTGAAAACTCACACTGCTAATTGGCATTCAGCCTAATATGAGTCACTTGTAATCATGATAGTTACTTCAAAGTTAAAGTCCTTGTCATGTGATATCTCCAGCTTTTCATCCATCCCCAGTATTTGAAAGCGTG
The DNA here is from genome assembly GCA_026780845.1 of Petrocephalus sullivani. Taxonomy (NCBI): domain Eukaryota; kingdom Metazoa; phylum Chordata; class Actinopteri; order Osteoglossiformes; family Mormyridae; genus Petrocephalus; species Petrocephalus sullivani. The sequence goes on along the minus strand of JAODKM010000088.1, from coordinate 12,350,286 downwards.
CAGCTTTTTTGTAGTTCGCTTGAGTTACCTCTACTACGCCTACTGTTTTTCATTTAGGTACTTCATAATATTATTAAGTACACAGCACTGAGTAGCGTAGCTGGGCTAGCTTCCATTTCTAAAATGCCAACATCATTTAAGAAATTGTATGGTGTTGTGTGTGCCCTTGGCCTCCGGGATAGGCTCCGGACCCCGGCCGCCCCCCCCCCCCCCCCCCGCGCCCGCCACGCCTCTGACGGTGAGCCGTGCAAAGCTGGGCTCGCACGCTAACTCCGCCGTCTCTTCATGAAGAAGAAGAAGGTGTGAATTTTGATGAAGATGCCAGGTGAAGAGGTACACCGCGTTTCCTCCGAAGGCCGGACTGAAATGCGATCAGGCTCTGAGCTGGAGAATAACGTCGCGCCCGGTTCCCTCCGGCTGCACCTCTTCACCATGGGAAAAGCCAAAGACGACTGCAAGTGTTTATTTCTCTCTTCCTGATTCTTTTCCACACGGTTTCTTTCTGATTGTAAATCTCCAGAATCCTCCCAGGACCCGAAACCTAATCCAGCCGGTGCCTCCCCTGCTCACAGACAGCTAGGCGAGATTAGGACAGCTCTTGCTATCGCACAGCCTGTAGGCTAAGCGCTGTTTCATTTCAGCGACGTCCCCTAAGGATCTGTGATGTGTAACATGCAGATCATGTATTTAAGGCTTACTCAATTTGGTGTGACGCCTTTGCTTTGCATGCCTTGGCCCCGGCGCTGTGTAAAATGAATACATCCGTCTCCCAATCATCCACTGAGGAAACCCCTCAGGGAACGGACTGGTGTCTGGAAGCCTTGGGGAATCCCTCACTCCCACCCAGACATCTTTTTAAATGTTGTTTACACTCCACAGCTTTAATTTTGTTTTTATACTTCTCATTTGAACACGTTTGAAAAGTTGTTACCTAATTTGTCTGCTTGAGTCTTATTTTTGTTTATTACAGGATTATGTTGTTTGGTAAGTTATTTTGCCTGTATAAAACGTCAGTATTTATTGTCACTGTAAATAAGTTGTTATTTTTATATATATATAAATATAAATAAAGGTAGGGATGACATCCGTGTCTGTGTGTGGATCCTAAGGTGAGATCTGTATACCCGTTTACCTTCGGTTCTTAGAGTGTGCATCTGTAGCAATGGAGATTTGAAATCACAGAGATCTGAAATCACAGAGATCTGAAATCACGGAGATCTGAAATCAATCGCAACATGATTCTTCCAGTGATAAATAATGCATTCAAACATAACAGGATGACAGAAGTGTGTTTTAATGCACACTTCTGCTTCCATGTCAATCCCCTCCCCAGTGCCTGCAACCCCCCCCACACACACACACACACACACACACACAGCCACGTGCCGGAGGGCCCAGGTGTGACAGCCCAGGCCCCAGTGCACCCAGTGCGGCGTGACGGCGCGTGCAGCTGGGCCTTCCCTGAGAGCTCAGCCAGGGTGTCCCTCGGGGTTAGGCGAGCCAAAAGAGCATGGGTGGGGGGGGGGGGGGTCATCACGCTTTCTGATAAAGGGGGACTGAACATTGGGGGAACCCAGTATGAGAACACATTTGCAGAGTCGCCACAACCTCTCAGCCCAACACACTGGAGAGACAAAAACAATTAACAGGCCAACTGTGATGGTGGTGAGGGGGACGTAGGGTCTCAGCTGTGTGTGGTGTGCGTGCCTGTCTGTTTATCTGAGTTTGACTCTTTCTGCGATACTGCTCCTCAGTGTTGCGAAACATGGTTTCTCAGTTTCTGGCAAAACTTACATCATTGTAGTTCAATGCATCCACAAAGCATGCGGTTGCAGTACCCTGGGACTGTCAGTGTTTGCTGAACACGCAGAGGGGTGAAATCCAGAAGACGGTTTTATTGTTAATTCACCACACTGCAGTAGAACGGGCCAGTGAAATGAAAACAAATATCACTTTTTTTTTTTTTTAATCCCAGAGTTCCTTTTCCTTTGACGTCGATCTTTCATAAGAACCTTCCCACCCCCTCACTCTCCCCAACCGGATTTTAGCACCTTCCCTCCTTGTCTTCGGATGAGATCATACCTCCAAAAAGTGACTTGCGGCAATAGACAGTCCTGCTGCAAACCCAGGGCCCTAGGGCTTTAACAGAGTGATGCTGTCACTGGGATTCACACCAGGGAACAGCAGGTCGTATCAGGGCCACCAGCCTATGAGGCCTGCTGTAGGGAAGACAGTGGCTGCTAAGTAAATGTTTACACTTTCTCAATGTTCATCATAATTAGGGTGACAATGTTTCATATGGAAATACGCCATTTAGCAATGCAAACGAAATCTAAATCCAATGTTTGAGAAATGTGACTTGGGAAAATGGGAATACAGAGAGACAAGTCGGTACTTTTTTTAACAAATAAGAACAGCCTGCTGCCTTTTGGGATAACAGAAGTGTGCGTTGGTGTTTTGAAATCTAATCTCATAGAGAGCTTCGATAAAGCACACCTTTCGAATTTTCTGGTGATGTGTCAGAGGCTGCTGGCCACCTGGCTACATCCTGGCTTTCAGTCATTTTCACAGGTGTAGAGTGACCTGCTTCCCAGCTTGTATGGGATTCTAATGAGGTCAGTATGGCTCTGGTGATGAGCGAATGGACCAGCACCTACTTCCGACACATCTGGTCTGGGTTACCTTCTGTGCTGAGTATCTTTGTTGGGGATGTGGGGCTCGCTGGTCCAGCTGATAGGCAGCCCAACCTGGTCATGCAGCACCAAGTCTGACTGACCTCCATAGGGGTTCTCCTTCCTGTACCTTGAAGGTAATTTCTTCGACACACTTGTCCAGGTTTGGTGATCTTAGTGATCAATTTGGAGAATAGATATGGCCACATATCCATCTAAACAGTGAACGATGCACTGGAAGCAGCATACATACAAGATCACAGGAGAGGCTCACTTAATGCACAACTTACTGCACAACTCAGCAACAGAGCAGCTGAAATCTCATCGTTGTCATTGTTGGAGTCAGATGTGGTAGTTGCAGCATTTCAGAAATAGCCACGGTCCTGGGACTATGCACTACAGTGTCCAGGGTTTACAAAGAGAGGGTGGAATGAACAAAAAACATCCATCCAGTTAGCAGCACTTCTCTTGGCAAAAACATCTTGTTAATGAAGGGGGTTGGAGGAAAATGGCTGGACTCATTAAAGCTAGCAGGAAAACCACAAAAATAACAGCTTAATACAACAGGGCTATGCAGAAATGCATCTCCAAACTCAACTCTTGATAGGCTTTTGAAGACAGTGTTGTACTAGATATTCTGTAGGGGTACCTAATAAAGTGCCCACTGCGCATATGTTACTTGCAGTAGCGCAGCATGACATGACGGCATGGTGGCTCAGCCTGAGGTTCAAATCTACTTCGTGTGTATGTCTGGAATTCTTCTACCCAAGTGTTTCCTCCCACAGTCCAAAGATGTGCAGTTAGGCTAATTGGTGTCTCTAAATTGCCCACAGTATATGAATGTGGGTGTATCCCAGCCTTGTGCCCTATGCTGCATGGGTTAGGGTCCAGCTCTGCACCCCTGACAAGTGGCTGGTAGATGGATTACTTGTAATTACTATTTATATTAGTGCAGGCCATCTAAAAAGGTGGAAGACTTTATACATTTCAATACTATTTAAAATATCAGTAAAAAAGCGTATTACATTATGATAATAGCTTTAGCGTATTACGTTATGATAATAGCTTATTATCAACTGATATCTTAAAATACGAATATTAATGGTTTATGTTGCGAATAATTATCAGCTCTTTAATACAGGCGACAATTGCTATTATTTTAGCACCAGCTTTTTAAAGGACAATATGTCCAATAATAATTATGAACTTTACAGACTCAGTTGTGAGTAATATTTTCTCTTCTGGATTATCACAGGATTGTACTGGATTATACTGTAAAGCAGTGTTGCCAACAATTTCCTACAAAAAGTCGCTGAATTGTGCCCAGAAAGTCCCGAGATGACGTCACGAGTCAATTTGCATATCATATACATCACCTCGTAGCGTTCACGCACACTCAAGTGCCACCACGTTGTGTTGCCTTTTCTCCTACTCTGTACTTAATATTCATATAGGGTACTTTATTTTAACACACCTCAAAGTATTTTATTTACCATCTATTCTATTTATGTTCATTTATATTATTTACCACTCTATTGGAAAAATCACAGGCTATTAACATACACACAAGACCATTTAAAACTGCAGTTGCCTTCTACACTATGTGCATGTTTTCCATGAAAAAAGTGTATTTGCAAAACAACAAAGCTTGGCAGATGTAGCAAAGGCATGGGATATGTTATTAACTGTTAATAATAAATGGATAGGAATAAATGGATAGAAAGGTTTCTGACCAGTCAGTGCGCAGATCATTTATTTTCACGTCCGTCTATCGGAGAGATCAGCTCCGCAGCTGGACTGCCCCGGGGACCGCTCCCTCTGGGTGTTATGGCGAGCCACGCTACCTATCGAAGCCGTTCGGAGCGAGCGTAGCTTTGTTCCATTAGGTAGCACTGATCGATAGACATAACAAGAAGACAAAAGAACTGATCCTGGACTTTAGGAGACGGAAGCACGTGGGCCACCACCCCATCAGCATCGGTGGTGAGAAGGTGGAGGTGGTCGATCGGAGCTTCCGATTCCTCGGAGTTCAGATCAGCTGTGACCTGCCACGGACCACAAACACTTCAGCCATTGTCAAAAAAAGACTTCAGAGGCTCTACTTCCTGCGGAGTCTGAAGAAAGGACAACTTCCGCAGCAGCTCCTGGTGAACTTCTACAGGTGCACCATAGAGTCAGTGATCATATACTGCATCACTGCTTGGTACTCTGGATGCACCTCAGAGAACAGAAAGACCTTGCAGCGCATCATCAGGACAGCCCAGCGGATCACCGGCACCCAGCTTCCTTCACTGCATGGAAGAAATCCACCGCACCTGGTCCAGCCGCAGAGCTGGGGAAATAATCTAGGGCCCACCCTGGACACTCTTTATACCTCTGCCATCTGGTAGGCGCTACAGAACCCTGTACGCACGCGCGACCCGGCTGAGGAACAGTGTTTACCCAGCATCCATCACACGTCTGAACTCTCAGACCTGGGGGGTATTCTCCGTACGTGGATTATTCGTTTAGCCGGATGAAATTGTTTACGATTTGGCATGATCCTGGATCTGTCGGTTCTTCTAAACTCTCGCTGGATGTGTTGTTATACCAACACATCCTAAT
>JAODKM010000088.1:12333918-12344910 GCA_026780845.1 Petrocephalus sullivani | reverse complement strand
GAGTAGCGTAGCTGGGCTAGCTTCCATTTCTAAAATGCCAACATCATTTAAAAAATTGTTGGGGGTTGTGTTTCCCCTTGGCCCCCGGGATGGGCCCCGGACCCCCCCCCCCCCCCCGCAACCCTGAATAGGACTAGTAGTTTCAGAAAATGGATGGATGGATATTGTGTTGTCTTTGTGTGAGATCTGCCACCTAGAGAGGGATTATAGTACTGCATTTTCATTATAAAGCTGTTAACCTCAAGGGACGATGCAGTTAGACCTGCCAAATTGGTAAAGAACGTCCCATAGACATCTATTACTGTCGATAGCTACTCCTGCTTTGTTAAACCAAGTGGTTATTAAATAATAAGCCATATTTAAATTTTAGAAGCTAGACTGACCTCTAATTTAGAGTGTGCACCACCTAGTGGCACGTGATGTCCAATGTACTCTCCTGATTGCCACAAGATTGTTTGGATTAGCAGTTGCTGAAAATGGATTGACAGTAGGGCATTTCTTAAAGTAACGACTTTAAGAAAAAGTCTAATTGCGATTTATTTGACCAATATTGCAATTGCGATTTAATTTTTTAAAACTCAGTTCAGTATTCACTATATGTGTATAAAAAACTGTAGTTGAGCACAACCATACACTGAAATCTGAACTGCACTATACATTAATCCATAGATAAGACTGGAAATATATTAAACACTCATTTCACAGTCATAGTTGGGAGTATAGGAACCGTTTGATCAAATCAAATGTTTAAAGAGACTTTGTTGTGTTAATTCCTTCCCCACCAAATGAGAAGTCAGGGGCCGCTTGGGTAGAATTCCAAGTTGAGCGTTTATTGTGACCACAGAGGTTACATCCAAGACTGGACACCGCGCGTGTGCGTCCAGTATTGATTTACATTAATTTTTATACATTTTCTTATCTTCTAATAATGACTTTGTCACTTTGTCACATCATCATTACTTCAGCCATTCACCATCGTTGTTGCCCCTTGATCCATGACCCTTTGTGATAAGTTTGTAAATCATATTTTTTATACTGCTCAACCTCTCAGTAAAATATAATGGTGGCACGAGCTCTCTCTTGGCCCAGTCGAACGACTCCCTCCTCCCTGGTAGGACAACTTGGCAGAATCAACCGGCCACCTGTTGCTTAGTTACAAAGTTTGATACTACTTGTCGCCTTAAACATAATGATAAGCCTGGCCCACCCAATCACAACCCTTTTTACATCTACCATGTAAATTTGGAGGAAATCAAATGATCTCCTTTATTTACAGGCATAGATAGTGTCACTGATAGTGAGCTAATTACGTTTGCCTTGAATGACAACATGGACGGTCATCCGCTCAAAGACTGTGCGTCAGAAACCTGCCTCTTGACTGTACTTTACTATTTGCAGAAAATTTAAGGCAAAAGGGTCATCAGGGTTGACATGGCAACTGTTTCCTTTTCTTATCTACTTCATCATATAGCCTCTTTACAGGAGGAGGGCAACAGGGTTACGGCTTACGTCATTTGGTCATTAATTCTGTATTGAAGCATTTAGAATAATTACAATTGTCAGTAAAATATTTCTCCTATTAGTAGGAAGCTGTGCTATCAGCCATTGGCCAATCAGGGGCTGCCCCATCAGGCTTCCAGAAGCTCGAGCCCCAGAGATGGCTGTATTACTCGTGGACGTGTGAGGATGTGCTGGTGTGTTTGTTTTTTTGTACTGTGGTGTGTATGTGTCAGAATGTGAGAAAACTGTTACCCAATTAGAATGCACAGTGTATATATGTTTAAATTTCTACCATTTACACTCTAACGTCTGTCATTATATTTTGGGAAAAGATAGAGAATAACTATTGGTCAGTGAGTAGTCTTATTAGGTTCTTGCTTTGTTAGAAGTTGTTGTGTTGCTCCTGCCCCAATACTGATCCTACTTGTACCTGGGCATTCACTGGAAGCTCAGCTTCGCCAGTCTTATGCCAAGCTGACTCCTTGACAGCATGTATGTTTGTAATGTGCGATTTGCCTCACCTGTACTTCGCTTTAGATAAATGCATCTACAAAATATGAAAATGAATGTAAATGTGATGACCAACTGACCTTATTTTTGTTAAGCAGAACTGAGGCATGGGAACTTTATCTAGCGACACCCAGAGCTTGCTGAGCTGGTGTGTCAACTGTCAAAAGGAACTGTCTGATGTTCACTGCTACTTCCCCTCCACCTCTCGCTCGCTCTCTCAGTGACTGATGAAATCAGTTTTAGATGAGTTACTTACTTACTGAAGTTATGCATTGTCGACTTTTTAAGTGAAAGTGACTTTTACTAATTTGAAAACGTTTTCATATGTAGATGTACATACGGTACATATCCAAATTCTTAACTGCTCCATTATCTGTCAGCACTAGTTCATAGGTCTTAAAAACCAAATAGTCAATCCATCCATCTAGCCAGTCAACTTATTTAGGGTCATCAAGAGCCTGTCCCAGCCAACAAAGAGCACAAGGCTAGAGTACACCCTGAATGGGATACCCATCCATCACAAGGGACATACTGTATATTACTGTATATTTTTCGTCATTAACGGAACAATGACAGCTCTGAAAGACTCTCTGCCATTTGACAGATTAGAACACTGAGGGCTATCTGCCACAACTTTTAGTAATTCTCACCCCTGTCCAGTTGGTGGTGAATTTGCATATTAACTAGCTATGGTCTAGTCTTGACTTTGAGCTCACATGTATGACCTCATTGTCTAGCTGGCTTTAGCCATTGCGTTGGGAAGCTATATTGCTAAATACCATTGCAAAATGTCACAGTGATAGCATCGACCATATCCAGTGCTATCAATGACCACATCATCAACAGCAGATATGTCTCGACACTGGTGAACTTGGGGGGGGGGGGTTTACAAAGGAGACTTTGTTGGCTGGAACAGGCTCTAGATGACCTTGAATAAAATAAGTGGTGTCCCTATGGCTGAAAGAAACATTGCTAAAGTGTCCTTTAGAGTGGAGAAAGTGCTGCTATTGGCTGCCCTTCACATGTTTAGTGCTGTCTGTGGTGCCCCCTTCATGTGAGATGATATGTCCTACAGAGCAAGAGAATGTGATGAAATGTCTTAATGAGTGTCCTTCTTGTGGAGAGAATGTGATGCAGTGCCCTACACCATGCCCTTACAGTGGTCTACAGCCCCTGTGTGTACCCCCCATTACGGTGCCCCATTATGCCATGCAGTTTCGCGGTACGCATGATGAGATCGGTGCCCCACTGTGCCATGCATGCAGTTTCGCGGTACGCGTGATGAGATCGGTGCCCCACTGTGCCATGCATGCAGTTTCGCGGTACGCGTGATGAGATCATATGTACCATCTATAGGTGTTCATATAAGTGTGAGAAAATGCGATACCCAGGTTGGCTCAGTAACCAACGTTAAACATTGGTTGAATAATCTTGATCAGGGATAAAGACTACTTCACTATACATAGCTTACCGTTCTGCTGAGGTGTACACGGCATGCAACAGGCTCCCTATTACTTTTTCGCCCCTACCCTTCAGACAGCCAGTGCGTCTATGGCTGAGAAAATGCCGATCACATACCTGCAAAATCTATGAGCTTGTTCTGTATTTTAATTACTATAAAAGAATTAAAACAAGTGAATGAAAATTAAATGCTAGTAGTCTCATCATTTGAAAATCAAAATTAAAACGATGGGTAATGATCTATTGTGACATAATTTTTAGATCTTATCCGTCAAAATGATAGAAAACTAGAACATCTAATGTACAGCAGAGTATTCAAATGTTATGGAGTGGGATTCAAACCCCCATCCCTGGAGGTATAATGAAACAGCGCTACCCAATGGACAAACCATTAAAAATACAGCTGCTATTTCTTCTTTTAATGTGGCATATCTTATTTAAGAAAGGACTCAGACTTGCACACTAAACAACACACAATTTCACAAGATCACAAGTATCTTCAGGTTTCATTATGTGTGATAAGTGTTTTAAACCTCTCCTATTAAGAGTTACTATAATTTTTCAATGTAAGATTACACAGCACATCATAAGATGCTAGCAATACATTCCAGTTCTTTTTATTATGACTGCAGCAATGTGGAAAACCAGGAAGTAGGGTTGTATTTTAAATACCATATTGTTCTAGGGATTTCAATGAAAAACATGTTTTTCCTGCTCCTTTAAATTCTGTGAATTATTTGTTGCATGTCTACTGGTTAGTTAAACTAGATCATTACCTTCTTTGTCTGTTGAGGTTTGCAAATGACTGGGACTCACACCCAGTGACTTAAAAGGTTATGAGACAGCCTGAGGCACAAACCCCTAAATGAGTGGTTTGAATTACTGATATAAAGCAAACTAATATAAGTACATATACATATATAACAAGGTGTAACAAGCTTGTTGATGGTTATAGGAAGCGATTGGTTTCAGTTATTTTCTCCAAAGGGTGGGCAAGCAAGTATTAATTTGAGGGTGCCAATAATTTTGTCCAGGCCAGTTTTTGAGTTTTGTGTGAAATTATATCAAATTTGGCTTTTTTTTCTTAGTGTTTTGTGTTGTTTCAATGCACATAAAGGAAACAAACATGCATATGCCAAAAGATTTGTAATTGCAAACAATTTTCTGGGAGAAATGGTGCATTTTCTGGAAAAATTCCAGGGGTGCCGATCATTTTGGCCATGTTGTATATTAATGTTGCACCATAATAACATGTATCAGTATGTTAACATAACATATATTGTTATATTAACATATAACAATATATATCTAAATATATATTATTATGATGCAACATTAAGTGTCTTGTTTTAATCTGTCTAGGCTGTCTTTAACCATGCCAATTACAGCTTCCTTCAATATTCTTCATTACAGGGTGCATGGCACCCTTTAATATCTTTCACTCCTGGCCCAGAGATACAGCTGCCCACCGGAATTTCCCCAGTGGCCAGTTTGTCTCTGTCAGTCTGTAAAGGAGCCACTCAAGCTCAGTTCAATGATGGCAAATGACTGCCTGTGTTCCTATGCGAACATCTGGGCTTGGACACGTCTTAAATTAGACTCTTATCAGAATAATCTTCTTTTAAAGGATGATAACAGTTAAGGGAATGTATCTAAGCCTTACTAAGAGTAGTCCCAGTTCACTAAAGGTTTGTTTGTTTTAGTGATTGTCACAGATATCTGTCGTATTTACTCTTCTGCACTTTTTTTAATGAGGCTGAATGACGTGTCCTTTGATTTGGCGAGGCCATAGTACTACAGTCCTGCTGTGATAGATATGAAACGTCATGCAGAAATGTATAAATGCAGCTATTACGGAAAAAACACTACTTCTATATAATATAAAAAAACAAGCAATGAATGCATAGACAAAATCAAGGGACTAAAACGTTCATTTGCTATCCCTAGATTGATGTTGGTCATTAGAAGGTACCTGACTCTACAGCATTTCGATACGTTGCGACGGTCATTCATTTATTGCCGTCAAAATGCACGCTCTCTTCCGCTTTTTAGGGGCTTCTTTCCAGCGCATCAACATCTCACCTATGGGTATGTAAGGCTAGCACGCTTAAAAACCCCATACCGCGTACGGTTCCTGGTCGCGAACCACTCCCAGACACAAGCCGGAGCCCGGCAGGCACGCAGCGGCGCATTCACTTCCAGGTGCCCCGGACTGCGGTCCAGTCACAATTCAACACGAACGGCGTAGAGGCTGATAAAAGCGCATGCGCAGTGCGCCCGGCCTCTCCGGTTCCTGCGCGCAGTGCCACGTTAGTCGCGGCAGACACAAATATACGGGCACCCCCAGCCAAGCGAAATCATCGTAATCCCGCAGCTACGCCGCTTCCCTTAGGCTCGCCCCTATCAGTGTGTAGCTTGTATCGTCTGCGATCTCTCTTTTTTTTTTAAAGTCATTGAAGACCGGCGCAAACATGTATAAGATTTTAATTTTGTGCACTCTGGCCGTGGCTAGCAGGGCTGAGATCGCCGAGGAGGATGATGTTTTGGTCCTGAAGAAAAGTAACTTCGACGAGGCGCTGAAGGCGCACCCCAACTTACTTGTTGAATTCTGTAAGTACGGCTCCGGCCGACGGTGATGTGCGCGGAGTTCGGGGCCGGCGGCCCGCTTCGCCCCGAGTGTACGCGGAGGTCTGGCGGCTCGCCTACGGAGCTGTAGTAGCTAAACGAGTGTAACCGAGTCCGGACTGCTCGGTGCGGACCGGAACCCGCCGTGCACTCGGTGCACTCCCTCCGAACAGGGTCTGCCCGGCGGCGGATCCGCGCAGGCGTTTGACATTGACCGCGGAGGCGGTGTAAGGAGCTGTCCAGCCGAATGCATGTCCGTGTCCATCTGATTCGGGCGCTTTTTTTCATTTAGGTTCTTTATATAGCTTCAGTATGGAGCTGATTATAAGAATATCCCGTTTGTCATTACTGGGCAGTGTACACGGGTTTGTTTGTAGTGCTGTTGGGTTATGGAGTATCTCCATGCCACACTGCATGTTACTATGCCGGATGATAAGTACGGGCTGGAAGTCCTGAGTCGCTGCCCAGATCGTGTTAAGGGAGCCACATGCTTTGGTCACGCTTGTTTTGTCTGTATAATGCTTCGGGCTCTGCTCTTTTAATGCCCCCCTTAGTCATTATGCATGTCTGTGGGATGGTGATTCCGGCAGCCCCCTAAGGCTGACGTGTTTGGTGCTCGGGACCTTTTGCTGCATTTCCCTTTTTGGGAACCTGCATGTTCTGCGTCGATTGTTTAGATTTCGGCGGTTTCTGGGCGAGAGCCCCTTTGCGGATGCAGTTTGCCAGCAGCGCTTATAAAGAGGCGTGTGAGCTTCACGTAAGCGACGCGGACTTGCGTCTGGTTGCACGGTTTCTGAACTGCACTGAAGAAAATGCCCCCCCGCTCCATTTTGTCGGTTTGGAGGGCCATCCAGCGATGCCTCCGCCGGACACGGTCAGCGCTGCCCCAGGCTGCGAAGCTGACGGGCCCAATGGCCAATCAAAGGGCTGCCCGGTTTCGATCCTCCAATGAACTCCCCGGGGGGGCGGGCCCAAGGCGCTGTTTGCTCACCGTGTTTGCGAGTCGGGTGGGACCGTCGGTGGGATGGTAGGTTGACGTGTACTTTCGATTTGCGGTAACTATCCCCCAAAAAGTTCCGTGGGACGTGAGTTCCCCCACGTATGGGAATTGCACAGTGGAAATGGGTTGGTTTTAGGTCTGCACCGTAGGAGCCCTTGAGATCCCTCTGGTTGTGAACAGAACTTTTACAAACTTTCCTATGACTGTAAATATTAATCTACGGGGAAGTGAACATTGGACCTGCTGATCTGGCACTGTTAATTTCGATCATTGGGATATCGCGACACGTTGCAAAGCGTAATCCACCTTTGGTGTGTCTGCGTCATGTTATTGGCTAACTACCTTTTTATTATGAACCTGAACAGCTGGCATTTCTTGCACCACTGAATAGGTGCTTGCTAATACAGCCTGCTGAGGAATTTACCGGTTTCTTTCTGTTATACCCCACAGAATAATGATGCCCATAACGTGGATGGATTGTCCATGTTTATTCTCTAAAGCAGCAAATTTGTGTTTGAAATTCTGCTGTAATGCTTCAAGTTATGACCCCAGTGTTATTCCCAGTGAAGCCGATCTGTTCATTGCCCCCCAACTGATGGCCATTCTGTGCTGCGGCCCTTTAAGATGCCCCCTGGTGCGGCCATTGCAAGGCACTGGCCCCAGAGTACGCCAAAGCGGCCGGCACCCTGAAAGCGGAAGGCTCTGACATCCGGCTGGCCAAGGTCGATGCCACAGAGGAGACGGAACTGGCACAGGAGTTTGGCGTGCGGGGATACCCAACCATAAAGTTCTTCAAGGGGGGAGAGAAACAGTCCCCCAAGGAATACTCTGGTAAGTATTTTTATAAATGAGCTGAATTTATTATTAGCTGGTGGTCACAAACCTATACCAGCCTAGTATTTTGTAATACTATTTATTCCTTTAATCTTTTTCTTTGTGTATAAAGTTAGCATTAGTTTTAAAAAAAGTAGCCCTGACTACTGAATTGGCCAACCCGTTTTACAAAACATATTTATAAAATAAACGGCAGTAGTACATTGACGTTAAAGATTTGGTGCCGTGCTGGTGCCCCGTCTGTGGTGGTTTTCGGTCACGGCTCGGCATTTCATTCATTCTGTCTGGCTGGGAGGTCACTGGCGTGGCTGCGCTCCCAGCCAGCTCTGTGATGTGCGGCTCCTCACGTTGACTTTTGGCCCGGGGGGAGGGGAGGGTGGGGGGCGGGGCGCCTCTGTGGGAAGGTCCTGAACGGCTGCCAGGATCTTCAAGACTAGTCTTAAAATACGCGCCACATGCCTTCACGTCGCAAATTTATGGTTTGTTGCGTGCCGCTTCATCATAGCTTCCTGTTCTTGTACTGTGGTCATTCTTCCTACCTGATGAATACAGGCTTCCTCCCATATACAGAGTTATCTAGTTTTGGACAAAAGAGCTGCCCAAAGTAGTTCTTTTATTGAAGGAAGGAGAACTTGTACCATTGGAATTTTTTAAAGTTTTGATTCCCAGAGCTAGATGCCTTGTATATAACACTCAATGCTCTGTGGTAGAATGGATGGAATTATGCTTGGGCAGTTGTGCAGAAAGTCCCCATCCTCGACCCTCTGTCCCCTCCTGCAGCCGGCAGACAGGCTGATGACATTGTGAGCTGGCTGAAGAAACGCACGGGCCCTGCCGCCACCATCCTCGCTGATGTCACCCAGGCGGAGTCCCTGATAGCAGACAATGAAGTTGCGGTGATCGGCTTCTTCAAGGTCAGCCTGTCTTGCCTTTTGAATGAGTGGGTTTGGGAATCATTGGCTGGGTGGTAATTTTGGAGCCTCGGCATGGATCCAGGGTAGAGTGTCTTGTTTCTCCATTAGGTTTGCATGCTGTTTCTTAAAGTGCTTCATTTTAAATTTCTGTAAAGGGATGATTTCAGAGTTGAGCGGCTGGGTGGAAAATCATTCTTGCAAAATTCATGAAGAGGAAAAGGTTTGTTTGTTTTTCGTTGACTAGGATGCCGAGTCTGAAGGCGCCAAAGCCTTCCTGAAGGCTGCTGAAGCTGTAGATGACATTCCCTTTGGCATTACCTCAGAAGATGCACTTCTCTCCAAATTCGAGCTGTCCAAAGATGGCGTCGTCCTCTTCAAGAAGGTATGGTCTGACTGGCGTCTGTACAGCTGTTACCGGCCAGAGTCTCCCTTCTGCCTGGTGTTGCATGTTTTGGGAATTCGCACATTACCTCCAACAACTGACAATTAGTATGTGCGCGCAGGGGTGGGGGGGGGGTGCGAACGGTAAGAAGAGTGTCTAAGCTTTTTTAAGCTTATCCTGCCATGATCAGGGTCTCAATTTAACTGGGGGGGGGCATGTCCCCCCCCGGCCGTGTGTGTACTAAGAGGTGGGTTTATAGTGTAAAATAGACCTATCCTGGGTAATAATTTTAAAGAGATCTCGGGGGGTTCCCCTGTATCTATTTTGTAAGCATGGTGGAATAATCTTTCCATATTTAGGTTTCATCTCATTGATGGCTACAAAAATAGACAGGTCGAGTCCCCAGGGAATGCATCTGGAGGGCATACTGTCTCATCCCGTCTGCTTTTTGGGGACATGACTGTCCTGTGGAGGGAGGGAGGGTGATCACACCTGAATTGCATTTCCTGGCTGAATATACTGGGATATGTGATTCAAGCAAACTGGCACTGGTGACTATCTCAGAGACATGAGCTTGGGTGTCCTATGGTTTGCCCCACTCTCTGGGCTTTAGATGTACAGCCCGTTCTAGCATTTTCCAGACCTGTTTGGTGTGCCCAGTCTGGATTTATTCTAAACTGGAGGAACACTGTCCCATTCAGATTTTGTTGTGTCCGTTTCTCAGTGCGGTTCCCTGAATGTCCTTGCCACTATTCAGATTTCCATTTGGAGATTTTTGCGTTCCTCCAAAGCGGCGCATGAGTGAAATGCAATTTCTGCCTCACTAATGAGCAGACGTGAGCTCTTCCCTGTGTGTCCATTCAAGGTGAAATTTGTCCATTTTGGATTGTGATTGTCACTTGGGAGTGGAATGTGTGTGTTTTTTTTTTAATGGACTGCCATTTTGCTGCTTAAATGGCAGTGTTGTGTGATTTGCTATAAAGGGCAGGCGCTTATTTCATTAATGTCTTGGTAACCTATGGTAGGACCTGGGCGGTATAATCAAACGTGATTGGCCAGGCTCGTACACCCAATGTCCATGTGCACATGGGCGCAATGTAAAGCGGTTTGTTGTGAGAAATGCGGTCTACTCCCCTTTAATTTTGCTTAAAAACCGAAACTGTGTTAACGGTTTTATGGCTGGCTTTAAATGTGACCCATGTCTCTGGATTTCTGGTTATTCCACGGCATGCAGAGGTCTGCCAGTAAATGGCCTCAACGTTTAACAGCTGTGCCTCTCTGAATAGTTTCTCTGCTGGTCAATGTCAGCAATTCTGATCTGTCCCCTCTTTAGATTGAGGTATCATGGAGTTCCAGTCGTTTACCGACACGAGTACTTTGTGCACTTTGGGAATGACTCTGGAACTCTGGCCTTCCAAAGATATCAACCTTGCATTTCCTTTAACTTTTGCAGATAGGTTGGCCGTCTGTTTTTGGAAGCTCGGCCCGAAATGTTCATGTTTCCCTTCATAGTTTGATGAGGGCCGGAACAACTTCGATGGGGAGATCAGCAAGGAGAATCTCCTGAGTTTCGTCAAAGCCAACCAGCTCCCCCTGGTCATCGAGTTCACGGAACAGGTAATCTCACTCTTCCCTTCTCCATTGCTCTACCATCTTAGCCCTGATATTTTTTACTCCCCCCCCCCGCCCCCCCCCCCCCCCCCTCCCTCCCCCTCCCTCCTCTTCCCCCCCCCCCTCCTACCCTCCCTTTTCTTCCTTTTCTCTTT
>JAODKM010000088.1:12273092-12284137 GCA_026780845.1 Petrocephalus sullivani | reverse complement strand
CCCAGCCTTAAGCCAGGGGAGAGGTGATGACAAAGGACAGAATCACGGACAACATGCAGGAAGAGTGTGCGCATGCGTGTGTGACAGTCAGACACATGGCCATGGGCCGAGGAGGCCTCTGCCCCCGCCGGCCTGCAGGAAAAGCTGCCCCTTGGCTGTGCGTCAGCCCTCACTACGGGCACCTGCCATCACCGCCGGCGCTCTGCCATCCTGCCTGCGGGATCCAATCGCGTCGCCCGCCCTTAAAGGGCCAGCGCGCCCCGCTCGGAGGCTTCGCGCGCTCGGCTGCCACTGTGTCGCCTTAACAGCCTAGCTGTCACCTTTCCGGGATTATCACCCCCCCCCCTCGTTAGGAGGACAGCGACCACTGGGCCATGACCGAGGGAAAAACGGGACCTGCTGCTGCACACCACAGAGCTCCACTCTCACCTTAACCTTTAAAACGGCCCACAGCGGGCAGTCTGCTCCCTCCCATCTCTGCCACAGGTCCCGCCCCTTACCCAGTGTGGAGTGCCCCCTACCTCGATCTCCTGCACCTGCTCCTCATTGGTGATGTACATCTGCTGGAGGGAGTCCTCCAACTCCTTGTTCCGCTCTAGCAGGGTCTTCCCCAGTTCTGCAGCCAGGTGGAGGTCTAAGGCCAACAAGAAAAAAAAAGTGCATGGGGGGGGGGGGCCGAAACCTGATATAAAAGGTTAAAGTTTCTTTATTCTCGATAAGATGACCTGATCAGCTTGGAGATCCATAAATCAGGCTGACATCATCAACAACAGTATGCAAATGATCAAATTATCCCTCAGAGGCAGGGCAAGGTCACAATATTGACTGATGACTTGACAACTCAAACGGGCCGCCCCCGTCCAGCAGAGCAGCGTCCGTGGGTCACTTCTGTATGACTCAGCACCGTCCCCCCCCCCGAGTCCCATTCCAAGTCCACAGACCCCCACCTCAGCAGCCGTGAACCAGCTCATCGGACTGTCACGGCGAGCGAGATGGCGAGAGACGGGGTCCAGGTCCCTCGGCAGACCCCAGCAACCCCAAGCTGCCATTTCTGACCCCCTCTGCTCCCCGATTCACATGGAACATCTCCGTCATCCCTGGCCGTGGGCAGCCATCCCCCGTGGAAAAGCAGCTCGCACTCATTTCAGGCCAAACCTACTAAATGATTAATAAATAAACGGCCTGGCCATTTGGCGTGGGAGCTTCAGGTCACAGGGGTTACTTACGCTGCGTCACAGTGCCGGCTCCTCATTCTCAATGACAGGTGAAGGCCGAGCTTTTACGTACTTTGCTGTTGCCAGCGTCCCTGTGCCAGGGCTTCCTGTTTTAGCTCATTTTGGTATTACATCTCTCCTATGCCACAGTCTCCCGTAATGCAGAAAAATCACAAAGCCGGCTGCCAGCTGCATCATCTACAGTGACTATAATTGCTGAATCCACAGGCAACCTCCTTCGGCACTGGGGGGGGGGGTTGGGGTGTCACTGCTATGACCTACCAGCTAAGGGCACTGGGTACCAAAAACGCAGCATGGGTGACCTGCCCTCGCATCAGTGACTGATGGAGAGAGAGACGCAGAAAGCCCTGCGATCAGGCCAGGAAGATGACAGGGCCATCGCCCGTCAGGGGAGGAAGACTCTGAAAACCAAATGAAGGTCAACAGGACGGCAGAATGAGGGGCACATTTGGCCAAAAACGAACAGGCCAGGCGACGGATGAGAGCAAACCAAAAAAAAAATGACTAAATTCTGTTTAGTCAACGAAACGTGTCCGAGAGAACCCCGTCAGCAGGAACAAAAAGCAAGCTAGAATGCCAGCTTGTCGATCTGTCACTGCTCCCTCCCGAGACATTTATATTTGGGAACCGGGAAGCCTGATCGGTATTTATATCTGCGTCTGTGATAAGCTGAATGTACATTGTGCTGGAAATGACCAGAACAGACAAAGAAAAATCAGGCGGGATTATTAACTAACCTTTTTCTTTGTACTGCATCTCACACATTCCCGTGTCCGTCTTGCGTTTCACACATATCTTTGATTCCCTTCCAGCCTGGCTGCTCGATGAGAAATGCGCTTAAACAAATATGTACTGTGTGCATATCAATTATATTTATACGCCTGCACCAAGTGCCCTTCAGCGGTTTCAAAACAAATAAATATCTTGGCACCATAATTAATTCCCAGGGTTAAACACGGTGACAGACTGCCATGCCTAAGACGTGATAACGGAAAACGGCATAGACATGAATAATTCAACAGCAGGACCCAGCAAACAGTGTGCAGACCTAATTCTGGGGGGGGGCTCCAGGAAGCACCAGAGAGACATGCTGCAGTCATCTCCATTTATCACTAGTCTGGACGGGCTGTGGGGCGAGCAGACCCTGTCAGGTTTCTCCCCGGCAGCTATGGGGGATGCGGACAGAAGAGGAAAACGGGCACATCTCCCCACCACCAAAAGGGGGCGCCAACACCAATGTTAACGTCGCTATTAATTTGCTAATGCTAAGGCCACCGCTTGGGACGTGTAACAGAAGTTATTTCAGGCGCCGGGAGACTAAGCTGGTCTCTTACCTTAATGAATGACACAAAAATGTGATTCACTCACACACACAGGGACAGAGTGTACCCAGAATGCCCTGGGAGCAGTAGGCTAAAGCCAACAAGGACACTGATGACAAAACTGCAAATCGCACTTCTACAAATGCAAAGAAATGCAACAGGAACTAGAGAGCCAGCTCCTCCGAGACCCCTAAAAGTGGGTCACCCGATGTGCCCTTACTAGCCGACTTCAGGCGCATGGGACATACACAGTACCATTCAGCCTCCAGGTCTCTGGCCAAACGGCTTCCGTCCGTGCTCTCTTGAGGTGGCTTGTTCCTCATTGATGCGGACACTAGGGGGCACTATTGAACAAAACAGGATGGGTATGTGAGAGGACCAGCAGGTATGTGACTCAGGTGATTTTTATTGGGTCTTCCACTGAAAAATAATGTCAAAAGCAAAAGGTGAATATCTGACTGAATTCCCGTGTACACTGGTTATTTTTCAGATGGAAAAAAACCCCAGAATAAAATAGCATGCTGAAATGAGCACTGCTAGACATGCAGCCTCAACGGAGAGCCAGGAGGGGCCCGTCACCCTCCACCACAAAGACGTTGCATGAGCTGCACTGATGCAACTTATGCGACGCTGCAGCAGGTGCAAGGGACAGCAAGGACAGCGTGGCGGGGGGCCCAGACGCAGCTCCGGGGGGGGCACAGAACTGAATAATCAGTAGCCGTCCCATGGACACAAGATGCCTCCCCCCCCCCTCCCACCGCCTGGGAGGTGTGGCCCTGCCTGGAGTCCCCTAATCCGATTATACCGAGCTTAGCGGCGCGGAGTCAAACGCCGAGCTCCGCGGGCGCGTTGGGCCGGCCGGCATGGGCCCTGGCGGGTCCGGGCTGGGCGTGTGGGCAGACAAAGGAAGCAGTATGCCTCACAATACACGTTTGTTTTCGGCTCTTCCGTGGAGGACCCTCCATTCTTCACCACCGGCTCCCTGCCGACCCCGCGGCGAAATTTAAATAGGACGTGCAAGTACTGGGCCGTGACCAGAGACATCCAGTCCAGGGCGCTTTGCTGGAGCCCCTCCGGTAATCGGACGGGAGGTGCGGTCACATGGAAAACGGCTAAGGGGGCCTCCTGGAATGACTTCTGCGAGGGAACAAAAGGTCACGTTTAGGAGATTTCAGACCACAGGCTGCTCCCCTTCCTCCTTCTCCCATCGACCGCAATCGAGCCGATCGATTGGGGCAGACGTCCTGGGGCCAATGAGCACCGGCAAAGGCGAGGCACACTAGCGTAGCAGTGACCCGGGACCTCGCTTCCGTCCTGAATAACTGAGCCTCACGACCCAGAAACAGTCAGAGGCAGTTAGAGAATGACACGTTTATTTTAAGTACTTTCTGTTTTTTTTTTTTTTAATTAAGGGAAGTGGGCCGCTAACATTTCATCAGAGAAGCAGCAGGACATGAACAAAAAAAAATTTAAATCAATAACAAAAAAAATACTATGCCCTTCCAAACTGTACAAAGAGGAGCTGCAGACTTGCACAGGATTGGAATCTGGCATCGTTTATACGTCCCTGGCATCACCTGCGTGCTCTGCAGCAGAATCCCTCATCCAGCGTGCCAGGACAGTGAGGGACAATGCAGGGGATGGGAGGTGTTTGCAAAGCAAGGTGCTGCTCTGTACTATGCAGTTAAACGTCCCCATTTCTCAGCATCTCTCACTTTGCTTAAGATCAAGCCCATGACTGTGTGTTGCTGTCACACCTGTGAGCTAAATGTCACTGAAAGATTGGTGCTACTGACTGGGATTTATACACATTTAATGCTTCAATTCCTTTATAATTCTA
Source organism: Petrocephalus sullivani (assembly GCA_026780845.1). Taxonomy (NCBI): domain Eukaryota; kingdom Metazoa; phylum Chordata; class Actinopteri; order Osteoglossiformes; family Mormyridae; genus Petrocephalus; species Petrocephalus sullivani. The sequence continues at coordinate 12,279,740 of JAODKM010000088.1, read as the reverse complement.
CAGTCCTTCCAAAGTTTTTTTAACGCATTTTTTTTTTCTTTGCAACTAACCAGCCTCTGATGTTTTTCCCACAGCTTCACAGTCTCAAGCTGAAGCGTCTACAGAGTAAAACGATTCTGTGACTCCGGCTCGCTTTGCATCTCTGAAAGCCACCAAAATCGTAACCTTCACACAGATGGCTGGATATGAGAACAAGTTGAAACAACTTTCCGTGTGATTTATCCGCGCATCCTGGGAAGCCCCTCCCCCCTCCAGTAGCATTCCCAAGGTGTCCTTCGTTCCAAGACACACATCTGCCTCGGATCACTTTTCTGGGAATCACCCGCTCTCTCTGGGCTGCATTTCCTAGCTTAATTCCGAGCGTCTTTTCCGAGTGCCTGATCAGGCCCTTATTCCTGTCCTGTATCTCCTGTACCCGTCTAGGTGCCTTCGCAGCAAAGCCACCTCTGTGCTGCCTCCTCCTCCTGGCAATGTCACGGTGTCCCGCGGCTTGGCACTTCCACAGCAACGCCGACGCCATCACGGTGGCTGAAGGCATCGCCTGCACTGTGGTGCCACAAGGTCCCCGACTGCACAAGGGAGAGCGTAACCGAGCTCCATCTCCACCCCACTCACTCACCCTCAGCCTTTTCTCCCCTGCTACTCTAATAAAGAGAACATCAACTACTTAGGGACCCTGGTGGAAACGGTTATAATTAGCCTGAAAGGACGTGCAGTATATCAGACAGGATTGTGGGAAATAGGAAAGGGGAAAACAAAAGATGAAGAATTAGACGGTCTGCTCTGTAAGATCACTGTAAATGAATAAGGAGGCTATAACACGTGTTATTTCTGAAGGAAATGTTTTCAGTATGTGAAAATTAACCAAAAGGCCAAAAGTATCACAACTTCAGGCAGCACCACGCATTCACTGCACTAGAGAAAATCTCCCAAACTATAGCTGTGCACGTTTACTTCACAAAGCCGTGGTTACATACAAGGTTTAGGCCAGTAAATTGTCAGATATAGGTGACATTTACCGGTTTAATAATCTGGGTAATTTAAATAAACATGTGCAGGTTTAATTAGTTTGACCCGAAACCTGGCACAGTCCAATTTTAGTGACCTCAAGGGATGTATGGAATATAAGGTAACCAGGATTCCCATTCCCCTCACCAGCAAGCAGATGGCCCTTTAGAACTTATATTTACATCCTTAGCGGCTAATTATTGCACGTCAGTCTCTGTTTCCAAGGTTATATTATTTAAATGTATATGAAAAAACTCCCGGCATGTCGGCGCCAGATTTCCCCCCAAGGAGAATAACCTTTAAAAGCGAGGAAGCGCACAGCCACAGAACAATGAGCGTCCGCGGGTACGGGGTATGGGGTATGGGGGACGGGGGTCGCGGCCGATGCGCAGCCGGGCAGCGGATGCGCGCCTCCGCAGCTGCGCGCACGGCTGCATCTGCACCGCAGCCGAGGGCTCTCCTGCACCCCCCAAACGTGCCGATCGCATTACGTCCGATCTCACTTCGTCCCCCCCGATACCAGCAGCTCGCGTCCTTTGTCGCCGGGGCGAGGACGTCCGGGGGACGGCATGCAGCAGGGACAGGCAGCCCCAGCTCCGGCCTCCAAAGCCCCGGCTCCGGGAGCCTTTGTTCGGCCGCGGATACGGGTGCATGCCGCGGCCGCCTACCTACCCTGCTCCAGGTCCTGCTGGTCGTACCACGGCTCCTCTTCCTCCGTCACGAAGTCCTCCATCCTGCCGGCGCTGAGCATGGGGAGCAGCCGCCAGGCGGAGCGGCGCTTTTACGGGCAATCGGGGGTCCGGCTCTCGCCTTCTAGCTCATCGTGTTATTTATTTCTGGGGGTGGGTCCGGGGGGGTCCGCTCCTCGCTCGCACGCGCTCGGTCCCGGGATCCTCGGAGTCGCGTCTTTTTGTGATGTTGCAATTAAAAAGGTGTCGGCGCCGGGGAGAAAGTGAACAAAGCCCGCATCAGAGCCCCCGGATCAGCGGGGCGAGAATGACACGACCGTGCTGGCGTAGGAGGACCACACTCCGCTTGTATACAATAATAACAATGATGGTAACAATAGTAACAATAATAACAATAATAATAATAAACGCTGGGCTTTGTGTCCCTCCGCGTCCGATCCGATCGCTTTCTCCAAAGCAGGAGAATCACGCCGAAACACTGATTGCAATCTAAGTAAGGCTTAATGGGCCGAAATGTAAGTGGCGGCCATGCGCGATGGAGACAGACGCGTCCGCCCGTGTGCGCGTTTCGGCTGGCAGAAAGTCCAGCAGGACGCGCACTTCGCGGTAGCTGCGCGCCGCCGAGCCCGAAAGAGCGCACGAACCGAGGTTTTAGAAATGTATTTTCATAGGTCTCCAGCTGTTATCTCACTCGGGCCCCCCTCCTCCCTGTGCTTTGCACCGACGTCTCCCTTTAGTACGCTTTCGGGGGGGGGGGAGGGAGAGAGAGACTGACTTCATCTTTCTCATCCTCTCCCGAGCAGACGTGGCAGATGCTGCAGCCCCCTCCTCCCTGTCACAGATGGAGGGAAGCGCAGGATCGCAATAGCATGTTCTTTCCTCGATTATTATAGGCTGGAATATCCAGGGTCCTCCTCTGAGCATCTATTATTTAATCATTGATATCATGACTTCAGAGATTCACTTAGGCGCCCGGCCGGGCTCCCGACTAGCAGTACAACTCCTGTTACGAACACTGTAATCATCTTGCCCAGGATATCAGAGTGGAATACTTAATGGCCATTAGCCATGCATTTCCTGCTGAAGAACTAAACCGTGTAATTAGTTTAGGCCGTGTAGCCAGTGTTACTGATGTTTACTCCTTGTTCTGTATCTTGATTTCCTTGAAGATATCAACCTGAATAAAACTGCTAAGAAAATCGTCTCCACATATTTTTTTAATGTTTATGCATATATTACTATACCCGATGTGATAGGAGCATGGAATATCCCCAATTCTTGGCAATTTCCTGTAAACTACAGCTAAAGCCTTTTAAACATTTTACTTGAAATTATTACCACATTATGTCATATACTGCAATTATATGTAGGATTCTTAGAGAAATACCCAGTGTTGGCCAATGCATCTTTAAATAGCTGGCACATTTATCCAAGGGCAGGGCTGCCGCTAAGAATGTTGGGCCCCATGAAAGCATATTATATTAGGCCCCCAAAAAACTGACATAGGTCAGGACTCAAGTTACACGACTCTCAAGTGAACTTGGGCTTCAGTCACAAATTTCACGACTTGTGACTCGACAGCAAAAGACTTGAACTCGAACCTGAGGGCCCATGACTTGAGACTTGATTCAGACTTGCAGTGTATTGTCTCAAGATTTGATTGTGACTCACCAAGAACTTGTTCCCATCCCTGCCGTACAACCCCTGTTATAGTAAAAAAGGTAGAATAATTTATCTCCATTAAAAGCCATGTGTCCACAAAGTACAAATGTAACCCTGGTAAAATTCTTTATTCTTCCAAAGAAACACAATGATTCAACACAATATAAAAAGAGTCCTGGTAGCAAAACAGAAGCTTGTCAATACATTATTCAGTTGACACTTATTCTATAGTGTGTTCCTCAATTAAGTAGTTGGGTATTTCATTGAATTATTTCAAGTTAATTACATTTGTTAAGAGTACAATGGCAGCCCCCCACCCCCGCCCTCATTCTCTCAGCGTGCCACTTCAGTCATTTCTTACAGGCCTCCCTCTTCATTCATGGCACCCACTACCTGATAGTGATAGTTCCTGATATTTCTACCTGATAGCAATAAAGACACTCACACAGTCAACAGCAGACCATATGTGAAAGGAACACAATTATGCATTTCCCGGGCCTGCTCGTTACAGACAGCTAAGGCTGCACATTGTCAGGCCCTTAGCTTAGCAGATTGATCCTCTTCCCTGTTGTCTTCATGGAAGTCGAGTTACTAAAAACTGACCGCTAGGTGGCGATATCGAAACAACTATGTTAGTTTCTGAATTAATTATTTATATACTGTACGGTTCACTAAATTATTTCCAGGTTTAAATTATTTTTGAATATGAATTTATTTGTGGTCATTTTTACAGTACTGGTGCATTCATAATACACTTAAGCCGTGCCAAAAAGCAAAATGGTTGGGTTCAGTTAAATAAGTTACCCTGCATGACTATAATCCAGAATATTGCTAAAAGAGCTCATACTTTTAAAGTATGCAGTAACATGACTTTTTCCATATATGGCCAGTGATGAATAACATAATGGAGAGGATGAACTGGGAGTTGTTGTCAACACTCACTCCCATGAATCCAGAATGAATCTGTTGCCTGGGATACCGAGAGGAATCCACAGGCCCAGGGGGACATATGATGGGGGGTCACTGCTAAGAAATATGTTGCATAATACAGTATGAGCCATTGTCGAGGCTCCACCCGGATCAATACAGCTCCCCGCTGTCCCTTAAGTCTCCAGTCCTAGATGGTGACATATGTAACCAAACTCTAGTAAGGTTTGTAATTTGCTAAGGTATGCTGGAGAAGTTGTAAATGGATTCTTTGAAACACTCTTAGAAAAAATGTACAGTTCTCCTTAAGTATGTAAAAACAGACTTCAGTGACATATCATCACACAACAAGCTTCATTGAGCTAGGTAGTTGAAAGCCAAGAAACTACAGAAAAGCCATGACAGATTTCACGAGGGCCTTTATGTTATGCACATTTCAAGAATATGGTTTTGACTTTAATTCTTGTAGAACAAGGAACTGGGCTATAGGTGACAATTGTAAATGACACACGCATGGGCCTCAATTTCACTGTTGACTACCTCTGTCTGTGTTATGCTGGAAGTCCCAGAACCATATCTGTCACTGTAATCAAGACAAGGAAGCTTTCTGGCAAAATATGTTGCTCTTTTCCCAAGTTAGACTGTACTAGTGATTTTTGTTCATGAACCCATGCTTATTTTGAACTAATTTTGTATTGGTTTTGGATGTTAGATACATTACCAGTCAAAAGTTTTAGAACATCTCAATTTTTCCATTTTTATTTGGCAGTTTTCAGTGATTAATGCCTCAATGCACTACAATTAAAGCATAAAATTACAAATAATTGGGGGAAAAATAAATCTTGGAATTGTCTTGATATAATTCAGATAACAGCCTACAATAGAATAAAATATTGTTCAGAAAGTCCTTCTCAGCACCGTCGCAGAAGTTCCCACAAATGTGATGCACTTGCAAGCTGCTTTGCCCTCAGCCTCCTGTCCTGTTCATCCCAGACCAGCTTGATGGTGTTTAGGCCTACCATCTTACTCTTTTCTTCTAAGGCACTTCTGCCAGTTTTGGGTCATTATCGTGCTGCATGATCAACCTTTGACCGACTAGATATCAACCAGAGGATATTGCACGGTGCTGCAAAAGGCTGTAGCAACCCTTTAGCCTCGGGGTGTCTCTCTGTGCAAGTCACCAACCTCTTCCTGTCCCTTTGCTCCAGTTTACTATGCGATTTCTCTAAAAGGAAGATCCACACTTAAGGGTTTTAATGGTTTATCAAGCTGTCTTAGCCTTTGTTAACTGCAGTTTTCTTGCTGTTGTAACAGCGAAATATTACTTTTGCCAGTGGTCCCAATAATGCTTCCGAGGCTGTCGCAACACGGCCCCACTCTGCTCTGCTTTGCTACAGACAGACAGTTTGTAAGCATAGAGGGTCTGCATCAACTCTCAACGCTCAATGTCCTTCCGTTGGGGCAGAAAACCTGCAAATTAAGCCATTTCTTGCTCCCTGGAAAAAGCCTTTAATAAAGTTGAAGCTGGTATAATGTCTTAGTTTTTGGTAACCTAAACCATTAACCTCTGCCGTCATATTCTCTAGACTTGAACTACTTAAATTTCAATACAACTGGGAAAAATGGGGGTGTTCTAAAGTTTTTGACCGGTAGTGTGCATTTTGAAAAACGATAAACGTGCAGCTGGCCTCCATTTTTAATTAGGGAAGTTCCATTGGCCCATTTGCTGTACCCATTTGTCCTATTCAGGGTTTTGAAGCTATCCCAGAAGCTACGGGTACAAGGCAGAATTGGGTGCCAATCCATCACTGGGCATTCACAATTTAGTAACTCCAGTTTACCTTAGCAAGTTATTGGTCTGTAGGGGGAAACTGAAGTACCTGGAGGAAACCTGAATCACTGCCATCCATCAGTGCCAGTCAGATTCTCAGTCAGTAATGACCCTGTTCCTGTTTATCCATGTTCGGTGCTGGGGTGGGCCGTGGCAGGACACCAGGTGGGGTGAATAATTCCAGAGACGCTATTTTCACAGCATCCAGTAGGGGGAAGCAGAGAGAGCGAGAAGGGAAAGTGAGGAATCAGGTTCAGGATTGAGTCATATCTCCCACAATTCACTTGGGTCTTGCTTGTGAATCACGAAACACGTTTTAAGAACGCGGCTGTCGTCAGCGACACTGAGGGATCTGGAGAGGAATGCGCATCAGTGCTAACGTGCGTGTGAATGTCTGTCTAAGACCCCTCTCCCCACATGTCTATATATATACTGTGCTGCTCTAATGTAGTTGATATACACTCACCGGCCACTTTATTAGGTAAACCTTGCTAGTGCCGGGTTGGACCCCCTTTTGCCTTCAGAACTGCC
>JAODKM010000088.1:12232242-12256923 GCA_026780845.1 Petrocephalus sullivani | reverse complement strand
GACGTGCCAGCTGCTTGCAAATCAAATCACTTACAGACCCATCGCTGCTCTGCACGTGTACCAAATTACATCCAAATTGGACCATTACTTCTGGGTGCTTAACTTTTTTTTTTGTCACTGAGTGTACTACTACTAGCATTTAGATTATAATTTATTGTGTATGTTTTTCAAAAATATTTTACGGCATATACAATCTATATAATCTTCTAACCTGATATTCTGGTCAATATTACATATAAAGCCATCCTGTCCAGGGTGAACACTAGTGAGGCAGCCTAATACATGTGCACCACAAATCCTTTAGAAGACGACGGCAGCTCCCCTGGACACTGTGCTCTGATGGACATGAGCTTACCAAGGGATATCTCTAAGGGCGACTCCCTTCTATGCGACAGAACAATGGAGTGTCTGCATGAGGCCACACCAGCCAACACAGGCCTCACTGTTGACTGTGGTAATATTGCTATTAAACATTAACCCAGCAACCTCTCTCCTACTGAGCAGTACAAACTAACGACAAAGGAGAGTGGTAGCTCAGAAAAATTCCAAATCTGTGACATTTTAGGAGATTCTTGGTGTAAAGCAGAGAGCTGGACTGCCAGACTTGGGAAAGGAGCTAAGTCTCCTGTGAGCTCACTCCAGCACAAAAAGCGAGGGCTTCCACTTTCTCCAGCTACACACGTGCGGCAGCTACCCAGTGCGGACGACATGGTGGTGGTGCAGAGGTGAGTGTCTGAGCGCAAGCTAGCACCAGAGAACCGTCCGAAAACCGCCTGGCTGTAGATGGCTTTGTAAGACACTTTAGAAATGACCCGCTGCAACATAAATGTTCAGAAATGTGATTAAAGAGAGGGAAGTGTGTGGAATTAAGAGGCTCCGCTTCCTGTTCAACATCTGCTGAGTGGAACGCCGCTCTGAGGACCTGCTTTTTCATGCTAGAGAGAACGGAGCCCTGGGTCTCATTTAACGCAACTTGGACATTCAGAAGTGATGGTCCAGTGACAGCAGGGGGGAAAAAAACTAAAGACCGACAAAGGAAACACTGAGCAAGAAGAGGGGTTTCTTAAGAGCGCAGTCTTACCGAAAGGCAGCATTCAGCGACGAATACGGGGAAGCTACGAGAGAGCGCTGTGATCTCTATTTAATGCAGAAGCCTAACAAGACCACGATTCTGAGCGACCTTTAGCCTGAGATGATCGCATCACCAATGATTCTGGTGAAGACTAAAGAGATTGAAACTCTTTTACTCCGTTCCGGCATTAATTCCTTTGTATTTGTCCCCGTCAAACTGCAGCACGCCTCTGTCGCCGGCCGACGCCGGAACAGCACCGGACTGGCTGGAGGGGGCGTGGCAGCGGCTGCAGGCGGAGCCCTGGGTGCTGGGCGGGGCCGTGGTTATTGCGGCGTTCCTGGCCGCGTTTCTGGCCCTACTGGTCTTCGCCCTGCTCTTCGGCTGCTGCTCCCCCCGCCCGGACAAGAGGGTCCGGGACAGGAGCAGGGTGCTCTAGAAGCCGGACGACACCTGCCACTGACTGGGGCTGCTGCCTGCGCAGCCAGAGCCCCCTGCTGGTAGGCGGCCAAGGACCAGAGCCCCCTTTCATCGGCGGGAAGTCAGAGGCTGAAGGGGAAGCATTGCTGCATCTCACACGGATAGCGGGCGCCCAACGCACTCGCCTCTGCAGCAGGTGCCTGCTGTAGTGTCAAAGTACATATAAATGCTCTCTTTCTGGTTATTACCACCCTCATTTGTCTTTTGGACCTACTTAAATGCCCATATGAATTAATAAACAGACTTCTAAAATACCTATGCTACATAATTTAATAGGTAATGCTTTATAGAAAGGCAATGGAGGAACGCTTCCAGAATCAGTGTAGCCAGCCCCGGGCCAGCTCCTTCCAAATACAGCATTAAAAACTTAGTGTTATTCTGCACAGCCCCGGTGTCTGCATGTGTGCTTTCTGAGTTATACGCCCGGACCGCTCTGCATAACGAGGAGCAGTGCTGGACAGAGCGATGTGTCCAGCGGACCATTTCTGCTTGTCTCAAATGCAGGTACAGTGGCCTTTTGTGTCTCAGTCAGGTATCTCGAGAGCCTTCAGCTCTCCCTGGTGGGTCCATGCTTGGCATGGTGGTTGAATAAAGGTCCATGATATTAATCCTTAGAAAACTCATATGTAACACAAGAAATGCATTTGCTAAATCATCTTAATTATCCTAAGGAGAGCACTTCAGCCAGACCTACTTATTATAGTTATCCATCCATCCATCCATCCTCCAGATGCTTTTCTGGGACATTGTAGCAGTGGGGCTTCCAGCCTATCAGAGGCAGCACAGGTTTGCTATGATCCAGAAAAAATATACACACATATCTCATTTATGTTGGGACATGACATGGAGATGGTTTTATACATACACGGACGCACACACACACACATGTTTCTAATTATATCTTTGTGGGGACTCTCCATTAATTTCTATGGGGAAAACTCTAATCTCAACATGACAAGCTTAACTCCTACCCAGTCCTAACCCTAACCCCTACCCAGCTGTAACCTTAAGCATAATTATGGTTAAGTTTCTCGCACTCGTGTCCTTCAAGACCTCAGACTACATAGGGTGCCAAAAGAATTGCTTTCATACCAAGTTCTTTCAACCTTACTAGACCATCTAGTAAGAACTGGTATGGAAACCTCAATAATAAGCTGATTTTACTTATCAAAAAATAAAAAACAAGATGACAAATACCATTCCTTAAATTCACGAAGACGTGGAATTCGGGAATGCGTACTATCCGTCCTCCTAATTCAAAGCTACATACCGCCATCTACCGTAAGTACGCGTGATAGCTGGCATGACGTCATATTTACGAGCCCAGACATGCGCACAAAGTACCGTGACGAGTTTCCTCTGCGACTCTAGCAGCAATGGCGAGCGGAAAGAAAAATACGCTACTGTCTTCATTGGCGGCTTATGGTGACGATTCGGAGCAAGATTCTGACCCAGAGACCGAGGAAGCAGGTAGCTGACTGGGATCTATTTAGTGACATCTAGTTTTTGCTTTCATTTATAATTAGAGTTTCAAAAAGCCGAACTTTTCTTGGCACCAGGTATGAAGTAACTTTGCCGTTTAATTACAATATAACATCTAATATTCTGGCGAACTAGCTTGAAAAGCTAAAACAAAGAGGCAATAATAAGTCATATAGATGGAGAAAAGGTGATAGAATTATATTTAAATGATATGGTTTTGAAAATCATAGTGTATATGTAGTTAACTTTAGGAAGCAGTCTTGTATGTCCCGTATTTACACAGCAATCCGACTAATGCTGGTTTAGAAAAGTGTGTGGTTCCGAATTTGGCGATAATTCCCTTTGTGAATGAAGCTATTCAATATAATTATGTCCTTTTGATGTGTCAGAGCCCGGTGCCGACCGTCTTTTGAACACTTGATACCTTTTTATATTATATATAATGATTTACTTTGAAAAGGTAGCCAGCTAACCACTGTCAGTAGCGGGTCACCAGCAGCTATGCAAACTTTGTGTTTGGTTCCTGCACGTGTGAATAGTGGGCTCTTCCCTGCATCGATAGAGCCGAGCCACTAACCTCCGAATGAATGCGACTGCGCTTTGCCGATTTCGCATCAGCAAGTGATGCATTCAACGCATCATCATTCAAAATGTTTCAGATATACTTCTTAGTGTCATTTACTGTGTTTTAAGCCTCTATAAAGAATCGACATGTATCCACAGTTATATAAACCGGGAAGAGGCTGTGTGTGTGTGTGTGTGTGTGTGTGTGTGTCGGCTCTGCTGTAATGTAAATTCAAGATGTTGAATATGACAACAAGACGTTTTTCAGAAATGTAATACTGCAAGCACTTCTAACGGAGTTTTCGTTAGAAAAATCGTTTTTTGATGCGAAAGATGGGCGTTTTTGAAAAACAAAATTCAGTTACTCTTGAAAATCTTCATAACGAACTATTGCGAAATTATGATCTATATTCAGAATGTGTGTAGCATGAACAAGCTGTACCCCGAACACCTTACCGAATCCCTTTTCTTAATCCAGAAGCCTGCAGTAGTATATTCCTGTCATTTAATTGTGCTGTTTTTGTTACAAGTATGTTTTTTTTCCTGGTTCTTCCAGAAATCACATTGCATTTTCAGATGCTGACTGTTGAGTGTGTCCTTACAGTTGTAAACTGAATGTTCTCTGTCTTTCTAGAAGGCCATGGAGGCCTGGTGTCTGCCAGCTATGGGGAGGGCCCTATGGAAGAGGGAGATGACAAGGGCTCTGGCGATGAAGAGAGTGGGGACAGCTCCAGGAATTCGGTCAGTCCGCACTTTTCCTGTGAACAGTTAATACAAACACGGATACATTATTATAAACGCATACAGTACAGACACAATAACTGGCTGAGAACCTTAGGGCTGTCAGTGTTTTTAAAGACTGGGCAAAGGCAGTGTGTAAGGTCAAACACTCCATTGCAACTTTATTTGCTCTAGATGCTGATTTAATCATTTTTACTGCCTGGTTCAGTCTGTGTAGTTTCCATATGCAGTCAAAAGACATTTTGAGAAATTCAGACTGCGTTTCACTTGGTTCAGTGTTCCTGCTTTGATTTGTCCCAAAGCAGAAAATATAATGGCAGGGTTACCAGCATGTGTCTTTAATTGTTGCAGTGTATATTATCTTTTATTATAATTCCTGGGGGGAAAATCTTTTATTAGCTATATTAATTGTATTTGTCTGTATGTTTGTGAGCTGAAGGAGTGTGGCTTTTTTGTTAAGAACTTTTTTGTTAAATCGACGATACAGGAGTTTTTCTGTTCATTGTCATATTCCATATGTTTGAGTCTTTTATTATCAGATGCATTAGACATCTCTTGCAGGAATGTGTGATGGCGTGCCGTTCTGAGTTGTTTGTGACAAGAGGGCAGCTCTTTCAAGTGCTTCTCTTTTTAATAAGAAAAACATAATGTTTTAGTCAGATCGTACATTGTCCTTTTATTTATTTAGCGAACACTTAGTAGTGAGTCGGGCCATGCATAACAAGCATGCAAATTTTACGGAACCTGCTTGCCTACATGCCTGCTTTGAGAAGAGCTGCAGGATCATTGCTTTACTTTGCATTTCATAATGTTTTGCATATGCTATGCTGTAGCAATCCTTCCAGCCCGCCGGTCGACTCTGATATCGGAACCTTTCCTCAGCACTTTTTGCCAAATTACACTTTTGAGTGCACATCTAGAAGGTGATTGTGTTGCCTCCTTCGGCAGAGAATAGTTGAGAGCAGTGATTCCTTAAAACTCATTATGTTCATCAGCCGTGACATCAACATCTGTCCTTTTCTCACGCTGGTCTCTCTGACTCATTGCTCATTTTAATACTGTGCAGTCTTGCACTGCATTGCAGGTAGTATGTGTGTGTGTGTGTGTATGTGTGTGTATATAATAACCCACAGTGGGTCCTTATCTTTGCTCCCTTCGAGCTCCCAGTAGGGGGCAAAAACGTGGACTGTCTGTGGGTCCCCGAGGACCGGATTGGGGAAACGCTGGTTTACAGTACCTTTGATTCAGGCTTCAGGGGAGCTCCGCCTGTTTTGAGAATTTGACTCCACCCTCCCCCTGTTTTGTGGTTCTCACTTTTAACCCTTTGCATTCTTGTCTTTGTAGGAAGGGGACGAGTCAGACCTTGAGGGGGGAGACGCAGATGATTTGAAGGTATTTGGAAACCCACTGGTTGGTGGCCCCGATAACATGGTGTGAAGTTGGAGCTGGGCTGGTGGGGAGCTGCAGGCTTTGCCCTCATGGGGGTAGCCTGTAAAAAATGAAAGCTGATGTGTAAAATGTCCACCAGGGGGAGGCACAGCTTTAGCTTTTGGTTTCTCCCTGGTTCCCGCTTCATCCACTCATTTCTGCTGGGCATCATCTCATTTGGTGAGACTGTAATTAATTGTCAGCTGTGTATTTTTGCTAGGAGGCATTTGTGTAACTGAGGAAAGGGTACAAATTAAGTACTGGAGAAGTTCAATGGAGATAATTGTATATTCTTTGAACCTCGTCATAAATATGTTCAGGGAGTGTTTGTTGGAGTTTATGGTGAATGAGCAGCACTGCTCACCTATAAGGCAGTAGGAGTGCATTTGAAGGGACTCATGAGCTGCAAGCTGACACTCTGCAGTGCACACGGTGTGGCTTGTGAGCTGTAATTTACGCTTCATACTGAGCTCCTTCACCTTTTCAGAAAAAAAAAATCATAAATTGCGGGTCTTGCACTTCTAAGCTTCGTCATTGTGCTGCAGGAACTTAATGTTCGTAAGAATAGTTTGCTGGATGTAGTGCTGCCCTGGGTGCTGGCAATTGTGAACTTCATAAACGGTAACCAGGCAGCTGCTGTTGGGATGGGTAGCAGGGCCGTCTGATGTGGGAGTATTTATGTGGCCATGCTATTGCAGTATTTATACTGCTGTTAGTCTTTGTGTACTAGTGTGTTTTGGCACTAACATTTTATCCAGTCAGTTGTATGTTCATATGCAGAAAGATTCAGATTTCTGGAACAGCGTTTTGCCAAAGTATCTAGATGTAGCTCTTATCTTTAGTTAAGGTACTTAAACGTAAATTACTGCAGTGGAAATGCCAAATTCACACTGTGAAATGACTCTGTGGCATCAGATTTAAGCTCCTGCCAGGCTGGGGGCCTGAAGTCTCAGCTCTGCGCTGCGTCATGCGTGAGGATGCATCTTTAGGTGATGACATCAGTCGCTAAATTATTATTTTCGGCACCTTAGTGATTTATGCACGCTTAGCTTTGGCGTCTCTGAACTAAGCGTTTGCTGGTTTTTAAAGCTTTGCCTTGCAGCCGTGCAGGGTCATGGATGGACATGAATCCCAGCCCTATTGTGTAGTTAGACACACAGGACCTTTTGTTCTGAGCATCTCCGTACATAATGATGGCCGCATCTTTTTCTGCTGATTTCAGAAGCCTGCACCCTTTGAATAGAATGTAGTTTGGAGGTAGGAGGTGTGTGTGTGGCTGGGTCACGGTTATTTTTCCTTGCTACGGCAATTGATCGTCATCCTAATACCCCAGCTGCCACCATTGACGTAACCCTATTAGATCTGATTTATGGAATCTTTTTGGTCTTGAGTTTAAAGGGGCCTCCTCCCTGGTTGTTGGTTTGGCTGCTGTTTCGTGCTGCTCTCCCCGCCATGTGGCAAACCTCCCCCCTACAATCCGCTGTTCTGTAGGCCTGTGTGTAGCGTGTGCATACAGTTACATACACACAGACATATGGGTGTAGTGCATCCACATGTACATGGCTCTTAGATTACGCACACATTCTGAAAATAGTGCTGACTGTTACATCAGAGGTAACTATTGCAGTCTTTTGGTTGTTGTCTAATTACATGCAAATAAATGTTTGTCAGCATAAAATTCTGCTTTATTATGGAATTTTTAAATATTTTAAGATTAATGAGAACCCTGAGACTGAATTCAAGGCAAGATGTCGTAGCCAGGGAAAGGTCTGATTCAGAGAGCTTCTCCTGAAGAGCTGTTCGGCTTGATATGGTTGGCTAGCCTGTGTGATGGCAGCTGGTGGGCAGGGCAGGGGTTGTGTCTGAATCTTACGTCACCCGGCACTGTGCCTGAGGTGCTTGGGCTGGTCACATGACCATCCTTTGGCCACTTTTAAGGCTGTTGAGGATGGGGTAGGAGAAGGTGCTGGGGGGGGGTTAATATGAGGAGGGCAGGCGGTTAGGATTTGAAAGGGAGCTTTCCGGGACCCACGCTCCTGTTTGTACAGTCCTTACTCACTGCTGTCACCTTGTTGCACAAATCTGACTTTGTTTGAGACATTTCAGAACTCTGCTTGTCTATACTGGTCTGGAAAGGCAACTAGTCATGTCCGATTTATAATAAAGGATTAGGGCGGATTGATTTATCGATTCTGAATCGAAATCACGATCAGGGTATTGGCAAATCGCTAAGGCTGTGATTTTAGGGTGCGTGTTATACAGCACGTCTGACCCATTAAACAGCAAGTGGTCCTTGATGACAGTCACTCTGACCAATCAGAATTGGCCAAGGAAAATGTTACCTTTGTGGTGCAAAAAAAATGATTCTGCTGCTGACCTATAACTGCATTACTTGCTTATTTCATTGGCAGATTGTCTATAGAAAGGTCCTGTTATTAGGGAGTCGAGCTGCAGGATCCCTGTTTTCCTCACAGGAATTGCTATATTTTTTATTATTCTTACATAATTTAACTTAAAACAGTCACAGATTTTGTGATGATTGATTTGATTTTGTTTCTAAGTATAGTAAATGCATCATTGCATTAGAATATAGACTAATATATCATGGAATCTCATTTGATAATATGCACCATGTTTCTTAAATATCACACACTTAATACTGAACGGAGGCTTAACTTAAAAAATTATATCACAAATCTAATTGCAATATTGGTCAGAAAAATCACGATTTGATATTTCCCCCCACATCGTTCAGCCCAATAGAGGATCAAGTCTGTAACTTCCAGGCCAGATCCTTCTTGACTGCAATAGGTGAATTGTGGAAGCACCTGCTCCAGGTCACCATTGCCACCGCGATTAGAAGGGACGTCGCTGTTGGTGCTGTGCTGGATCGTCGTCGCATCCCTCATCAGTACTTGTGTAATCCAGTGAATGCCAAGCCTGCCAGTGGCTGTCGGAATCCCAAATCCTAGCATTGCAGAAGAGGCTCACAATTTATGCAAAGTTTATTAAAGAAACCTCAAGCTAATACCCTGAGCATTGGATTTGAAAGTAACCTGTAAAGGCGCACATAGGGCGATGGCACTTAGGGGCCGCATGGCGATTACACAGCGGTGCATCGTCTGGAAAAGTTCTCTTGTGCAACGTTTTTAAATGCAGTATGTAAAAACTCTGCTGCTGGTTTCATGCTAAAGGTAAAGTTTTTAAAGATTTAAATTTGTAGTAGGAAGAGAAACCATGTAAATTCAGAAACATTCAGAGCTGTTTCTGTAGTGTCCCTAGGTAGTCTGACTGCCTGTGCTTTCCTACTTATGGTGCCGCAAATAAGAGCACAGGGGCACTCTGTATCTCGCAAGGAAGTGCTGGATAGTGTGCAGTCCTGGGGGCGTTTATAGCTTTCTGTGTTGCTGCATGGTGATGATGCAGTCGGTGACACTGATGTCATGCGGTGCTTCTATTTCAGTGTACTGGCAAGTGAAGGTGTTTAACCAGCAAACTGTTGGGCGCTCTTCAGTCTTAATCAATCGGCCTGTTACCTTTGCGGCTGATTCAGAATGGATTTGCATTTACATTTCGCTGAAGGCTATTTAAAGTAAAACATTAAATCTATTTTTTGAAAACCAACCATGTTGTGTAGATGGATCTCTCCGCCCCCCTCCCCAGCTGAGGGCATTTTCAGATATTCCTGTGTGCCTGAGGTCCCGACTCCTCTAGTCACGGTTGCTTAGCGCTGCGTCTCTGTCCCCTATTCTTCCTGCTTTTATGCAGGATGTCAGCACTGATGGCTTAAGGCACAGCTTTAACCTCCGTCTCTGGTCATATATGTGATACTTTAACTATTGCTAATGCCCTTTCAGGTGCCCTTATATAACATCCCTCCCTCCGGGGAGAAGAACAGCCAAGCCGTGTTCCAAACAAAAGCTGAAGCGCCAGAAAAGAGATTAATTTCTGCCCTCGCTTCACCGATAGGGAGCTGGACGTAGACGATTTCTGGGAAGATACATATTGCTGTAATCTTCCACGCGGAGAGCAGCCTGCCTTTTTTTTTTGTTATAACTGATTTACAGAGCCTCTCCCAGCGCGCTCTGCCTGACCACCCACCACCTCAGACCCCCCACCTCCGCCTCCCCCTAACCTCACGTGGTACGGCCCCATTCCGTCCCTCTGTTTACAGTGCTTAGATGTGCCTGCATGGTTGCCTAGCAACCAGGTGGCAGCCCCGCGGGTTTTTTTGGGGGGTGTGTATTTGGGGGGGGGGGGGGGTGAATTGAAGGGCTGTTCTGCTCTACTGACCCAGCCTCTCACTCCCACCCCCCCCGCCCTCTGGCCTAGTGCGAGTAATGATGCTGCCTCCTTAAGTTCACCGCCTCGTGGCAGTTTAATCTCATGGGAAACTGGATTTACAGTGCTGTGATATTCATGTGAGGTACACCGGCCACCTTAAGTTCTAATCTCTGGGAGGATGGGGGTTTCATTTTGTTTGTTTGTTCTTAATCGCTTTGAAAAACTTCAGTCGTTATAATGTTGCTTTCCCCGGGACACATTCGTCTTTCTGCTGTCCTCTGGCCCACTTCCTAACCCCAGTGATACGTCTTACACAAAAGGTGCTTTCTGTCGTAATGTACAGTGAGAAATGAGCCAATGTGAAGGTCAAAGGAGTGCCGTTAGGGTCCCGATGCCCTGCGTGAGCGGCGCTTCTGCTTAGTGTTACAGTATGCCCGTAGTCGGGAATGATGGCTCATTTTGTAACTATAATATTCATAAACGCTTTTCTGCTTAGGACAGCACAGTGGCTCAGTGTGTGGAGCTTGCATGTTCCCTGTTATGCAGGTTTCCTCCTGCAGTCTATAGGGAAAGCTGATGGGTTCCTCTGAATTTCCTATAGTGTGTGTGTGTGTGTGTGTGTGTGTGTGTGGAGCTCCTGAAGGTTGGCGTGGCATCTGCCTGCTACAGGAGTCAATATTTCCACTCTCAATGGGCTGTCAGCCAGGTTCTGCTCTGACCAGCTCATTTTTACTCCACGGCCTTCTAGCAAATCATAAAATTCATTTATTTTTAAATTAATATAAAATTATATATACAAAGAGTGTCTGACATTATGTGTGTGTGTATCCAGTGATGGCCTGACATCACATCCAGTGTACCCCAGGGTTGTACCTTATGTTGCCTGGGTTACGTTCCAGGACTCTCTCTGACCCTGACCACGGTAAGTGATTAGAAGATGGATGGATAGATATCTGCATTAACCTCCATCGTTACTACTAACCCATTAACTCTGCAGCTACTGCACAAGCGGAGGATCTACCTGCAGGGATGCCATCGGGTCTTTGTTGGGTGTCGTCTTCGTTACCGTCCATTGAAATGCTCTCTCCCGTAATCTGTCTTTCAGGAGATTTCCGAGGCCGAGAAGCGGGACCCTAATGAACTGGTTGGTAAGTACACTGCGGAGGCTGGGGCAGGACAGTGCGGAGGCTGGGGCAGGACAGTGCGGAGGCTGGGGCAGGACACTGCGGAGGCTGGGGCAGGACACTGCGGAGGCTGGGGCAGGACGCTGCTCTTATGTAAGAAAGAAAGCAGAAATTCCTGCCAAGTGATGATTCATTCACAAGGTTCTATGGATTATCCATATTCATGCCATTTTGTGACTTTAATTTTAGTATAAATTTTATCACAATTTCGTGGTAGCCTCGCCATATTATTGACATTTACTTTGAGAGCTTTCATAGAGTTGACCCTCTCTGGGAGTTGCGCAATCACACCGGGATCTTTTGGCCTGTGGGCAGATGATCTCGGAATTGGGAGGAGCTTTAGAAAGCCCTGGGATTGGCACAAACAGCCCGCCTGTGTCAGCTGTGAATCACTGTGCTGGCGCTCGTAGCTGGGAGTGGCGTCTGGAGGCTCCAGCTCCGGCTTGGATGTGACCGTGATCCAGAGTGGCCTGGGGGACGGCAGCGTTTTTCTGGTCCGCGGAACTTCCGTAGCTGTGATATGCTTGGTTGGGGGGGGAGAGGGGGTGCTGTAGCCCGAAAGCTGGCACTGAGCGAGACGTCAGCTGATTTTTATTTTAGAAAACACAGAATCAGCCAAGAGAAATGCATTAATTTGCACTAGATTTTATGCCTTTTAATGCCAGATAAGTTTTGTTACTCCTATGTGGCCGTTTTTGAGCTTCAAGTTACACACTGTATACATACTAGGAAAAGACCGGAGTGTATCAGATTTGTTGGCTTGCAGTCAGCATTATAGAGTATCGAGAAATGACTCTTTGATGGGCAGATGTGAACTGCTGCAATAGAACCCAAAGCCCACGTAGATCTGAAAGATTCAGAGGCACATGAATCTGGATTTGAATAAAGCTCTGTCTGCTACTACTGTCCCGAACATTCAAGAGCAGGGTCACTGTCTAACCAGCCTGAGCCACAGTCTCTGATGGGCCCCCGTTGCCATAGTAGTGTGCCGAGGATGCCTAGGAACCCGACTTCTTCAAACCATGTCTTTGATCGCATGCTGCTTTTTTTTTTTTTTTACTTTAGTACGAGATTTTATATTGAGACCAGGGGCTTTCTTTTCCATGCATAAATGTGCCAAAACACTAAGGAGCACTGTACTTAGATTTTGATTAGCATGGACAATTCATTTATGCTGGTCAAGGCAGGGGCACTGGAAGTGTGTATGTTTGATGTCCGGTTTTACCTGAATTTAGTTCGAGAGGCCTTCTACCTAAAATGAACACAAAGGCCCCTTTGTTAGACACATTGTGGACAGAAGCCAGTGTGCTGCCAGACGGCATCATCCGTCCCGTCATGTGACCTCTGTGTCAGGGACAATTGTGCCCATATCTTAATATCATAATTCCTGGTGATAAGACACTGTTGAGGCGTGTCTCCACCCTGCAGCGGTGTGGTTGGGCTGCTTGTGGTTTGACGGACTCCTGATGAATGACTCAGTGTTGGGAGCACCCAGGAAATGAGTCGAGCCGCGGTGGGAGGGATCACAGTGCATCGTATATCATGGCTGTATTTGCTAGCATAACTTTTCTTTGAGTGGGTGGCTGGGGAACGCAGGAAGTGGACCATCCTAACACTGTTACCAGGGTACCGCTGTTATATTTGTTACCAGTGGTGGACAGGGTTCTACTCATCCACTAACCACTAATTAGCAACGCTAACGCTTTCACCAGCGGATTAACGTTTCCGCTAACTTTGAAGACCAGGTACCAAGTAACTTTCGTTAAATTTAGTTCCACTAACTGTGAATCCCATAACATTTTTTTGCAGGCAGAATGAAATAAAGTTTGTTTGTAAGGCCTAAAATCACGCTTATTTCCTGTCTGTTGTGGGCATGTCTGCAACAGTCTATCTGGCATGCTGTTGGCTGACACCGTCTAAACACAAGACCTGATTGATTAAACTGGGGTATCCTGAACTAAGCGGAGAAGAGGGGCCTGTATCTTGTATTTCTTAGCTGGTTAACTTATTTGGTTTAAGGTACCCTAGTTTAAATGGACTTCATCTTCGTTCGCTTACGTTTAGTCCAGACTTTCTTTAATCTGACAAATTATCCAGTTAAGCAAGAAATCCTGCTTTGTGATACAGACCCTCGGTTATATTTTCTGGGTTCTGATTGACAGGGCTATAAACCAATAAAGACCTGAGACCCTCCTTCCTAGTTCCAGGAAAATGGCGCCATGTTTGTAGTCCCCAGTCGGCTTCACTGAGGGCAAAAATGTCAGCATAGGTCAGTTGCAGAAAAGGGCTTCTCCGACAAATGCTAATATCTGGCAAACGGAATATCTTTCAAAGAAATTTTCAACAGCGATTATATTCCGCAGACTCTACAGAATCCAGTCCCCTGGAAATCACTCTAGTCTGACAGATGGGACTTTGGTATTATACAGATATCTTATATAGATTAGCTATACAGATTATACAGATTAGCTGTCTAGGTATGCTTTTAGTGGTTTTACAGCCAAAAAACAGACCTAAGCTAAATTCATATAATAATTTGGAGATTATAGTTGGCTTCCCCTAAATATTTTAATGGTTATAGGTTTAGCATTATTGAATTAAACTATTGAAGCTAACTTTTCGGTTAGCTGTGCCCACCATCTTTGCTACTGAACAGCCTGTGAGTGTTTTGGGGTGTAGGATAAGACCACAACTTCTTTAATACTGAGGTTCTCCGTTTTCTTTGGGCCCTGTTGCAAGCCATTGGCAAATGTTTGCTTTGTTTCGAAAAGCTATGTTGGTGGTTTCAAAAACGTCATGATACGGGTCCTATTTGGAAATCTCTCAAACCTCTTAAAATTTCCTAAACACATGCAATGGAGACTGGTTTCTGTGGATGTGCCCAGAATTCATGCACTGGAGGAATGGCATTTTCCTTAAATTGCGTGCACCAACCAGAAAGGCAGAATGAAAGGTTGGAATCCACTCCTAAAGGTCTTTGGCGAGACTCTTGAACATGAGCTTTGTTCTCTGCGCACAAAGACCATGCTGATTTGGGCAGTTCTTGGCCTTTTCATTGGTGCTTCTGTGTCCTGGTGTAACTGGTGCCTACGGCCAGGATCTTGAGCTTCGCGAGTGTCTGCGTGGTTACGGTGTCGCTGTGGAAATGAGTCTGGGAAGTGACCCATTGGTCCTGTGCTTGCCCCAGGCTGGACAGGATGCTGTCTGGCAGTTTACGCACATGGGAAAGCAATCCTTATTGCATTGTTCAGCTACATGACTAGGCTTCTGTTTACACTCTGGGTTTGCACCAACCAGGCTTGAAGCTGCACTGTTTTGTTGTTCCATTATATTACATTATATTCAATCCCTGATGATTTTTGTTTCTGCCAAAATGCTTGACTTTGCAGTGACTTTTCTAAGAATTTGCAATGCAACTTGCAGTGTTTTATTTATTTATTTATTTTTGTGAAAAGCGTGCAGAAATTGGCAGGAAGTTTTTGAACTATTACAAGTGAAAGGGCCGCATTTAATAACTTTTATATTTTTTTATACCACTTTTTTTCCTAAAGAGTCACATTTCAGTGCTTAGTTTTCTAATTTCAAGAACGTACATCAATTAAGGCTTGGTATGAAACGCAATTCGACATTAACAGCAAATACAATCATTCAAATACAATTACAAAGTGCCCGTTGTGAAGAGCATCTGTGCTCCTCACAATGTATTATCTCAACAGTTTGCTGCCACTTTTGTGCGAAACATTCGGGATTGTTTTCCATGGTCCTTAGCAGTACTTTCTGCTGGTAAATCGGATGCTTGCTGTGCTCATTGTCCCAGCAGCGTAGCCTAGCAAAAATCACATAAACTCGCGCTGTGACGGCATCACAGGACATGCCACGGTCATAAAATCTTAGAAGCATTATATTATGAGATTACTACTCAGTTAAGTATCAGTTTTTTGATGAGTTTAGCTGAGTCCCTGAAAAACAGGGAGACAGTGGCTAAAGGATACAGCTAAAATGTTTTGGCCAGAATGCATACAGCGCCCTGTCAGCCAACCCGCTGTGGCTACTTTGCTAGTATCCGCGCTGCTCTGAGCAGTGTCCCCTCCTGCGTTTAGCACGCTCCCCATGCCTCGCTGCTCTGAGCAGTGTCCTCTCCTGCGTTTAGCACGCTCCCCATGCCTCGCTGCCAGCTCCCTCTGCCGCAGCAGTGTGCCGTGATGCATCCATCACGTCCGCCCGCAATCGATTAAGCCGTGCCCCGGGGTCCGCTTGGCAAGAACGAGCGTTCGGCACACCAAAGAAGCATCCCGAAAATCTTATTTAGAGTCATCCTCCGTGCAGTACACCGCGACTTGTGGCTTAGTTTGTAAAGCATTAAAAAATGGATGCTAGCCTGATTTCTAGCATGATAAGATAAGCAGGCATGTTATTGTCCTGTGCCGACGATCTCGGAAGTCAGAGGGGGATTTTTTGTGGGGGGGGGCTTCTGATGCTAGCATGCTAGGATGTGGAGAGGCTGTAGCTAGGAGACCACGGTGTTACCCCATTCACCTGCTTCTGAATGGTGCTGTTTCGTTTTTCCCAATCTCGCTTTGGATGCAGATGTTCCCTCAGGACGTGTTCTGTCGTCTGGCATGTCCGATCAGGTTTAGAAGGAAAAAAAAAATAGGACGAGTATTTCGCAGCCCGGGGGCAAACATTACTCTGTCTCCCAGTGTGAAGCTCACCGGGGCATGTCTGTGGCTGTTTTGCAGGCTCTGAACTCAGGCTATTTTCCAGCAGAGGGTGGGGTAGGGGTTGGGCCTGATGGCTCTGCGTTGTGCCTCTTCCATCAGAGGGACGGGGTCATCCTTGCACTGTTTACCTTGGCCCCTGAAGGAATTCTTAGCTATTGGAGTAGGGTAGGGGTGGTCATGGGGGTCTTGTCCAGACATGCGGGATCTGAGCAGGTTGTAATGAACTTGGACTGACTTTCAGTGTGGACTTCATGCTCTCACCTGAATGAGAAGCGAGTGGTGGCTGCTGTTTGTTTGCCCGTTTTTGGTGCCACGCAGAGCATGTAAAGTAAAGTGGCATTTATGCCACAAGTACAAAATCCTGAATTTAAAGCAGATAATTCTTGTTTGCTTGTGTTAGATTAGGAGACATAAGATGAGCATGTTTGTGTTTTCTGTAGAGTGATAAAAATAGCTACCATAACAATTAGCATAGTTAGCATTATTTGGAATAGAATTTAATTAGCAATACAAGCGCACACAGACCGGCCTTGGTACTTGATTACTGTGCTGCTGGTTTTAGTAGTGTTTAAGTTGGAATGCCTTGGGACTGTTCCAGATTGTGAGGCCACACTAAAGGGAGTATTTCCTCGAGGAAGGTCACAAGTGAAGGACAGCTGAGGTCAGACAAACAAGAAGAAGAATGTGGATGAGGCCTTATTTAAGAACTGTCCATAAAAGCTAGACCCTCTCAGCTTAAACGTAACTGGGAGTTTATTGCACAGACGCATAGGGCGCACGCAAGCCCTCTCTGCTGACTCTGCTTAAAGCCCTCGAAGATGATCAGTCCAGTCTGCATCAGCTGGGCCTCACGGCATTTTACCAGTGGATGTGATGATTCGGGCTGTTGCCAGAGTCTGCTGTGGCGCGTCATCACTTCCACCACATGCCGCCGAGCACAAGGTCCAGGCAGTCTTGGCAGGGGTGGCGTCTTTGTGGAGTGACGTACCACATTTGGAGGAGGACCTAGACCTATGCCACTCATCAGCCATTCATTTAGAGGGATGAGGAATCCAGCCGTGTAACACATCTGGCCTGTGTAGCTGTGTATGGTGCACCCAGAAAACATAATCTGGCGACCTATTGGAGGACGCATTATTTGGATGGTACTCAGGGAAATACTGTTACATAATACTGCTATGTGCCTAGCAAAAGTGACGCTGCCACAGTAATGTGATCAGATATTTGAACCATTTGCATCACTTAATGGATGACAGGAATTCTCAGTTACTTGGGCTGAATATTAATTCACTGGTTAAGATTCTCCATGAAATTAGTGCATTTTAGCTGCAACAATGTACATAGGACTTCTCCTAGAAGATGTAGAAGGTGCAGCCTCTAGGTAAGTATTTTTATAATGGGTCAATCAGACCTTGTTAAATACAGGCTGGATTTGCCCAACACCCACATATACCATACCAGGATCTGTGTAACTCCTGTACTAAGGAGAGTAGCATATGAGGATGTCAGAATTTCTTGGCCTCCAGTCAGGAATATTATGGAACTGTCCTCGTAGAACTCCTCCCAAAACAAGCCCCAACACTTCGCTGTCTTCTGGGCTGGAGACTGCTTCATACCAAAGCTTAATTTTGAAGCTTCAGGCATCTGTGGATTTATATCACCAAGGTACCATTTTTCTCAGGGAGTTGCCCCTTCAGTGCGATACTTTTTTTCCCTGTACGTCATGTTAATCATTTTGAGTGATGCTCTACTTTCAGCCAAGCGTCATAGCTAATATTTACATGGAGTGAGATATACATTCGATATTGACAGTATTTTGTGTGATCAGTGCTTTAAAACAAAGTAGCTGCCTGTTGTGTGCAATAATATTAATGATTATTGGTTATATAAAAACTTTTTCTAAATAAATATATTTATGTATTTTTTCCATTCTAAGTAACTTCAGTGTCTTGGATGCTTTATCAATCCAGTTTGTTTGATGTTCGGCAGCTCAGTTTTCAGAGAAGGTGAGGAACATGTCTCCCGACGAGATCCGGATTCCTCCCGAGCCTCCGGGGCGCTGCCCCGGCCACTTGCAGGTGAGGGGTGCGCACCTCCCTCCTCTCGCCTTCCAGGAGGGCCTGTCTTTGATGATAACGGGCCCTGTGACAGTGAGATCGGTGATCATCGTTTGTTACCGAGATAAAGGCCCACAGACCGCAGGCTATAAAGAAACTATTTGAAGTTTATGACCGGCTCTTTCCGGTTGACTCACGCCTATTGTTTGTTTGGTTTTCCTGTAATTCTCGGTGGCTGCCAGTCTGTAGCTTGGCACCCAGTGCCACCTTTGTCCTCATCTGCCCCGAGTTCCTTCACTTGGCTCCATTTGGGTCACAGTCCTTTGAAGCCCTGTGCCGGCTCTGTGCTGCTCTCGAAGCGCGTCTGTCTGGGCCTTCATATGCGAGTATGAGGGGGCCAGCAGCCAGCTGTGCCCAGGGTGGGGGCAAGGCTAATAAACATTGGTTTCCAAGTAGCCAAACAGCACTGACAGAGCTGCAATTGGCCAGAACAGACACACCCCTTTGGGAAATGTAGACTGCAGAAATCCATAAGGGAGGCAGTCCTTCTCCGGTTCTTAATTTAAAAGAAATGAAGAGAAACTCGGTCAGCCATCTGTATGGGAGCTCCTTCCATCTGATGGCCCTGTGTGTCCCCATGTCGGAGGTGCCGAGTGGTGGTACCCGGTCTCATATGAACATAAGAAGAACATAAGAAATATACAAACGAGAGGAGGCCATTCGGCCCATAAAGCTTGTTTGGGAAGAACTTAACTAATAGTTGTTAAAATCTTATTTAGCTCTGATTTAATGGAACCTAAGGACTTACCTTGCACTACAGTAACAGGAACAGGTACTCTAACTACACGCTGTGTAAAGAAGTACTTCCTCAAATCCAGCTTAAAATGTTCTCCCACTAATTTCCACCTATGCCCACGAGTTCTTGTATTTGAACTAATGCTGAAGTCTTCTGTCTTTCTGCTAAGTTACCCGGGAGGCCAGCAGCTGTGGAACCTGAGAGTGCTGGAGAGGCTCTATATATTCGTGGTTACTCTCCTAATACCGCCTCTGAAGCTGTCATTTGGCCCCGGTTCATAATGTGACCTTAATCGTCTTCTAAGCTGTGAATGACATTATCTGCAGCAGTTATTGTTAAGTTTAAATGCTGCTTTTAAGATCTCGGCTTGCCCTGTCTCACGGCTGTGTGTCACCAGTTCTTGGGTTAAAAACCCCAAACCTGACGGTTTACTCTTTGGAATAGAGTGGTCACTGATGTCGTTCCTACAAGTTTGGAAGTACTGGATGTGTCGAGTCCGTTCCGGGCTCCTCCTAGTAGGCCATGTGGGGCAATCGATCAACAAATCACAACACTCCCATCGCTCATCAAATATTTATTGTATCCTCTCCAGTCATTTGCTGGCACTTAATTATTTAATTATATAAGAGGGAATTCCTCAAGTGGTTTAATAGCGAAATGCTAATTAACCGCCCTGTTGCGAGGCAGCGTCCTCTGCTGCAGTAATTGCAACCATGCAGGAAATGGAAGGCTTAGACGCGGAGCCGACAGCTCTGGGTAATGCAAACTGCAGCGCTTTTTTGGAGAGCGATAGTTAAATTCACAGACGGCTTGCTGACAGCCTTGCCAGTAGCTCTCTGGGCGCCGCGGTGACGAGTGCTGATGGCTGCAGAGGAGAGGGGTTTTTTAGGACCTGTACAGGGAGGGTGGAGGTGGTGCTGCAGAGCATTGTGGGATGCGAGACCCATCTCGCTGTTCCACACACCAGCCTCCTGGTGACTAATATCCTGCCTAGCAGATTTCACAGGAAGGGCCGCGGTGTTTCCAGCTAAACATTTATTTTGCTGTCATGGCACAGACAGGATAGCATGGCAAACTGCAGCGATTTCCTGTCTTTTTTTTAACTTGTGTGCCATTTCTCCTGCCCAGGTTATTCGCATGTCTCAGATTTCCCAGTACAGGGCTTCTCTAACCTATCTGATCAGAGCTCGAGTGAGACAGACTGGAGCGGCTGGCCTCAGGCCAGTTCCCGCGTCTCTCCAGCCTTGCTGTGAAATATCGCCCTTGCGTATCAGAAAATGCCTGCCTCGGATCCCTCTCCCGCTGGCATGCTCTGCTCTGCTCTGCTCTGCCTCGGCTCTGCCTGCTGCGAAACAGGGCATCTGATAAGCATCCTGTGCAGATCAGCCGCACCCCGCGGGGGCAGAACCGTTTTACCCAATCTGGATGTGCAGATAGGGTGCATCTCTGTTGCTAAGTTGTATATTGTGAGAGAAGGGGATTATGATTTATGATTATGTGTTCCTTGTTTTGCTATGCCTGTGAGGACCAATGGACCTCAAATCCTCAAAATAAAGTGACTAGTAAAGTCATTATTTTTGGTCCTCACTAATTCAGACTTAATTTTGTAAAAGAATCTGAATTCAATCAAGAAACTAAAAAAAAATTAAGTCTTGAATATCGTTTGGTTACTTATGTTTAAGGTTAGGGCTGGGTAGGGGTTAAGGGTGTCATAGTTGGGATCAGGGTTATGCCAATAGGAATGAATGGAGTGTGCCCAAAGAGATAGGAATACATGGTATGTGTGTGTTTTAAATGTCGTTCATCTTGACAGGAGAAGATCCAGAAGCTGTATGAACGCAAGCTGCACGGTGACTTTGACACGAACCGCCACATTCAGAACAAAAAGGAGTTCCGTAACCCCAGGTACGTCGTGCGGCCCGCCACAAGGAGCATCTGCACCGAGCAGGCGAGAGGCGAGTGTTTGACCCCTGTGTCCTTTTGCAGTATTTATGAGAAGCTTATTCAGTTCTGTGGCATCGACGAGCTTGGCACGAATTACCCCAAGGTACGGTCTGCTCCTGCACATCATGAAACGCCTCTGGACAGAAGCAGATTTTTTTGCTTGTTTTATACTTACTTATGAATGGATTTATTAAAGTTTAAAAAGTTCCTTTTGTATACAGATCTTAAAGATCATATTTGTGATGCGCGTTTTTAAGATGCTAATATTCATCTGTGTATTGCTCGGTATTAAGTTGTAGCTGTAATGATTGTTGCTGGAAAATGACATTCTGTAACTGGTAGGGTGATATTCAGTGTAGGCACTTTATTCTGTAGCCAACTCCACTGAACCTCGCACTATATTCCTTACTTATCTTACTTGTACTTGTTGAACAGCTCTGTCCTGATCATGGGTCAGTAGTTTTACCTTTTTGCTTCTCTGCTTAATCTCCAGGACATGTTTGATCCACACGGGTGGTCTGAAGACTCTTATTATGAAGCTCTAGGTATTGATTTGGGTGTTCTTGTGCTGGTTGACCTGTTATTCTGCATTTTGTCCACACCGTGCTGACCTGGTTTTTTTGTGTCTGGTCGTTTGGACAGCCAAAGCTCAGAAAGTAGAAATGGACAAACTGGAGAAGGCTAAGAAAGAGCGAACTAAGGTAAGCACCCTGACGGGGCTTTGAACCTCCTGGGTCTATCAGAAAATGAAGTTTGTCATCCATGTAATTTGTCGGCGTGCAAAACATCAAACCTGTGCTCGCCGATTTCCACCCGAACTCTCGATTGCCCAAGCTGTCCAAAGTCTCAGTTTAGGTCTGTCATCTCTAGATGGTTTGGCAGCTCATTCGATAACAGCGTGCCATGTCCCGCTGCATATTCGTGACACAAACCTAAAGGAGGAGATCCTGTTTAAACAAGCTTTATCTGCCTGAGTAAAATGTACTGGAATGGACTGGCAAGTTTTAACAGATTAGTCCCTTACATGTGGAGTCATCAAGATGCTTATTGGACAGAGGGGTGTAGCACATGGGGAACGTTCTGTACAGGCGTGGAGTTCTCTGCCTGATGTCGTGGCTAGGATGCCTCTTGCTTGACGGTCTATGGTTCCGTCTAGTACAGTTGGCTAACCACAGCACGCTGATGGCAGATTATAGCTGTATCTTTGATTGGTCGCACCCTTGCTGACTGGTAGGGTTTTTCCCTTACAGATCGAGTTTGTGACGGGCACCAAAAAGGGCACGACCACCAGCGCTGCTGCATCTACCACCAGCACCACCAGCACCACGGCGACGGGTACGAGCAGAGCTGCATCCGCGCCAGTCATGGAATCATCAGCCTGTCTGACCTTTGTGCATCAGCCTGTCGTTGTGTATCGTTGTGTATCGGCTACTTTCCCAGCCAGGGTCACGGTGATCTAGTGCTTTGGGATGTGGTCCTTTGAGAGCAGGGCATGATATGGCACATCCACATACATTTAGAAGCCGACACTTTCTGACTGATTCACAAGAGCTTCTTGTGTTTGGGAGGAAACGATGGCATCTGTAGGACAAAACCCTGTAAATGGGCCCTACCTGCAGATTCTGTAGCCCTCTCTCAGCTGTCAGTAGTGTTCTCTGTTCATCTCATTTAGTCCTGGTCTTGTGATGTCACTCCTGCCTCAGAGGCCCAGAAGAGGAAGAGCAAGTGGGACTCGGCGGTTCCGGTCACCCTGGCCCAGCCGGCGCTGCTCACCACCACTGCCACGCTGCCCGGCGTCGTGTCCGTCACTACCACGGCCAGTGGCACAAAGACCACCGTCATCTCCGCCGTCGGCACCATCCTGAAGAAGGCCAAGCAGTGAGGGCTGCGCCCAGCTCTTCCACCCGCGTTTGGCCCTTGAGAAAGATGATCTCCTTCTCGCCAGTCTATCAGTGCTGTGGACAGCCCAGGCCCTGCTGTTTTCACCTGCTCAAGATGGACGATGCTCAGAGAACTCTTACCTAGACATCCTCTCTTCCCCCTTTATAAACTTCAGTCCTCGTGGCCGCAGTCTGACATCCTTAAATTAAGCTTTAATAGCTGCATGCCCATTGTATTCCAACCAGCGTCCTCCTTCTTACACTGTTGTATATTTACATTGAAGTGAAGCCAGCGGTATATATAGGTGGGTATCGCGAGAGTTTCTACTGGAGGAAAACTGTTCTCTCAGGGTTGCAGGTTGTTGACTGAAAAATGTATGGCAAGGCAATTAGAGCTACGCGTGTCCCTATGGCAGCAGTGCAGCTTGGGAGATTGGGGATCCCCCCCCCCCCCCACCCAAGATTTGGCTGTCGGTGCGGCCCACATTTACTTGAGGTCTCTGACTTATCTGCTTGTTCATCTCGCAATTGAAAGGAGATGCCTACCTGGGAAACTTGGCTCTCTCCCTAAAGCTTACCTTCCAGTGTTCTAACGAGAAACTGCCTGTTTGGGGGGGGGGGGGCAATTTACATTTAAGAAAATTACATTGTGTGTGGTCTGTCATTTTTATTGTTTTAATGCCTGTTCAAAGACTTTTTGGTAATATTTTTACACAGGATTGTGATGCTGATGTGTGTGGAGGAATAAAAGATGACTCTACTTGTGTTAGATTTAATTGTTTATTCCTCTTTGCTGCTATTTTCTACACATTTTCATGTCAATAAGCTAAATGGGTATAGCCAGAAGGGTGCTGCCCCTCATGTGATCTTATAAACATCTCACAAAAAGGGCATTTTAAGTGAAGGACATCAGGTGATGCATAATACAACGCTTAGCTGAAGTTAGCTGAAGCTCTGTCCATTCTTTGAAAAAAGCTGATCTCAAGTGGGCTTCAGTTTTATAGCCAAATGTTCTGAATTAAATCATAGCGTGACCCTGCAAAGGGCGGCACATTCACTTAAACATCTTTTTAATTACATTGATATTACTTGTTGCTTATTTACGGTCTGTAATTGGATGCATAAATAATTTGCAGGTTTGCAGAATTGTGGGTTATGAAAAGGTGTAAGAGGAATGCTTGGCAGCTGTGGTCTTTCCAGAAGCCTGACCAATACAGCTGTTACCCAGGTGGATGCTTGATTTAGTCTTGCGTCTGGCTCCTGTGACAGCTCGGTCAATAAGAAACGCGCTGACTTCTGAAATGCCGCAGGGGGTCAAAGGTGAGTATTTGCACAGCTCAGATGCGCAGTAGGAAGCCGACTTAAGGGGACAGGGGATAGGGGCAGCTCAAGCTGTTTCACAAAAGAATTATGTAAGCACATCAACGATGGACATGTTGGAAGCGTCAAAGCGGGGAATGCACCGGGGCGTGGCGTGCTCATGCCTGGTGTCAGTAGCTACTTGTTTCTAAGGGCTTTATGCTCGCGTGGCTGAAAGATTTCGATTTTAGTCATACATTTTTTTCCCACTTCACCGGAAAGCCTGTCCTTCTTACCGGGTGCCGGGCAGAGTAATTGGAAAATGGATAATAATATGCATATGGGTGCTGTGCAATTCACAAGAAGCAAATGTGGAGCTTGAATCAGATTCTGAGGTTAGCTGAGGTATGTACTTATCTCAGCCAGTCCCATGGAAGACTGGTTTGAAACATCTGTTTCTTGCTAACTCTGGCATCCACCTGTCTTCTGGATAACGTCTTTTAGAGGAATAATCAGGTGGACTTACAATAAGTTCTTAAAATGTGATAAGACGGTTGTGTTTGGTCTTTGACATCTAGAAGAGCTTTGTCCCCAGACACTCACAGTAGTATTGAAACGCTACTATATTTATTTATATTTATACACTCACCTAAAGGATTATTAGGAACACCTATTCAGTTTCTCATTAATGCAATTATCTAATCAACCAATCACATGGCAGTTGCTTCAATGCATTTAGGGGTGTGGTCCTG
>JAODKM010000088.1:12205552-12219635 GCA_026780845.1 Petrocephalus sullivani | reverse complement strand
AGAGTACTCAACTGATTGGTTGAACCAAAATCCTGGTCTGGATTTGTACTTTCTGGACCTGAAATTGACACCTCTGGAAACATCTTCAACCTGTAAACATTCCTGTTAGCTTGAAATTTCACCGTTGTCGTGTCTGTTCCCCAGCATTTGCCTGCAGTCTTCATCCCCTTCTTTATTTGTTGATGGATTCACGGCTATGTTTAATACTGCCGCTGTTTATCTTCGTGCCCTGTTTACATTACTATGAACGCTGCATCTCTGGCTCCACAAATGTGCCACTCCCCGTTCCTCTGTTATTTCAGTCATTCTTATCCCTAATTGATCGCCCATCTGCTTGTTTGTTATACGCTCCCACTCAGCCTTCTCATGCATTTCCAGGCCATGTTTGAGGTTTCTGACGGCCTCTTATATTGCGGTGTGGTCCTGTCCGGCCCTCCCCATCTGTTTCTCTTAGAAATTTTTGTCTTTGAAATGTCTGGCACAGACCTGTTGCTCATCCATTAACTCGGACATTATAACCGCCTCCCATTTCTTTCCTAATACCCGTTCTGAGAGAAAGATGATTATTCACATTTTTCACATTTTTATTTGTCCCATTTAGGCGCTACTGTCTGCTCATCTTATAAAGCTGTTGCTCATCCAATAGACTGAAATTTTCTTTCGCTATTTAATAGTGATACCAGTTCTCGGATGAGAGCACAGCAACACGGTCCAGCGTCACTCTTACTGTTCTCGGTCCAGCTGACTTCAGATCAGGATGTCCCTGTTTCTCTCCCTAATTTTCCCCATTCTCAACATGCTGATAACGCTACTACTCTAATAATATTAACACTAACTGTTCTGTTCTTCCACCTTGTTCTATTTGTGTAGAAGTTGTACCAATACTTTCCCATCGCTGACATTGGGGAGCTGCAAGAAGATTCTTCTAACATCCTGACTCTCATCGGAAACGCTTTCGTCGTGAGTGTCTTGAATTCTTGAATAAGCATGAATACCTGGCCCCTGAATACGATCCTGTAATTAATTTACGCAGGACTGCAGCAGTTTGCCCACAGGCACCATCTGCACCATCTGAGCTTTCATGCTCGGGTTGGTCTGTAGCTGCAGTAGGGTTTTTCTTTGATCTCCCACTTTCCTGTCCACTAGAACATTCGCTCGAAGATCAGTCTGAGAGCCGAGGACAGACCCAAGGCTGTGGAGGCCCAGTTCTTGTCCACTGCTGGAAGTATGAACAAGGATGGTACCTTCACAAATGTCCCGGGGAAAACGGTAGGATGCACTGCCACACATCAAGGTCATACAAAAATATGGCGTAATCAGTATGAGTAATGGACAATGTAAGAGAAAGTTCTCATTTCATACTTGATTTATTTATTTTTATTTTTATTTTTTATTGGTGAACCGTCACACGTGTGACACATGTGTGCCTGTCGCCCTCAGGGCAAGTTCAAGCTTAAAGTGAAGGCGCAGCGGTCGGTGGGGGAGGAGCATGTGTGCCGGCTGCCGGAGGCGGACCGGAAGGGAGCCATGCGGGTGAAACCCACCACCTTCACCCCTCACCTCAGGATTGAAACTGAGGTGATGTGTTCCGTCTGCGGATGTGAGAAGGTAAGGGTCAAAGGTCAGAGGTCACTTAGGTCATTTATTTTAATTTATTTCTCTTAATTTTTTTTAGGATGTTCTGTTGGTGTACTTTGTGCTTCTTAAAATGATGAGAGGGAGCATGGTGCCTGAGTTTGGTTTCTTATTTTTCTGGTGATGTAGAACCCTCAGGTGAAAGCAGCGAGATGCAATCGGAATGGAGATCTGATCTGTGGGAAGTGTCACTGCTACAACGGCTGGTGAGTGCCACTCTCAGCGTGCGAGGCGTAACTTACAGGGCAGGTAGCAGACGACACCAAGCTCACCTTTCACCTTTCGGGATAATGCAGGGGAAAGTGCAGAAACGTTGTGTGGTAATAGCTACACGTGGTGTAATGATAAATCAGCTTATTTAGAGGAAATAAGTTCATTAATTTTCCAATTTTCACTGTTTAATAGGACATTTTGTCCTGTTGCAGAAAATATTCCAGCGGTCTTCTTGCGTATATTTTGTGTGATCAGACTTACATCATCACATACATCATCATCCCCTGCACCATCAGTACAGATGATGACCTTTTCCTGCTTCTCTTGCCAGGTTGGGGGCCTTCTGTAACTGCTCTGCGGCAGTGTCCTCCTTGGACAACAGCAAATGCACCAATTCTACCACGGGCGAGGTCTGCTCGGGCAAGGGGGACTGCCAGTGCGGGATGTGCACCTGCCACCACCCCCATCAGTACGAGGGCCCCTACTGCCAGTTTGACAAGTCCCAGTGCCAGCGGTTTGGGGGGTTCCTCTGCAACGGTGAGCATGCAGAAAGGGCCAGTTATAGTTTTACTGTAACAGTGTTGTTTGGAACTGGCTTTACCGGGTTACACTTCTCGATATCTGAAGTGTATGTTTGTGTGTTTTGGGCTGTCTCTTCCATGGGCATTCAGGAACCAGGCCGTACCGCAGAGAGACACTAGTTACAGCATGGTAACAACACGCTTTGGTTTTCCACTGCAGAAGGGTCGGGTCGGTAAAGGCGTGGCCAGGTTTCGAGAGTGACTGTAAAACTGATTACCAATCCATTCTGTTCAGCTGTTCGGTTCAGAGTTTGACAGTTCCGGTGTAGAAAATAAAAATGCAGACCAAGAATTTGTTTCAACAGCCACTTTGTATAAAGAGTCACAGTGACAGAGAACTCAAGTGGTTGGTTGAAACAAATTCTAGGTCTGCATTTTTACTTGCTACACCTGAACTATCCACCTCTGGTTCTGTAGTATTTTAAGTAGGAGGTTGGAAAATTTCGAGCTCCTAGTTATTAGGAATGTATCAATACATTGTGATGTGCAATACTACTAATAATAAATAATATAGAGTATGCCCTTTTTTCCTTTAGAAAATATACTGTATATTGAGCCAGATCACACCAGTGCATTTTGACCAGTCAGATAAACACGGCACTAGCAGCTTGGTTTAGTTGTGATTTATGACAGAAAACCG
Source organism: Petrocephalus sullivani (assembly GCA_026780845.1). Taxonomy (NCBI): domain Eukaryota; kingdom Metazoa; phylum Chordata; class Actinopteri; order Osteoglossiformes; family Mormyridae; genus Petrocephalus; species Petrocephalus sullivani. Next base: position 12,216,566 of record JAODKM010000088.1, on the reverse strand, counting down.
TCAGTTGGCACTATGGCTCGGCTACGGCTCACATGATTTATGACAGAAAACCGTCAGTTGGCACTATGGCTCGGCTACAGCTTGCCTATATGAGATTTGGTGACACTTACTTCTTCAGACTGATAGTGACAACCCTAACTACAATGTCACACTGGTCATATGCTTGGCCTCTAAGAAATTTCAGTAATGGTTGTTATAGATAGTTGTTGCACACCTTTTTATTACCATGGCACATCCAAAGTCAATTTTCTGGTTAATAGAGATACCCCAAAGTAAAGTAAGCCTAGAATCAGTCAGTCAGCGATGTGGTCAGGGAGGGTATGTACTAGTATATACAGTATGTCAGCCACCACAGACTTTTGGGGGCCAGAGCTTTGTGGTAATATTTTCTAATTGTTCCTTGGTAGCGTGCACTTTCAGATTGTTTTTATCAGGTGTTTGCTGATCTTACGCAGGATGTTGACACTGTTAGTGTGTGTGTCTCTGCCTGTGTCCCTATACAGATCGCGGGCGGTGCTACATGGGTAGCTGTGCCTGTGAGGAAGGCTGGGAAGGAGCTGCTTGTGAGTGTCCGAAGAGTGACGACACCTGCTTGGACAGTAAAGGGGTAAGTGCAGCCCGCCACTCATTCCCCAGTCCGTGTCTAAGAGTGTCAGTCTTATCTGGTGGGCTCTTACCCAACTGCTTGTGAAACAAAATGTCTATTGCCTAAGTATATCAACCTGGCAGAAATTCTGTGGGTTTTGATTCACGGAACTCATGAACAGAACAGTACATCGAGGTCCTCATCTTCTGTCTCGCCTTCCCTCGGTCCACTGTAGGGGATCTGCAATGGGCGTGGATTCTGTAAGTGTGGACGGTGCCACTGTGAAAGTTCCCGAATTGACCTCGGCCTGACCTGTGAAATCAACGTCCAGGTGCTCAAAGACCGTGCCCGGCTGCCGTGCTCAGTGTCTCTGCATGTCTGTGTTTACACATAGTGGTCACCAAATTATATTACATTGTGGTCACCAAATGTCCCCACGATGTGATCGGTCCCCACAAGGGGAAATTAAATTTTATAAAAATCAGTGACTGCAATCAAAAAACTGAAAATACCTAAATTCTTTGTATTTTGTTTGGTTACTTATGGTTAAGGTTAGGATTGGGTAGTTATGGGTGTCATCATTGGGATTAGGGTTTTTCTCCTAGAACTGAATGGGCAGTCCCCACAATGTGTGTGTGTGTGTGTGTGTTTGCGCGCGCGCATGTGTGTACTTCTATCCGTTTACGTACATAACTGATAGCATGCGCAAAGCAGCACCTGCAAGGGTTTCCATGCCAGTGCGAAACAAGATAAGTCCCGCCCCGCTCAGCCCCGCCCTTCGTGTTTTGTCCCCTGTCTTGCCCTCTGGCGGGGCTTAATTTGCCGCACCTGACCCTCGTTGTGTTTGCCCAGTGTAATTTGCTCCGCTTGTTTCCCCTGACCAGCTGCCTCTCGTTTGACCCTTAATGTGCTGCCCTATTTTAGTCTGCCCTAGTCCAGTCTCCCCTGTCGGTCTTTGTCTATGCATTGTCTGCTAGCGCTCCCGCTTACTCCTGTTTGCTCCCATCTGTACCCTAAATAAACGCCCTTGGAAGGGCTAAACCCTGCAGCCTACAATTATGGGCCCGCCGTAAGCGTGACAATAAGATGGAATATCATTTAGTGAAATGTCTTCCAGCCAGCATTACAGCGTTTATAATCTGGGGGGCTCCAGGCTGACATCATCATGAACACGCTGGTTTTGTCGATTTAACTAATCGTTCCATCTTTTCTGAGGTGGGACCCTGATATTTGACTATAGCTTAGGACGACCAATTCATTTTTTCACCCCTGTGTACAATATACATACAACAGGACAATAATCATAGACAAGGGCACTGCTAGAGTTTATTGGCCCCATGAAAGCAAATAATGTTGGGCCCCCAAGCTAGACCCAAATTGGGGGCCCTTAGAATCGTCCTGACTTTGCACCCTCATTCATGCCATCCCTGAATTTTGAAACACATATGGGTAGATACAGAAATACACTATATGCAAACTGTGACGCTAGATGGAACAGTGGAAACAGTCTTGCTGTGTAGATGGATGGATGTAGGGATGGGCTCTCTTCTGACCGCCTTCTCACCTTGCTGATGTCCCCTCCAGGCCCAGCTGGGAATGTGTGAGGACAAGAGGAGCTGTGTCCAGTGCCAGGCATGGAAGACTGGGGAGAGGAAGGGGGAGAAGTGTGACGACTGTCCCTTCAAGATCACCTTGGTGGACAAGCTCCCCGACAGTCAGTGGCTCAGCCTTTAGCATGCCGCAGGGCTAGGCAGTCTTATTGGGAAAGGGTCAGTGTGTGTACATCACTAATCCAAGGCCTGATTGGCTGAAGGGGTTTGATCAGCTGACCTAAAGGTTATGCCAAAAACCCGCATACACACCGGCCCTCTGCGGATAAGATTGGCTGTCCCTGGCTCACCGGATCAGCTCCGTACTTTGAGGGCTACAGGTTTATCTGTCAGTCAGCCACTGGATTGAGGGTGACACCGGGTAACCAGAGTTATGGTCAAAATGATCGCTTTTAACATTGAATGAAGACGTTTAGCAAGAATTAAAGAAAAATAATTGAAAATGGCAGTCCACCTGGTGGCCCTGGAGGACTGGTGCAGCCCGTTTCTCCCCGTCATCAGATGTCCCCGTCATAATCTGCTCGTTCTTTTTGAGCTCTTCTCTGCAAGTCAGCGGGTGTCCGTGCTGCGTGTCCACAGGCGAGGACGCCATCGAGACATGCAGCTTCCGAGACGAGGAGGACGACTGCACTTTCCACTACTCTGTGCTGTACTCCAGCAACCCCAGCGAGAGGAAGGATGAGGTCCAAGTTCTGAAGAAGAGGGGTGAGCTGCTGTCTGACCCGAAATGAACGTGTGTCTTTATTTGCCTGTGTGTAGCACTGACCAAGCCGGCCGCCGGCTCTCACCCAGCAGCGGATCTCCAGGTTTTGGGCATTAGTCGCTTCAGAAAGATTCTGTACTCAGCTGTTACTATAGTACTTAGGGTGACTGTGTCCTTTTGCAGAAAGTGTTCCAGCAATCTTCTTGCATTTATTTTGTGTAAACAGTTAAGATCTCCACCTTTACATACAACAAATTTGTTGATATTGGTGTACCAGATAATCCATGCCAGGGATGGCACTTTGAGCTACTTCAGGTTTTACTAACTACTTTAATTAGAACTGAAAGGCTCCTGTGCTTGACTAAACAGTTCAGTTCTTCTTGTGCTTTGCCTGGTTTGTTTCCTTGATTGAAAGACTCGTCCAGCTGCTTCATGTTAACATTAGTGACACGATTATAGGAGACTGACCAATCAGCACACAGCAAGCGAAATCCAGGTCTTTTTAATTGAAATGGTAGTTTACAAATCCTGTCCTAGCTCAGTGTCCTCCCTGGTCACCCTAATAGTGAAGGCTCTTGCCCTCAGGCTGCTGTGTTGTCTTGCAGAATGTCCTCCGGGGGCTTTTCTCTGGCTGATCCCGCTGATCATGTTTCTTATGCTGCTGCTGGCCCTGCTGCTGCTCTGCTGCTGGAAGTTCTGCAGATGCTGCAGGGTAGCTCCCGCCCGCCGCACCTGCTGTCCCGAGCAGAGGTGGAAAGTCCAGGTTTAGAAAGTACAGATCCAGACCAAGATTTCATTCCAACCAGTCAATTAAGTACTTTATGACTGTGACTCTTTATGCTCAACTGGATGGTTGAAACAAAATCTTGGTCTAGATTTTCAGTTTCTGAGCCTGAACTTTCCACCTCTGGACTCGAGGGCTCTGCCTGCCACACATTCACAGTCACACCAAAGCAGAGACATCACACATTCATCGGTTCTACCTGTTTGGGGGGGGGGGCTGCCTACAATTTTGTGGAAATCTGGAATGCTAATGGCAATTGTCTTTTGTCCGTCTCTTAGGAATGCCTTGCACTGTTGCCATGCTGTGCACGAGGTATGTTTGTTGGATATTTGCTGTATTTGGATAATTTTGGTCAAAAAAATGTATGATGAGTGAGTAAGAAAGGCAGTGGGTGTGATTGTTTCTGTGTGACAACCTAGAATAGACCTGGGTGTGTAATCGTGTATCGTGTCCACAGGCCGCGTGGTGGGCTTTAAGGAAGACCAGTACATGCTACGACAGTCCATGCTGACTTCTGACCACCTGGATACACCACTCATGCGCACCGGCCCGCCCAAAAACACCGACGTGGTGCGCTGGAAGATCACGGACAACGTGCACCGCGGAGTCAGTCACCCCCAGGCCCATGTGGTGCCCAACCCTAAGGAGACCAGTGAGTTCCCACAGTGCTTTATTGTGAAGCACTGTCTTGCTTTTTCCTAAAGCGGGTTAGTTGTAGCAGCATTGCACAGCAAATTGGGAGGTGCATTCTGGGTAGGCGTATGGCGGAGGATCTATCTGTATCTAAATGAAACTCACAGTAGCTGCTTTCCGCATGTCGGCAACAAGTGACCCGAAAATATCGAACCCCAAATTATTGTGGCCACTTCGATTTTTCGTTTCTAAGCTACACCCCATATTAGACATGTGGGAAACTATGCATATGCTCTTATAGACCATTCTGATACAATATTTTATGAAAATGAGACAACTGAGATCAGCTGACCTCACTGCCTTTAGTAAGAGTTTTGAGGCAATTTGGTCTTTGATGATAAACTATTCAAAACTAATTTTGTTGACATGGCTGGTTTCTGGTCTTGATTCCCTTGTTCCTGGTGTTCCCCTCCAGTCCAGTTCCCTGTCTCCCTGCGCCTTAACCGCCTGTTCACCGACAGCCTGTCCAACCCTGATGCTCGGGACACAGAAGAGCTGCGCAAGGAGGTGGAGGACAATGTGAGTGGGAGCTTATCTGTCTGCCATGTGCGCTTGCTGTTAGCCTGAGACATACCGGAGCCGCTCCTATGAAGGGCGTTTCTCATTGGCCGTCACCTGGTCATGTGACATCTCATTGTCACTGTTGTCTTTCAGCTCAATGAAGTCTACAAGCAGATCCCCGGAGTGCAGAAGGTGAAGAAGACTGTTTTCAGGTAAGGTGGTGGCTGCATAGTGACGTCCCTCTGTGGAATAATCGCTCACGGGGTTACGCCATAGAGGCAGAAACTCATAATGCAAGGAAACAGGGAAGACCTGCGCAGTGGACAGCTATGGGCAGCTGCATAGAGGAAACCTCAGGATCATATTGCACAACAGCTATATCAATGTTATTTTTAGACCAAAAGGTTGGTCTCTGTTTTGTGTATTTCTGATATTTAATATTTTCTTTTTTAGAAAACAACCGAATGCTGGTAAAAGGTAATGATCACAGCAGTGGTGGTTAAAAATGAAATAAGTTAAATAATAATAATTATTACGTGCAAAGGGACACAAAACGCATATATAGAGAACTGGTCTCCACCTACAGGCAGAACCACACGGTGGTGGACACAGTTCTGCCTGCCCCCCGGGCTGCCTACAACGACATCATTAACCTGACGGAGAAGTCGGTCCAGTCCGGCTGCTTCAGTGACCTCAAGGTGGTGCCTGGCTACTATACGGTGGCTTCCGACAGAGGTCAGAGCCTCATTTATCTTTAGTGGTTTACAGTAGAGGGAATAATTATGTGTGTTGCCTGGGATTTGAACCCCACAACCATGTGGGTTGTTGTGCATTGTCACATACATGGAGTTGACGCGGATGTGCGCGAGGACGTGTGCTAAGCCTTCGGTATGTTAGCATGACTCCTCCTGTAACTATGCAGAAGCGAGGGGGGCGGTGGAGATGCAGGAGGGGGTGGACAGCGTGGACGTGCGCGTGCCCCTGTTCATCAAGGACGAGGACGACGACAAGAAGCAGCTGCGGCTGGAGGCGCTGGACGTGCCCATTGGCATCGCTGAGATCGGCCGGCGTTTCGTCAACATCACCATCGTTAAAGAGCAGGGTGAGGCTCGGCTGACCTTCGACCCCTGACCTTATAGCCTGTGAAGCTTAACAGAATGTGACAACTTTTTAGTATCTCCTAATAATAAACTTTTGTCTTCTATAGTTATTTGGAGTCAGCTAAGCTGCCCCCATCATTCCTCCTAATGAAGCTTTATTATCTGTGCCTTTATCACCCTAGTTGGGGAGTGCTTTACTGTGCGGCTCTCTGCATATTATGGCACACTTTTAACACTGTTCTCGTTCTCCATCCCCAGCCAAGAGCGTCCTGACTTTCCTCCAACCGTCCTACTCCTACAATCGACTGGAAAAGGTGGCCAATATCCCCGTGAACCGTGAAATCTATGAGGACGGACAAACCCAAGTCACCTATCGCACCCGTGATCTCACTGCCAAGGACAAGAAGGTGAGGAATGTGCACACACACACACACACACACACACACACACACGCACTTAGATACCTACCCTGCTCACCCCATTTCCACTTGTGCATTTTAATGCACTTTCATTCACTTAATCACATTAAATAATGTTCAAACATAACCCATGTAGCACAGCATCAAACTGCTTTAGTCTGTCTCCTCACCTGTCTCATCTTCCTTGTTGTGCCTGCAGGATTATGTTTCCATGGAAGGGGACTTGATCTATTTACCTGGGGAAGTTCAGAAGACGATTCCGGTGAAGCTCTTGGACTGGAGCGAGGATGACACCCTCTTGAATGAAAAGCAGGTCAAGCAGTTCGTCGTGGACCTCATCAATCCACGCCAAGGGGCTAAGTTGGGCAGACACCCCCGCACCACGGTCACCATTGTTGACGGTTCAGGTAAAAGCCAGCCACCATTATAAGCGTTATCATCCAATGAAAGGCACTCATTTTGCTGATACCCCCCTGTTTTAGAGTCTAGGTTGTCATGAGGACCAGTCATTGTTCTAATAACACCCCCTTTGTGCCACATGCAGAGCCAAGCGTCGTGGGTTTCAGGAAGAGCACGCAGACGTTCAGCGTCGCCGACCCGGAGTACTCGGTTCCTGTGCTGCGCACCTCCAACCTGGACACCCCAGCCACTGTGCACTGGCGCACACGCAAGGCCTCGCGCTTCAATCTGCAAGGGGGCCTCAACTTTGCCCCCGGAGAATCGAAGAAGAACGTGGTCATCAAGCCCCGGGCGCACCCCGGCCCCATCAAAGCCGAGACCTTCCAGCTGGAACTGTATGACCCCAGCAGCAACGTCGTCCTGGGCGACAAGAAGACGACCCTCGTCAACGTCTCCGACTCCGGTAAGTCCTCAGAGAACGATGGCGAGCAAGCGCTCTTGAAATTAAAGAATTATTTAAAAAATATTTTAATTACAGCAGGACAATGGTGCATGTTTGGGGCAGTGGCGGTCTAATGGTTAGGAAACTGCACTTGTAATTGAAAGGTTCCTGGTTCATTTCCCTGAGATACCCTGGGCAAGGTACCACCCCCAAGCACTGCTCCCTGGACACTGAATTAGCTGCCCCCTGCTACGTCACAATGTCACCTATGGATTAAATGCAGTGGACCCTTTTCGTTGTGGTGTGTCAGCAATGACAATTAATAACTTTCACCTAACCCTTATTTATTAAGGAGCCACACCTTCATATTTAATTCCACAAGAACTGCAGACTTTGGGAGTTTCATATGACAGCTTATGAACATCATGTTTGATCCCTAATGCACAGGGGATGTACCAGAGCTTGTGGAACTTCTCCCTCAGACATCGCAGTCTCCCGGGGGACGGCTGCCCCCTCCTGGTGACATTAAAGCTGCTGCCACTGGCCCCAGAAACATACGCCTCAACTGGGCCGCCCTTCCTGGCAATCCCCTTGGGTACAAGGTGAGGCAGGTGCATCCAGGGTCTGCACAGGCCTGAGCATCTCTGAGAGCGGCAAACGGCAGGTCCGAAGGCCTCTCCACTGCTGGCTCTATAAAGCATGGTGCATGAAGCGTGCGTATGTTCTCAGGTGAGGTACTGGATTCAGGGTGACCCGGAGGCTGACGCCCAGGTCATCGACTGCAGGAAGACTCAAGCAGAGCTGACTAATCTGTACCCATATTGCGACTATGAGATGCGGGTGTGTGGCTACAACAGCATGGGCGACGGGCAGTACAGCGGCGTGGTGCAGTGTCAGACGCAGGAGGATGGTAAGCAGGCTCCCCCCGTTAAGACACTCCCTCCTGCTTGCCAGAAGCCTCTAATATGTTCTCTCCCTGCCAGTGCCCAGTGAACCCGGCAGGCTTGCCTTCAACGTCATCAGCCCCACGGTCACTCAGCTGAGCTGGGCGGAGCCGGCCGAGACCAACGGCATTATTACCGCTTACGAGGTCACCTACACACCCATCGACGAGGACAACAGTAAGCAGCCTTCTCTGCACACATGGCTCACTGTAGGAAACCCCTCATATCGCCTCTGGACTCTATATCGATTGTGTAGCTCCTTACACATGGCTAATTTCCTGTGTGTGTGGAGTACGTACTAACTTCAGGTATTTTTGTTTATGTGTCTTACTCTCTACATAGATACTCACCCTGTGTGTTTCATGTAGGTGTCTTATACTCTAATCAGATACTCACCCTGTGTGTTTCATGAAGATGTTTTGGACACTATACCAGTATTTCCCAATCCGGTCACTGGGGATCCACAGACTCGTCACGTTTTCGCTCCAGAAGCTCGATGGGAGCAAAAATGTGGACCGGCTGTCAGTCCCCGAGGACCAGATTGGGAAACACTGCTCTTTACAGATACTATGTATGTTTTATGTAGGTGTCTTGTACTCTGTCCAGATACTCACCCTGCGTATTCATTTGTAGATGTATTACACTCTATACAGATACTCAGTCTTTGTGTGTATATGTAGGTGTCGTACACTCTGCTCAGATGCCCAGTCTGTGTGCTCCATGTAGGTGTTTTATACTCTATACTGATACTGACTCTGTTTGTCTTTGGCTAGGCATTGTGCAAACTACACGGGTGCTCCTCATTCCACTGAGAAACTGTGCCCTTTATTTGAAATAAAATCCCCATGACGGTAGAATTTCTATGCGTGTGTCCCTGCAGAACCCTTAGGCCCCACTAAGAAGGTGAAAATCGACAACCCCAGGAAGCGTATGCTTCTGATCGAGAACCTCCAGCCCTCTCAGACCTACTGCTACAACGTGCGTGCATGTAACAGCGTCGGCTGGGGTCCAAACAGGGACGCCACCATCAACCTGGCCTCCCAGCCAAGCAGACCCATGTCTAGTAAGTGGGGGGAGGGGGGGGAGGATGGTGGCCCAGGCCCGAGACCAGAATCATACAAACCGTATGAGAAATACTCTATGTATACATCTCAAATAGTTAGTGCACGTTTTGTTTAAAGCTATTTATTGGGGTAGTAAATATGTATTTTTTCCAGGGGGAAACATCTGGAATATGTACAAATAAACAAATAAAATGCAAGAAAAGAAAATAAAATTTTCATGATTTTCCAAAATGTTCCTGATATCTTGTCAGCTAGAAGAATTCCGGCCATCCCACTTATTTGTTACATTTTATCAATAGCTCGTTTAATAAATTTAATTAACTGAATGAGTGAAATATCTTTAGGAGGTATTGATTAACCAAGTTCAACAAAGACACGGACATTGGATGTTAGCTGTAGGTACTGTGGGGGGGCTTCAGGATTCAGGTTCTGAAACGGCTAACCTGACACACTCCGACAGGAATGACTTGATGCCACCACGCAGACATGAGCTGCTCTGGCTACCTAAGACTTTAGTGCAGTGCTGTATAGGAGGTTTCACTCTCCTCCTCCTGTGACCCTCACCCCGTCTGCCTGCTTTATCTCCGCAGTCCCCATCATCCCTGACATCCCCATCGTCGATGCGGAGGCGGGCGAGGAATACGACAGCTTCCTGATGTACAGCAGTGACGTGCTGCGGTCCCCGGGGGGCAGGCCCAGCGCCTCCGACGAAGGTTGGTGTGAAGCCGCAGCCCACTGCATTGCAGATAGGTCATAACGCTGTTGGTCTGCAGGGGAATTCTCACTATCCCTGGGAGGGAACTAGCACGGGTACAAACATAGTACGAAAGAGGGATTGAATAAAAGAAAATTGAATTGTAATTGATATAAGCTACTATTGTGGGAAAAAAAAATTGGCTTAATTTCTCACTGCTCTGACAGTTACAAAACGGTAAAAAATTATAGCTTCCCATCGTCAGCAGAGCAGATTTATTTATCTTACATCATGAATTCGTTTGTTCCCAATCTACATCCGGACCCAGTAGGTCTTATAGTTCTTATACTAATATAATTATAGGTATATTATTAGCAACTTTACTGTAGCCTGTATGGGACACTGTGCACATTGAATGTTTTATTATTATTATTATTATTATTATTCAGTATCAGCCCTCTAAGCTTCCGCCACAAATGTTTTCTCTTCTCAACTTGACTTCCCGGGGAAAACGAATGGTCGCGGTCTGCTGAGCAGGGAGCTGCTGTCAACCTTGAGACGCTGCCATATGCTACTGCAGAACTCACAAGGGGAGAGGCTGTTGTAGGAGGAAGCTGTCAGGGTGGCTAAAATCGGCCTGCTCTGGGGCCCAGTCATATCCCGATTCCCGTCAGCGGGTTACAGAAGGTGCCTGCCCCGGCCTTGCTTTGACACCACTGCTAATTGTTTAATCACTGTGTTCACACTTGCACAATGGTCAGTCGTGTTCGGGGGGGCTCTGCACACGGGGCCGATTGAGGCCGATTCCTAGAGCTTCATTCAAGACTTCGCAAACGCTCCGGAGAATACCGAAAGCTCTCGCGTCCCATGAGCTGGCAAAGGCTTAGGAAGCTGTTTGTTGATTTGGACGCGGGTTTCCAGGTTCAGCGATGTGCTCGGGGGTGTCGGTAGCTGCCCATTCCAGGCCTGTCATATTCGAGGTCACAAACCCCCACCCCACCCCCCCCCCCCACTCTCGAGCCCAAACCTAGCGGCCCCTCCTGCCTGCTCCTGCATGCAAGCCATCACTCTCCGC
>JAODKM010000088.1:12161657-12202524 GCA_026780845.1 Petrocephalus sullivani | reverse complement strand
ACAGCAGGACGCTGGTGAACTACAGTGTCGCCCCCGGCCTCAGGGCCCGCACGCAGTCTGAAGATGTGGATGACGCGCTGCAGAACCTGGACAGGGTGCTCCAGGGTGAGTGTGCACACAGCCCAGCGTGACCCTGCCCTGCCCCCTCTGTGAGGACACTCAGGGCTACGCCACCAGGTCTCCTAGCTCACTAAACTCCCAGAGGAATCCCATAGGTGTGTCGTTTTCTTGGGCTGTAGCGTGCTATTTGTCAGAGAAATGCTTTGAATACAGGGGTCCTCTTAATCGGGCATCGCTCCGTGCAATCAAGCCCCGGGGAGATCTACCCCATGGATCCTCTGTACAGATTGGAGGCACTGAGGGTCATGACTGGGCTCTGTGTCGCTGAGTCATGTTTGCAATCCGGAGCGTGGACGTACACGTGCTCTGCTGTCTGCTTACATCACGGTTTTCTGCATGTGTGTCTGTGTATGTGTGTGTGTGTGTGTGTGTGTGTGTGTGTGTCAGTCCCCCACCCGTGCATGCTGTGCAGCTCTGACTCCCGTGCATGTCAGCTGGCATAGCAGGCCTCGGGGCACGCGCCTTCGCGTGGCAGCACTTGTCTCGTGCCTCGCCTCCCCCCTACCCCCCCCGTCTCTCCCTCACCGATCCCATCTCTGCCCCCTCACCCTGTCCGCATTCCGCTGCTGCAGACCCCAGGTTCACGCCGGGCGTCCCCGAAACGCCGACGCGACTGGTCTTCTCCGCGCTGGGGCCCACTGCCCTGAAGGTCAGCTGGCAGGAGCCTCACTGTGAGAGCCAGGTGCTGGGCTACTGTGTACAGTACCAGCTGCTCAGCGGAGGTTAGTACCGTGATGTGTGTGTGTGTGTGTGTGTGTGTGTGTGTGGAGGGGGGGTGCATGTTTCATCACTATTTTCTGAAAAATATCCCTAGTTATTTGGGAAATGGGTAGTGTTGCTTCTACTATACCATAAACTATACCATAAATATATAAATGTATAGCAGTCCTTAAAAATGCCTGCGTATTAATGTAGCTGCCTGTTCACAAACAACACCTCCTTCTGTGATTGTTAACAATAGCAGCTGTTTATTTACTAAGGGCTGTCTTTGTCATTAGACATGTCAGCTGTAAAGTATCATTTTCCTGTCTTTTTTTTCCCAACCTGCCATTCCAAATGGATGTGCAGGGCTGTGAAACGAGGACGGTGGTATGTTCTTTTGTTTTTAGGACCGGGAATAACGGGAACCGTGGCTGCGATGGCGCTATGCTAACCGCTGCGTCCGGCTGCGTCTGACCCCCTCTAGGTGAGGTGAAGCGCCTGGACGTCCCTGGGTCCATGGAGAACTCCGTGGTGGTGCAGGACCTTCTGCCCAATCAGTCCTACATCTTCAAGGTGAAGGCGAAGAGCCAGGAGGGCTGGGGTCCGGAGAGAGAGGGCGTCATCACCATAGAGTCTGCTGTCGATCCCAGAAGCCCCCTCAGCCCGATGCCAGGTGACCCCCCCCCCCTCATTCTTTAAGGCGTCCAACCCATGCGGTTTTGGATCAGAATCTTCCTCTCGTTTGCCCAAGCCCGCCAGCTCCAGAGCAAAAATGTGGACTGTGTTGGGAAACATTGGTTGGATCTCTGAAGCCCCGCCCCTCGTAACCTTACCACCCTCTCCCGGCCAGGATCCCCGTTCACTCTCAGCACCCCCAGTGCCCCTGGTCCTCTGGTTTTCACGGCCCTGAGCCCTGACGCCCTACAGCTGAGCTGGGACAAGCCACGGAAGCCCAATGGGGACATCCTGGGCTATGTGGTCACCTGCGAACAGCTGCATGGAGGAGGTGGGTCAGGAGCACAGGCTTGTCACGTTTTACATCTTCAGCATGTGGCCGGTGGAGGACCTTTAGCGATGCAGAGCGATAGATTCTGGGGGAGACACCACTGAGAACATGAGAACATGCTCTCTCTCTCTCCCAATTCTCCTCAGGTGACATGCGGACCTTCCAGGTGGGCGGTGAGAACTCAGAGACCAGCCTGACCGTGTCTAACCTGACTGAGAATGTGCCCTACAAGTTCAAGGTTCAGGCTAGGACCTCGCTGGGCTTCGGCCCTGAGAGGGAAGGCATCATCACCATCGAATCACAGGACGGAGGTATATTGCCAAAACATTCTCACCCTCACACCGGCTGCATATTTGGTTCAGATTTGTGTGACTATGAGTGTAACTTCACCGGTGAGGTGGAGAATGAAAACCATGATTTACATTTACAGCATTTGGCACACTGCTTAGCCAGAGCGACTTACATAAGTGCTTAAAGACTCCATTAGAGAATAATGATCACTGAATTTCTGCTCGCAGAAAACTGACTGCAGACTGACACTCGTGCTATGACTGTCCCCCACTGCTTCAGGTAACGGCTCTCAGTACAGCGGGCAGTCGATGACGAGGCGAGAAGTCTTCACCCTTCCGGGGGAGATGAGCACTCGCACCAACGTCACTCACACCACGTTCAACGACCCGTTTTTCTCAGGTACGTCCGCCGAAATGCTCCCTCCCGAGACGCGTGCTGGTTGCCCGCGTACGCAGGCGTGACACCCCTGCCTCCCTGCTCAGACGGCATGAAGTTCACCACGCAGCACATGGAGAGTGGTGGCATGGTGACCCGGCACGTCACCAAGGAAGTGGTCACCAGGACCGTCACGGCGGGAAACAGCATGACCAAGAAGGTGGAGAAGTTCTACGAGGCCTGAGACCTCTGCGTAGAGCAAGTTGTGGATCTCTGTAAAAAAATAAACCAAAACCCGGAGCTTTTCGCAGTTTATCTGTTACGCGAGACAGTATGAACTTCGCCGTCTGTACCTGCTGTGCCGTTTCTCTTGCAAATCAAACAAATCTTGTTTTTTATCTAACAGAATGTAAAAAAAAATGCCAAGAAGAGTTACTTGTTGAAGAACTTTGTTGGGCGTTGTAGGCCACATAAGAGGCTGTCTTTCTGCATAGTGTCCCTCTCAGTGGTGTGGGATTAACCCAGCACATTATAAAACATGGGCTCCCATCGCTGAAATTCACCTTGTTGCATCATCCATGTGGGAGCCAGATGTGGGCCAGACGTGGAGGTGTGCTGTACCTGAAATAGCTTCAAAACACACAGCTGACAGTCAGCTGACTGTTAACCAATCACATTGCAGATCCTGTTCCATGTTCAAGCTGCGCTTAAGTCTCTGTCTGTCTGTAAAGAGAGAGTCCTGTACAGAATGGAATGGTGGTGTAGAAATCCCTCCAAAGCTTTTGAAACAAAGAAGCCCTTAATTCCATAATTACCTTTAAATAAGACAATTTATAAGCATATAAATGGCATATGTACTGCTAATGGTTTTTTCTATATTTTTAAAATCAAGTTTACATTAGTTTAAATCTCTCAATTTCTCATATAAAGAATATAATGCTTTTTAACTGCTGTGTCTGTATATAAAGTATTATATTTCACGTTGAGCAGAGTTTTATGGCTAAAGTCTTTGACTGTTTTTGCTCCGCTGGCTGCTCCTGTTCCTCAAGGATCGTCGCCATCATTAATTTGTACTAACAGATGAATCCTTCAGTCGTATCCATATGCACAAGTGCATGTGGAGCTGCGTTTGGACTCCTTTGGGTCACGTCGCTAATGTTCTACTATGGCCTATAGGACTGTATCCCCACTCATTTCATGTCACAAAAATGTCTTTGCACATCCAAACTTTTTCCCCAAGTATTTAAGGGTGTATTATGAAACATAAATGGGTATGCTAAAACTTCTCTCTCGCATTTCAAACCAGCAGGTAGTCTAAAATTTAACGTGCATGCCAACGTTCTACTTTTTGGTTTTCATTAAAGAGCTGCCATACATACATAAACAACAAGTAGTATCAATAGTAGTTTTTTTATTCTTTCTCAAGCATGTCAGATGTATTGCACTTAATAAACATGGCATTTGGCTGAAATTTGTGTTTGGAGTCGCCAGTTGCAATGATAACACACATCTGTATTTGAAGTCCTTCTGTAAACTCGTAATGATCCATGTCAGGGAGAACGCTTTGGGCCCTGTTCTGCTCCCGCGGAAAATGCGAAGCAAAGCAGTTTTGGCAGCTTCATACCAGCACCTATATATATACACACCTGACCACTAAGAAAGGTTTCCACTAAATGTGGAACAGTGGTGCTCCCGTAAATGACATGCCGGGTATTTTCACTTCGCACACGAGCAGGTCCGTTTCCTCGCTCGAAAACCAATCAGATTCGCCAGGTAAACGCGCGATTATAAGCCAATGCGCCCCTGCTTTTTATAGGCGGGGAGACGTGCCATCCTAATTGGTTTATTGCATGTTACGCCCAAAACACACCTCTAAACAATTAAGAGAGTCGGGACAACCTTTTTGCGCTGGGCCAAAATCTGTTTTTTGTCCTGCCATCAAAATGGAATTGGATATGCCCATAAATGTTAGTTTAGTCGTCCTTTTATGCTTTGCGTTAGATCTACTGTAAAACTTATAGGCTCCTGTGCTCTGCTAAATAGCTGTTTTTCTTGTGCTTTGACTGGTTTCTTTCCTTGGGTGAAAGACTCATCCAGCCATCACATTAACATTTGTGACACATGCATAATTATAAGAGACGGACCAATCAGCACAGAGCAAGAACTCAGTGCTTAAGTAAAATCCAGGTCCTTTTAATTGAAATGGTAGTTTACAAACCTGTCATAGCACAAAGTATTGTCCCTGACATTGATTATCTGGTCACCCTATTTAATGTACTAAATATACTTACACATTTCCTTTGTAAATAGTCAACCTCAAGCAATATGGGAATAAAGACAAAGACGAGTGCTTTTTTTGACTTCATAAATTTATTAATCACAGGAAGTGCGTCATTATTGCAAGATCAACAGTGTTCAAGTACTACTGTATCACGACAAAGTTGTTTCTTTTTAGACCGACAGAAATATGCAGTGTGAGCTTCTTAGACATTCTAGCAAGCGGGGATAATAGGGTCGAGTGCAGAGATGGCGCAGGTCTGTGCATGCGAGTAGCATGCTGCTTTTACAGCTAAGGACCGCCGTCTACTGATACAGGTGGTATGCATCCAGCTAGGAGACATCGCCAATGAACATGGCTGAGCGCTCAGCCCCACAGACAGGGCCCGGGGCAAAAGCAGTGTCCCTTGGTCCCCGCCGACCTGATAACCAGGCCCTTGGCGACCTCCACGGTGCCAAAGAGCGGGTAGAGTTTCTCGGTGAAGGTCTCGCTGAAGGTGTAGATGTGCGAGCGGCTCTCCACGTTGTAGAAAGAGAGTTGGCCGTTGTCGTAGTCGAGATAGATGCCCACCTTCCGGGGGACGAGGCTCGGGGGTAAGGGGGTGAATGGCACCGTGAGAGCCTTGAACTCGGTGGCCCTCTCCAAGCGCAGGGTCAGGTAGCCCGTCTGCGTGTTCAGCGACTTGTAGCCCTTCCTGAGCGCCGACTCCTTGGCCACGCCCAGCCGCCAGTCCCTCTCGCCCACCTCCACCTCCCAGTAATGGCGCCCGGACGCGAAGCCCTGCGTGCCCACCGCGCACCACCAGCCGTCGAAGCGGCGGGGGTAGTTGGGCACCTCCTTCCGCTCAGAGCCGCAGTGCATGCGCTTGCCGTCGTGGGAGATCAGCAGGTCCGGGTTGGCGGTGTCCGGGTCAAGGGTCACCTCCACTGCAGGCCAGATCGTGACACCACTCAGCAGCCGTCAACCAATCACCAGATAGGAAACCACAAGTCATAAAATTAAGAGTTACCTGCTGCATCAGCAATCCAGTTCCAAACTGCAAAAGGAAGAGGATGTGGTGAATGCGTTAGTCACAGCCTTCCTCTATACATGGTTACACATTCCAAAATCAATCCTTCTATGTAGAGAAATCTTCTGCGTTAAAAATGCTAAACAAAACCAGAATGAACATGAGGTGAACTTGAGCTATAAACTACTACAGAGTCCTGTAGATACGGCTGCACGGTCATGGTCAGACCTGCATATGACTCACCGTTATGAGGAATGTATCTGGTAGCATCTGAAAGGATGTACACAAAGACACAATGAGTCATGTGACTATTCATAGAGTCATTATATATAGACCCCATTGTATTGTGTTAAGGCAACCCATTAACATCCCCCAAACCACAACCTCCTCTTTGGCTAATTAAACTGTGACATTATACCAGAAAGCATCTAGGTAACCAGAGGTAGAAAACAAAACAGTTGTACACATCGGCAGCACTGAACACGGGCAGCTCAATTCGAGACTCACTTAATTTCTGACTCCTTTGTTTCCTGGTGAACCACAGCTGGGGCACGGAATCCTGCAAACAGGGAGTATTTGACTGTGGTTCAGTACGATTCAACTTTATTGTCATTATACAATAACACGGTAACACAAAGCACAAAGAAATTATGTTGGAGTAAATTTCAGAAGGGAGTGGAAGAAGGGATTGGTGCCATAAAATGTTGGGAGGTACGTAAACATTTCCGAACAAGTGCCAACCGTAACATCGGTTTAAACTGCAATACTGCAGTAGTAATAAATACTGACCATATGAGCATTTGCTCAATGGAGCAGAGTAGCAGCAAACATTGCAGGAACAGGGGAACAGCCCTAGAGTACAGAGGATTGCCTACAGTGCATAAACGGGGGCTGAGGGGTCTGACTGCACAGTACAGTGTGTGAGAGTGCGGCCCAGTACAACGAGCAGATGCGAGGTGAGATGCGAGTAAGCCAGGCTGTCACGCCTCTTGTGTTTCGGGGACAGACACGAGGAGGAATCCCTACCTTCTCCAGGCCGTCGGCCAGCAGGGTCCACATGACCAGCTCCATGGCAGAGAGCAAGTTGGGCACGCGCCCCCTCCGCCACTGAGTCTCCAGGTCCTCCAACATGAGCACCACTCGCTCCCCAGGCCACACGCTACGCTGGACAGGGCAGGGGGCAGGGGGGGAGGAGAGAGACGTCTGAGTGCAGAGTAACCAGACCAAGAAACGGGACCCTGCAGGTCGGCCAGGACAGCCCCCCAGGGAGCTGCTGCCAACGGTGCGGTCCAAATCAATCAATCACAGACAGGGCCATTTACTATACGATTCCCCCCAGGAGTGACGGAGGCCTGCGCGGTGTCTCGGCGCTGTCAGCATGAGCGATCCCATAAGCCTGGCCAGTTTTTATCCGCAGTTACTCCAAAATAAGATTAATTTGAAGTAAGAAAGAGATTTAGGAGACAAAAAGGAAGGAGACAGAATGAAAGAAAGGGAATATCCAGCTGAGAGAATGGAAGGGAAGGGAGGTAAATATTTTATTAGACTTTGCGATCTCTAGGGGCCTGTCAGTGCTCTTTAAGATTAATGAATGTAGGACGAGAGTTAGACGCTAAAATCATTATCAGTGTAAAATGTTCAGATCCGGGAAGCAGCTACCAGCCTAGAACTGCCAAAAAGCAATTAGTGATGACAGAGGTAAATGAGGGAGGGGTACCAGCAGCATGCCCGCCCTGTGTCCACAACCCCTAGCCCCATTCACAGAGGGGTGTAAATGAACTCGCATTTACTGCAGACAATACGGTATTAACACAAAGGCAACAAAGCCATGCATCAGGGGTATTTCCACATGTAACGCGCTTGAATGCAATTCAGCACAATACAACATAATGCAGACTAAAGAGAAGAATATTCTCTTCTGAATTCTATTATTAAAATGAGATGAAATGGCACCTTCTACACATCAGTACTGGCAGGTCACCCATTACTATTGGTTCAAATGGCAGCAGGACTGGATCTAAGCATAGGCAAGCTATGCAGCTGCCTAGGGCGTGATCGGCACACAGGGGGGCCCAGACACGAGGGGGCCCAGACACAGGGGGGCCCAGACATGGGTGGGCCCAGACAAAGTCCCTGCGAGTTGAAATCTACAGAGAAAGCTCTTCACCCCATTTGGTGCAGTCTACCAAAGGTAACCCCACCCCCTGAATAATTCTGACTATGGGCCTGCTTAGTGGCCGGGGCGAGGTGTATCCAGCCCTGACTGGCACATCGCCACAGGCACAGAGACTAACCTTTGACTGCATCCTCAGCTCGCGACTCCAGTCTTGGATGGTCCTCTTGGAGGTCTCCACGTCCTGCTCGCCGTCCCGCTCCAGGCTGCCTAAAAGCTGCGCCCTCCAGTCGCACTGCTCCGGCCACTCGCACGCCAGCACCGGCCTCTGCTGCACACAACAGCGCCACAGGGATTCTCACCTCCGGCACAGTCCCGACGGCAGCAGGCACACCGCAAGTCTACGGCGGCCTTCATACGAAATTATTTACTTATTATTATTTTTTTTTCCTTTAGAGGATAGAAAAGGAAGCGCATTATGAGGTGAAATTTATCTTCCTTTGGGAGAGAAGTGACCAAAACTTGACCTCGCTTCCACTTCAGCTCTTACGACCCGTGACCCTCAGCGCTAAGAGCAGGCATGCGTTACCTGAATAATGGGTGACCAGATTACACACTGCTGCACTCACCTTACTCTCCAGCACCGAGGCCCATTCGAAGATGAAAGCACGGCACACGGAAGGGGGCCAGATGTCCTGACAGGTCCAGATGTGTCCGAGGACATCCGACTTCTAATAAACGGAGTGTCCGCGCATTAGGAGACGGCCTGCCCATATCCCAGCGTGTGCGGGGGTGTCAGCTTGGCATCAGCAGGACTGAACGCAAGTACTGTGGTGCATGTTTCCGTGTGTCACCATCAGCGTGTGCGTGTGCGCAGCGTGTGCGCGTGTGTCTGGGTACCTGGCACACTCGGTTCAGTTCCCTGGCCAGCTCCATGATAAACAGCTGGCTCTCCAACAGGGGGGCCTTCTTTTCATTCCTTGCCCTTTTACGAGATTCCTGAAAATTTTCGAGAAACGGAGGTGAAATAGGGGATGGTAAACAGTAGAAGGAACCTTGCAGAGTTGGGGGGGGGGGGGGTTGCCCAGGATAGGGCTTTGGAATTATTCAGCATTTCAAGTATTCTAATTCATGGCATGTCTAACCACAGTGAGTGACCTACAGCTCCCAAAAGCACGTGTGACGTTACCCACTGGATTCCTTACAGCTCTGCTTTCCTGCGCTACAGATGCACACTAACGCCGGAGCGTCTGCTTTGGTTAGCAGGGAACGGGTGGATTTACACACATTTTCCGTCGGAATATGTCTTCTGAAAGACACGCATCGGCTATTGTGATAACCTCGCACACGGCGCCTTTACACGGCGCGCTTGATAACGGCGCGGTCCGCGAGGAGACGCCGCTGGCCGTCTCGTACCTTCAGCCGGATTTTGAGCTTCTTGGCCGGCTCCACCAGGAAATGCAAGCAGTCCTTCATCATCCTGGCAGCTCTGTGGACCTCCTAAAAATAAAATACAGACACCAGCAAAAGCGCAGCTTAGCGGCACCCCAAGCTGCCAGCAGCCTCCCTCTGTGTCCCCCCCACCGCCAGTGCCATGTCCCCCCCACTGCCAAAGCCAGCTCCCCTGCTGTTCTGCACCACCCCAGTCCCCACTGCCTGGCTGCTGATGCTTAAAACCCTCAAAAAAAAATCCATAAAGCAGATTGGAACTTTTCCACAGCAGCTGGAATGCGGACAGCTGTGGGGGGGGGCGCACATGCAGCACTGCACCGCTCTGGCCGTCACTCTGCAGAGCCGCCAGGCTTGCTGGGGGCTCATTTATATAGAAGCATTAGATTGAATCCCCTAACCCACACACACTCACACACACTCACACACAGTCACACCACGACACACTCACACACACTCACACACACTCACACACACTCACACACAGTCACACACAGTCACACCACGACACACGCCGGAGGTGGACAGAGAGAGAGGTGAGTTACTGCAATTATGATGATGTATAGACGCCGTTCTGCTGCATATTAGCAAAAATGATACCAAAAAAATAATAATCCAAAGAGACCTGAACCAGCATGTGAAAATCACTTCTTTCAGCAGCAGTGAGGCTGAATCAGCCGCATTGGAGAGCAACCATAACCCACCTTCCCACACCCCCTTCCAGACAACAGTTCCCTTCGCGTAAATAGGTCAAGGTGTTCCCTGCTCCATAAAATAAGATCACATCTGCATTTCGAAAAGGGCAGGCAGGTTGATAATTAAACAATAAACAAAAGGGAAACTTTACTGCTAACTCCTGCCTGTTGTGCCAAATCAAAACAGTCATACCTGTGACCAAAGAGTCAAGGACACCGTGCCAATGCCTGTTCTGTACATGACTAAATCTTTTTGTTTTTTTTGTAAAATGGAATCAAATACAATGAAAGACCTACAATAAAGCACGCGGTATTTCCAAACCTCTCCGCACTGCATGAGTGTTTTGTTTTCTATTACTCACCTCGAACAGTGGATTAAAGAGCGAAAGTAATCTTTTTAGACTTTGGCTTAACAGAACTCATCGAAATCCTTGAGCGTCACACTTAAAGTGGCTGCACGGGGAGAACTAGCACGGGCATCACCGGGAAGGGGGCTCTGTTTGTGGGGGTTTGCACCCCTCAGTGAAGCGCTTTCATACTGTCAGTGCAGACAGACAGATTGCGGGGGCAGTTGTGTGTCGCTAGCGCAGACACATTGCGCCCTTAAGATAATTTGGCTGGAGAATGTTAGTGGAAGTTAAAGACTAACAGTCAATGAGCCATGGGAATAAAACTGCGTGAAATAAAATATTTAAAAAGTGGGAATAAAAAATGCATGGCCGTGACAGACACCGTTAAAAAAAACTCTCCAAAATACTTGTTATTTTGGAGAGCTGCGAAAAATAATACATGATTAATACCTGATTAATTCTCAAAAACAAATTGTCGGGCAGAATAATTTGAAAAGTGCAAACTTAATTAATAGGTGGCTGACACAATAAAAATGAGAAACGGCAGTAAGCCAGGCGCTTGCGGTGAAGGCGGAGCAGGGATGACCGTAAGACGCTTCGCGAAAACACTGCGCAGCGTCAGGCTGGCACGGCACTTCGGACTTTTTACATAACAGACATACGCCCATAAGCCTACAGATATTTATGTATGCAGTCAGGGTTGTTTTTGCAAAAAGACTGGTATGGCATTTAAACATTCATTTTTGTGCTGCAGATCAACACCATTACCCTACTGATACTCCCACACACGAAAACCGCAAAAAACCTACTTAACGCGCGGCGACTGGCTTTCCCAGCACTTAGTGATACAGGTTATAGCCACAAGAAATAGAACATTTTCCTTTAACTTAAACTTATTTAATACTAATGCATTTTCACATATCCGTTATGCGCAGGTCGCGCACAATTGCAGATCATGCCATAGGCATAACTGGCTCGGCATTTTTGCACCTTATTTAATAATAATTATAATTAAAAAATGCAATCGTTGTAAAACTATACGATTTTTCACAAGCAGTGTTGGCAAAATAACAGTTAGTGCTATCATGTCGATGTAAAGCACAACTTACTTGAACCCCTAAAGAAAAATCAGCATCCGCCGACTTCTGCCACAGGTGTTCACAGCGCCCAGCCAACCCCAGCCTTCCCAGCAGCTTGCGATGTGCACTGCGGTCTAGGGCTGACCTTGTTTACATGCAAGCCAGTGAGAAGCACGATTCCGAATCGGCAATTTCCGGTTAAAGCACGAAAGAGGACGGTGGCAGCGGCCATACTTGTTGTGGATTTCAAGCTCCTCTCTTAATGAGTTATTTTCATATGACCTAAAATAATGAATATTATTATAAACGCTTACAGTACATAATTCAATAGATGTAGCGTGCACATGCTATTTAAGTCACAGCCAAAATACATTATTAATGAAACTTGAGCCAATGTGTGACCATTCTTAGAATGGCGTGCATTACTCTAACGACACAAGAATGATGGTTATAATAAAATTATAGTTTTATTCTTGTCCACAAGGGGTTGCCAAAATGCCAAATTTCTTGATCTTGAATTTTTTCTTGTTGTCATATATCATTTTAATGAAAGCAGTATCATGAGTAACACGAGGAAACAGGGACGCGTGATCAGTCCGACATGTAAACAGAGGAATGTTTTATATGGTTAGAGAGAGGGAGGGCAGAGAAAGTGTGGTACGGTATGTTGGTTTTGCGGAAGGGTGGTGCACATTGCAGTTTGGTCGCTAGTAAGATAGGGCTACTGTGTTGGGCACGAAAATGTCAACTAAAGATCCACTATTGAGCGCACTTAAAGGTACGTTAATATAACATAACAGATTGCTCTGTTGCGGAAAAAATGTACCTATGTCTGATTATTAATATATCGACCATACAGTACAGTACATACAATGATCAAATATATAGCGACTACATCTTAAATTCCATATAATTTGCACATTGGTAGGTCAATCTGGATTTATGATCGTGCAGCTGTGATTGTGAGTTAACCACAGGACGCATCAATTATGCATTTTTGGTCAAAACAATCGATTGCCATTTCTGTGGTCCGTTGATTTTAGCACTAAAAAGAACCGTACGTTATTTTTTACAAGCCAAGGAAATGTTTGTGTTTTATTGTTGCATTATAGCTATTAAACATGTTTTGCAACTGCTCACCGCAACACATAAGGCCTTACCTTTGTTAGTGCTTTATTTACGCACACAATGACCTTCTAAGCCTTGCAGTTTTATTGTCAGTCCTTAAGTAATTCTAACTAATAATAAACCGAATATTTCTGTGAAATTCTGTCTTTAACGGTGCTTAATATCTCTGTCAAAGTGTGTATTCTCAGTCTTAAATCAGAGGGGGGCAAGATAACAGACTGCAACCCTCAATTGTCCTCCTGCTGCCAGTTGTTGGAGCTCATTCTTCGCAAGGGGCTTCAGCGTGAGTGTTCTCCAGATTCCTGTGTACCTGTACGCTTACTCGGTGCTTGAAGTGGGGGAAACAGTTGCTGGTACTCCCATTGTTATTTCGTACCAGGTGCTAGTACTCCTATTGTTATTTAATGCCACATGCTATTACTCCCATTGTTATTCAGTACCAGATGCTATTACTCCCATTGTTATTCAGTACCAGATGCTATTACTCCCCTTGTTATTCAGTACCAGATGCTAGTACTCCCCTTGTTATTCAGTACCAGATGCTAGTACTCCCCTTGTTATTCAGTACCAGATGCTATTACTCCCATTGTTATTCAGTTCCAGATGCTAGTACTCCCATTGTTATTCAGTTCCAGATGCTAGTACTCCCCTTGTTATTCAGTACCAGATGCTAGTACTCCCCTTGTTATTCAGTTCCAGATGCTATTACTCCCATTGTTATTCAGTACCAGATGCTATTACTCCCCTTGTTATTTAGTACCAGATGCTAGTACTCCCCTTGTTATTCAGTACCAGATGCTAGTACTCCCCTTGTTATTCAGTACCAGATGCTATTACTCCCCTTGTTATTCAGTTCCAGATGCTAGTACTCCCCTTGTTATTCAGTACCAGGTGATAGTATTCCCATTGCTATTCATTAACAGGTGCTGTTACTCGCCTTGTCATTCAGTACCAAATGCTGTTACTCCCATTGTTTTCAGTAACAGGTGCTGGTACTCCCCTTTTTAATCAGTAGCAGGTGATAGTATTCCCATTTTTATTCATTAACAGGTGCTGTTACTCCCCTTGTTATTCAGTGCCAAGTGCTGGTACTCCCCTTGTTATTCAGTATCAGCAGATATTGCACCTGACTCCATATAGCATATGGAGAGGTGCTGGTACTCTGAATAGGGAAAACCATGTACCAGTGAGTACCGGACAGTGAGTACATTTTTTTTTCGACAAAGTGGATCAGTTAACACCTTGTTAATAATGAATCCAAGCCGAGTTCACTGTAAAATTCAGTTCCAGTGTTTGCACAGGCACAGCTAGCCACACCTGGTTATGGCTGGACAAAAGAGGTTAAGTATGAGCACCACGGCCTGGAAGGGTGTGGTATCACTGGCTGCTTGCCATTCATTGGTGTAGAGGGTGGGTGTAGCACTCAACAGGAGCCCTGAAACAATAACACAGCCCAGTTACACTTTCAGACTCTCAATAATGAGGTCTGTGATAGATCCACAGAATGAATAATGTGGGATGGGGTGGATGATGGCTCAGGATTTTAGGTCTGAATGTGCGGTATACTGTCAGGTAGTAGCCTACATGGTAGTGTTTTTTTTAAGCCGGTCTTCAGGGACCCACAGACAGTCCACATTTTTGGTTCATTCCAGCTTCCTGCCAGACCGTCCACACTTTTGCTACATTTTTCCTACCAGGAAAAAGACTGTTTGGGGGTCCCCAAGAACCGGTTTGAGAAACACTGCTATATGGTGTCAGACAGACATGTTGAAATAACAAGATGGGCTGAGTCACCTGACAATTTCCAAGGATCAGGCTGATGAATATTCACTGATGCCCGTTGGCAGGCTAAGACAAAACCCATCTCAGTCATTCTGGTACAATGTCTGTCTTTTACTGTCAGACTCTGTGATTGGGCCTGTTTCCTGATATAGTATTCCCATAGTTTAAACTGGCATATCTGTGACAGGATGTCAGCAAATTTCCTATTGGCTATCTTGACCGTATTGAAAAGGGCACGATTTAGCTAAGATGCATTAGATGTTTCACTTATCACAGATTCTGGTGACTTTCAGCAGTGTTTAAACCTCCCACAACTGTGGCACACATGTTCAATAGGGCAACAGACTTAGTGTTCTTAGCGCATAGGGATTTGCTCATATAAGTCTGGCCTGGCAGGAGATTGATGACAGGAGTAATGGTGCCTTGTGGGATCTGCAGAGCCACTCCTTGGGTTTGGCCAGAGGGATTACTGGCACTGCGTGGAACAGCTTCCCCAGGCGGACTCCTGCGGAAGGTGAGCAGCAGGACTTGGGAAAATGAGGGATGGGGATTTTCGTCTTTTTGTTTAATGAAAGCAGAGGATCACTACAGGCAATATAAAGTTGAATCATTAGTTACTTGCCTTGAGACATGAATTAGAGAATAGATTTTTGCAAGCTTCAAAAACATTCTCTCTATCTCTGTGCATGTTACCCCAGCAAGATATCAGGTTAAACTACTAATATGTTCATATGTTTCCCCTTAAGCTTGGGGTATGCATTTCCTTTTATAAATTTCTCATTTGGCCCATTCAACAGGCTGAGTCCAATCTCTTTGGCTCTGGAACAGACGTCGGCTTGCAAGAAGCTGTTGACAGCGCAGGGTAGGGGGCGGTATTTCCTAAGGCTGGCCCTCAAGAGAAGGATTCTGGGAAGTGTAGTTCAGCACCTTTCACACACAGGCAAGCTGTTGGAGGTCAGTACCACAAACATAAAAGGTGTTGCCTATATAAATGTAAAATTATATTTCATTTAGACGTGTATGACATCTGTCAGCTATGAAGAGTTTTCTATAAATTTGGGGAATTGTAACAATGAAAAATAAAATTGTACTTTTAGTTGTTGGATTAGGAGCATTGCAACTAGAATATAATAAAAATATAGTAAATTGAGATCAAAACTGAACTATTGAATGATTATACCTCTCTGTCTTATTTTAGTGGTACACTCCTACTATTTCCATTGTCAGAAATGAAGAGTTTATGGGTAAGTTTTCTTCATATACCAGAAACTGTACTAATAATGGGTATCTGTGAATCATTTTACTTTGCAACAGGGTGCTAATTTTAAACTTACAAATATAAATATACATTGTTCTCCAGAACCATTCCTCTCCTTACTGCTTGTCCTTTCTGAATTGGAGTTCAGCCTTAACATTGAGGTAAAGTCCTTACCCAGCCTACTCACTATACTATTCGAAAAATCAGTTTAATGAGATTGACACACATTCTATCTTTTTTACTGTAGAACTGCAGCTTTTTGGATGACAGCTGGCTGTTGCCGGTAAATTTTTAAAATAAGTAATGTTCTTCTACTGGGATTAAATTAAATTAGGATCTGGTTCGGCCATATTTTTTACTTAGTGGAAGCCCATTGCGTGACAGTTAATAGATAGTTTCGCTACCTTGGACCAACCCCAGAAGTGATTCTACGGGAATTGCCGAAATGCTGTTTCTCTCTGTTCATGCCAGCGGAAGAGGCCTTTGAGAATGCATCTGATTTTAGATTTTAGGTCTGATGTGTGTACTTTGACTTAAGAGAGAGTGAGTTTTTTTTGTACGTTGCAGGTATGTGATGTTTATGAGGTAGTACCATGCCGGGAACTAGGAATGGTACTCAGGTTAGTTCCAGTCTTCTTCCTTCTTCTTTTTAAGTGTCTCCAGTACAAAAACAGCTCTATGCCCCCCCCCAGGTACCTTGGTGGACGCGTCTTTGTGCTGGACCTGATTGAGGGCAGCCAGGCACAGTTAGACAGGTGTGTGTTGCCGGGTGATATCATCGACGAAGTCAATGGGATATCTCTGAGGAACGCTGCCAACAGACAGGTACGACAGCAGTGAGGGAGTGTCACCTTTGTGTGCATACTGCCTAAGCTAACACCACCTACATATTCTAGGCAAGGAATACAGCCTAATTTACGCATGTAAAGTACTCAGAGAGGAAGGATGTTTATAATCTTTTATGCAATTAGACTGCATCCTGCCTCCGGTATTATGAACCAGCTGGCTATAAGCGGGGGACCTCAGTGCCTTCGGATGGGCAGTAATTCTTACTAATTCTTAATGCTCACTCGGAGGTTAATGATTTAACAACACTCAGAGGGGAGTGTCGAGCTCGTGAGAACACTGAAGGCCTCATTATGCAAAGGCCAGCGGCAGGCTGCAGAGCTTCAAAGCTCCGTCCGCCGTGGTTTAGGCACCCTGTCCTGGCAGTGACTTTCTCGCAGATTCATTGGCGTAGAGCACTAATCGCTCATTTTAAAATAATGAGCGCGTTTCTGGCATTGTCTGGGTGTACTAAAGGCAGATTGATTGTGTTGTGCTTTGTTACCTTTCTGGTTAATAGCTCCTCTTTTGGTTGAGGGGGTTTCTCTGAGAAAGACTCCTCTAGGGTTATGTAGCCAGCAGGATTGTTTTTTTTTTAGGAGGTGGGGGGTAAAATTACTCAGCCTCGTTCTTGATTACCGGACCTCAAATCAAGCTTTCGGGAGGCCATCAGATGGTTTAATGGATATCATGCTACATCCTAACTACTTCTTATCTAGCTGCACATGGCTGAACAGGAGTTAGTGTTTTAATGCCACCAGAGGTGAAGTAAAAATCCAGGCCAAGATTTTGTTTCAACCAACTAGTTGAGTATAAAGAGTCACAGTCACAGAGTACTCAGCTAGTTGGTTGAAACAAAATCCTGGCCTGGATTTTTTTTTTTTACTTTTTAGACCTGACCTATTGCTGTTCAGTGGGTAGGCTGGGCAGCTGCAGGAGGCCCCTTTTTTGTGTGCATTCTGCAGGCAGGCAAGGTGCTGGCACAGCTGAGGGCCACCCCACTGTGCCTGCGTGTGCTGCGATGGAGGGCCCAGGACGGCTCCGTGTACCGGCC
Organism: Petrocephalus sullivani; assembly: GCA_026780845.1. Lineage (NCBI taxonomy): Eukaryota > Metazoa > Chordata > Actinopteri > Osteoglossiformes > Mormyridae > Petrocephalus > Petrocephalus sullivani. The sequence continues at coordinate 12,185,010 of JAODKM010000088.1, read as the reverse complement.
CGTGGTCAAGCTCCTGCAGGAGCTTCAGCGTGAGAACCCCTCGCTGCAGCTGCGTCCCCCCACCCCGTCCCGGCAACGGCAGGAGTCCCAGTGCCTGAAGGACGGCCGGTGAGGAGCAGGACTCTCGTCCGTCTCAGTACAGCTGTTTGGTGACTGGGGGCGTTAGGGGCGTGTGGGTGCTATCTCACCCGTGCTCCTGTGTTTTTCTAGGATTGTGTACATCGTGCAGTATTTGGGAAAGGCCAGCGTTGGAATGGTAAATGTACAGTGTAAATGTACAATGTAAACATGCCTGTGCCCCGTCTGCCTTTTATCTGGGTGCACTGCCCGCTGATAACCATATCTCAGTGCTTAGTTTATGGACTGTACGTAGCAAATTGTGTTGCACTGGGTCTGTGTTCCAGCACGGGGGAAAGGAGGTGCTGCGGCGAGGCATTCCTCTGGTCCTGGCACAGAAGCAGCCCAAAAAGGTATAAGTCAAGGCAGGAGAAAACCCGTCTGTGGAGGCGAGATGAGCTTAAAAGGGCCCCACCTCTCTGCACCCAGCCAGCTAAAGGGCTAAAATATGATATAATATGGCAATTTGATGAAGGGCCTAATCACACTAAAATATCTACTATTAAACCACTATATGCATGTCAGACCACATTTTATGCCTGTGTAATAGAGCAGACTGATAATATGCTCTACAGAAATGCTTTAGATAGAATGGCAACTATATTTCATTCCCTGGAGTCATAGTATACACCAGTGTTTCCCAATATGGTCCTCGGGGCCCACAGCCAGTACACATTTTTGCTTCTTCCCAGCTCCCTACAAGGGCAAAAATGTGGACTGTCTGGCAGGGGGCTTGGAGAGAGCAAAAACATGGAGCGGCTGTGGATCCCCCAGGACTGGATTGGGAAACACTAGTATACACTGTTAATCCCAGTTCCTCTTCATACATCTTTGATAATATTTTTGTCCCAAGCCATAACCATCCTTATTGAAAGTCTATATCATGTAGCATGGATTCCTGCAGCATAAAGAGGCAGGGAGCTCCTGCAAACAGTGACAGCCACCGAGTGCAGCTGCAGCGCTCGTTTTGCACGATGATGCAGGTCTGGCTTCATTGGCTCCCTGCTGCTCCCGCAGACGGCGCTGTTCGACCTGAAGGAGACTCGTGTGACATGCACGGACACGGCGGCCAAACAAGTGAGCGTGCCCAAAGGGGCTCGCCGATAAACAAACCCAGGGTGTGTTTGCCCAAAACCAGGAATCGGGAGCTTCTGCTGCTCATGTCGAGGATTAAGTCACATAGTCCTGCTTGTTCTTCCTAAATGGCCCAGTCCCCATGGGACTGCAGTGAGCTGGCGCCGATCCAGAAACCACAATAAACGGAAAAAAAACAGGCAAGACCAGAATAAAGAAGGTGGGGCAGGGGCACACAGGGACACACACATGTGTTTCCCTCTTAGTGAGGACCCTCCATTCAAACCCTAATCCGACACCCTTAACCCCCTGCCCCTATACTTTTGACTGCATTCATGGATTTATAGAAAATTAAATCTGTAGTAGTGAGGACTGAAGAAATCACCACACTAGTTACAATTTTTGAGGTCCTTTGGTCTTCGCAAGTATAGCAAAACCTGTACACACACACACACACACACACTCTTTAGAAGCACATACTAATACACTGGGAAGGTTTGTCACAAAAATTACACGTATCATTTACTGTGTGACATTTTGCCTGTTTTATCCCTCTTCCTCTTCTGTTCAGGAGATTTTCCAGCATCACTACCCAGAGATTTCCTGTGTGGGGAGATACAGCCAATCAGACCAGATTTTTGCCTTCTGTGTAGCGTGAGTATCTGTCATGGGCGGCAGGCGTGAAAGTGTGAGTCTGTGAGCCTGTCAGGGCAAAGACGTGCCGCTATTGAAACCACCATAGTAATTATGCTTTTTGCTAGCTTTTTAGACTATATGCAGTTCCTGTCCATTCAGTCTCTGACTTGGAGAAGGATAAACAGGCCAAATTTAGCACTTAACCATATTGAAAGCCATAAAGAATCTGAATAGTATTCACTATCCGTGCCACATTGCACATTAAGCTCTCAGGAGGAAAGGAAGAGGATCATTTTAGTGTGGATTTTTATAAAGGTACAGGGAGTAACATCATTCTCTAACCTTCTGGACATAGCAGAGATAAACAGTTCCCTCATTTAGTAGATGCAGGAACTGTGGTTACATCGGGAACATGTGCCAAGATCATGGGATCTTACAGGTGCAGGAAAACTTATTTGGAAATGTTTCATCCCCGGACATAGGCTGTGTAAATGTAATTAGCTGTCGACACACTCGGTCCACGTGACCGCAACAGACAGTTAATCCAGCACCCAGGGAGCAGGTCAGGGATTCAAATCAGCAACAATTTAATCATGTGTGCGTCCCCATCCATCAGGCCACTGACCTAGTGCAGAAAATTGGCCAGTTGGTGTGCAACTGGTATTTAACTTGATTGTATAGAGGAAACAATGACTAATAGCTGCAGAGAAGCAGAACTCCCCAGAATAATTACATTATCCATGTACCAGCATTTCACTAGGAGCATAGTCACCCCCCTTCAAAAAAAGCTAAACATAGGTGGTAGAGGGGTATATTATACATGTGGAGCAAGATGTTGGCTAAATAAAAATGTACTTTGATAGAGACTGTATAGAAACACCTGAATCAACAAGCTTCAGCTGCGTGGCACTGCAAGCGGGATCTTCTGAGGAATGTGAAGCCATCGTCACCCGGATAGGTACGTAACCCTCTCAGCATGCAGACAGCAGTCCAAGAGGCGTGTCCAATCAAGCCTAAAGCATAGCAAATAACCCATTGTTCCTCTGCAGCAATTGGTTTCAAGCACACCGAGTGGTTTGTCTGAGATGGCCACACAGTCTCACCCCTGTCAACGTCAGAGTTCCAGTATATCGATGGGAGGTCAGAGCACTAGCGGAGTTCATGCCTGTAGTCACCTAAAACTGTCTGGTGCTCCATGTCTCATGTGACAATGGTTTGTCATTCTTCCCTTGATGCTGGGAATAAACCCCCCCTCCCAACTAAGAAATCTTCAGTATGCAGCTGCATTTTCTTTAAAGCATCAGTTCACAAACACTTCGGTTAACCAGAACAACCCAGGACACTTTTAAAGGAATTTAATAGAAAGACAATGTAACACATAATAGCTGCCAAGGTTTACATTGGAAAAATATAAAAAGCAGCCCTGAATACAACAATTCTGCACAATGTTTGCCTTCACCTGCCTCCATTCTGTTCCCAACAACAGTGTGAGGGAGACGCTGGGTGACAGCCCAAGTGGAGCTTATTGCATGAGGGAGTCTGCCATAACAGATTCCCGAGAGGCTGGAAGAGGGATACTTTGCCACCTATATACATACACACACCATGACAATAGCACAGATCCATCCCAGGGCCAGTTTACAGCATCTACAACCCAGTTTTGCATGATGAAACACCCTCATATTCCTACTGACCACCTAGAAGGCGACACTCTAAAGACATCTACATGTACTCATGAATATCAATCCATTACATGCAAGGAGCTCGTCTCAGGATAAGGACAACTGCAAACTATTAAACCAAACCCCTGCACCATTTCTACCCCAATCCTATGGCACAGGATCCGAGTGACACGCTGTACACACCTAACTTTATGGAATGATAATTACAGCGGCTTTGTTCTCGTTTTAAATACAATTTTAAAAAATTGGAGTAAACTGAACGTCCAAAAGTGGTAAATAAAAGCATGATAAACATCTTGTGGGTGCCCACAGAGGAAGGGCACCATCTAAGCCCTCTCCCCTCTTATCCGGCGAGCCAGCTGGATATCTTTGGGCATGATGGTCACCCTCTTGGCATGGATGGCACACAGGTTTGTGTCCTCAAACAGCCCAACAAGGTATGCTTCACTGGCTTCCTGATCGAGAGAAAGGGGGAAAAAAATTGCTCATGCATCCACTGCAGCTGACGCATGGGAACGTGTCAAGTAATTGCGTTACTGAATATTTCAGCTGATAACTCATCCATCACACCAATTACCTGGAGAGCCCCGATCGCAGCGCTCTGAAAACGCAGGTCAGTCTTGAAGTCCTGGGCAATTTCCCTGACCAGTCGCTGGAATGGAAGCTTCCGGATGAGCAGCTCTGTTGACTTCTGATAACGCCTGATCTCTCTCAGAGCCACAGTTCCAGGCCTGGTGTGGAGAAGCACAGTTAATTGGCACATTTATTGCTGAAAGTCAACTGCAATGGGAGAGCCACTTCCACATGCAAGCATCTGCAAGTTCCAAAGCCTGCAGGACCACCCTCAGCCGGCGCGGGGCACTGTGGGTACGGCGCGGGGCATTGTGGGTACGGCGCCAACCTGTAGCGGTGAGGCTTCTTCACGCCGCCAGTAGAGGGCGCGCTCTTCCTGGCGGCCTTGGTCGCCAGCTGCTTCCTCGGCGCCTTCCCTCCGGTAGACTTACGGGCGGTCTGCTTGGTACGAGCCATGTCTTACCTTAGGAGGCAAAGCATTAAAATACATTTAGGAGCACAGTAAATATCCCATAGCAAAAAGAACAAACTCGGTCCATTGCCGCCTTCTCAAAGTTACACCACAAAGCGTGGAGCCAGTATTTCCCCCTGAGGAGTAATCCCCCAGAATCCCGCCGTCAGTACGGATATGACTTGGATCCGCTCCGAGTAGTTTGTCAAAGTCTACAGAAACACACACACACACACACACACACACACACACACACACACACACACACGGCACCGCGGGGAGGCGCTCGGCGTGCCCAGGCACCTCCGAATTTGCTTATGAATAGACGGCGGCGCTAGTGCCCCCGCCTCCCGGAGGCCCAGTGCCGACAGCACTCGGCGCGGCTTCCGCGGCAGCCTTTGTTCGCCGTGACCGCCGCGTACACGTCGCGGAAACGCGCCACTCGGCCGCGACCCCCAGCCGCCCGCCAAAACCGGCGCCGTTATTCCGACGGACGGCGAGGCGGCGGCTAACCGTCCGCCTCCGGGACAAAGGCGGACCTCGCCGGCAGCCCAAGGTCGTCCGCGGCGGCCGGCTGCCATTCACCCTCGGCTAGCCCCAGCCATTCTCTGCGGAAATACCGGAGAGACGGACGGACGGACGCGAAAGAAGCGCGAATGTAAATACCTGTTCGTGTCTCACGCTGGATTGGCGGCACGGCGGGGAACCTGAATAATCCGGATTGCTGGCGGCAGAAGGAAAAAATAAAAACCGAGGCGCGCAGATACTCCTCTCGGCGGAATCCCAAATACAACCGACGTGACAGATGCTAGCTATTTATAGTAATGCCTTACGTCATTCCACCACATTTCAAATTTCCTTACCCAGCCCATCGATGATTGGGTTGAAGTGAGCCAGCCCTTACGTTCATTGGTTGAAGAAGGACCTATTGGACTTAGCTTCTATATTGCCACCCAATTGGTTCTTTCTTAAGCGTGACTAACCAATTGACGAGCAGTCAGTTATGCCAAGATATACCTTGAGGGGAAAAAATACCCTAAATCCCATGTGGGCCAAAGAAACGTAAACAAATGTATTGGATAGTATTTAAATAAAAGTGTAAAGTAATTGTACAGGTCTACGGAGAAGTCTTCTATGTGAACGTACTAGACCTTTACCTTTCAATAAGTCATTGGAGCAATACATTGTTTTGTAAATACCAGCTTCCGGCATTATTGTTTGCACATCTGTCTGGGTTACGCAGCATGAATGTTAAATCATCATTAAACTCGTGACTCATTGGCACCTAGCCCAACATGAACAACACAATGTGGAACTTTACCCCAAAAGTCGCAAAACGTATACATTATATTGTATATTACTGGCCCGAGACGATCGTAGTGCATTGTGTATCGCTTTTTATGAAGAGGCTAGGACAGCAGAGAAAACGATAGTTATGTGGTTTAACCTAGGCAGTGCTTAAACATATCATTTGGATAGCCTTGTAATAAATCTCGGTATGATTAAAACATTTCGAACGGGATTCAGGCGGAGAACGTATAAGAAACATAATTAAAAGACAATGAAAAACTCAAACAGAAGCTCGGTGCTTTGTTGAGGACATAATGACAAAACAAATATAGTTACGCGCTAGTTATTGGTAGAAAGTTTTGGAGTTTTATTGTACAGTTGATATTTTATAGGCAAGATACAATTTCTTGATTTTTTCCCAACAGAAAAAGTTCCATACTTTTACAGGCACCGTGAAACAATCAAAACCTTTGCGCACCGGGGTGCAACGCCCTAGCTTAGAGCAATTCCAGTCTTCATGTTGGGTTATTTCTGTTAGACCTTTTGATATCTACAACTGTAATTAAAATTTCAACTCGTGTGATAACAAGAAAACTACCTTCCATACACTTCATTTCCCACCAAAAAGCAACACGAGGAGAGAATTTATTAAGCTAGCCCGATGTGAAATGATTTCAAAAGCAAGCCATTGCATTCAGTTCCGGACATGCCGACTATCAAGCACTTTAGACCACGAAGGTTCACAATATCCTTACGGAAAAAAAATCTAAAATGGACACTGCTGCGTGGAGAAATGATACGTTAACACAATTGTCATATACATTTCGCGAAAACGTATTTTTAAAGGAGAATCCATGGGAACTACATGTCCCATCATACTTGAAAGGTCTCGGGGCCCCGGGCTTCCTCTTCCTAGTATCAAGCGCAGGCGCACTTCAGAGAGGAATGCGGACTTCGAAGCGCGAAGAACAGTAAAAATAGATAGAGAAGCGTTTGAAAAGGAAATATGTCGAAGGCGGCCACACAGGCCAATTCCACTCCGGGGGCTGCAGCCAATGCTGGACCATCCTCCTCCTCTTCTTCCTCCTCGTCAGCTGGCGGCTCGACGTCTCCCGCCAACGTGCCGCACGTACAGCCCGAGAAACCGCAGCACTACACGTACGTAGCCAGCGCCGCCTCACGTGCGCTCGCAGTCGCGGGCCGCCGCGCGCCCGACATGGCGCGCGGGCGCGGCCAGCTATCGCTACCTGTGGCTAATTGGGCGCGCGGGGCGCTCGCGCTCGCGCCCGAGCCGGCCCGCGCCGGTTCGTACCAGTTCCGAGCGACGCGGGGTTGGCGCGGAGGCCTGCGCGCGGAAACCCGCACTTGGTACAGTCCAGAAGTACGCGGCTGCTGCCGCGGCGGCCCTCTAATGCCCTGCCGCTGCCTTTTCGGTCGAATAACGGCCGAGTAACCCCCCCCCTTTCTCTTTATAATGTACGCGGGTGTTGGGTCGCACCGCGCGCGAAGCCCCCCATTATCACTAACCGGACGCCTTGGAATAGACCCGCCTGGCCGGGGAGAGCGGCCGCCGTTTCTGCCACTCGCTGGTTAGGCGGAGGGCGAGCTTCTGCTGCTCATGTCGAGGATTAAGTCACATAGTCCTGCAATTCCCTGTATAAAAAGACGCCATGCCGCTATTCACATATTAAACACACCATTTAAAATAAATCTAAATAAAGCTGGTCTGTGCTGTACAAAGTGAGTGAGAGAAGTGATTATTGGAAGGTACCGGCGAGGTGGCCGGTCGTATGAAGCGGGCAGGCAGGTACCGGGGCCCCGTGGCCCCCCCGCAGCATGCATGCCGCTCATTAGCATTCCCATGCCGGTGCAGTGAGACGCGCGTCCCCCAGCACGCCGGCCCCGGCTGTCGGACGCGCCCCCGCGCCCCGATCTGAGAGCCGCTGCCGGTGTCTGTGCCGCAGGTACCTGAAGGAGTTCCGCACGGAGCAGTGCCCGCTCTTCGTGCAGCACAAGTGCGCGCAGCACCGGCCCTTCGCCTGCTTCCACTGGCACTTCCTCAACCAGCGCCGCCGGCGCCCGGTGCGCCGCAGGGACGGCACCTTCAGCTACAGCCCGGACATCTACTGCACCCGCTACGACGAGGGCACGGGCAGCTGCCCCGATGGGGACGAGTGAGTGTGCGGCGGGGGTGCCGGCTGGCGGGGGCTGGGTGCGGGGATGTGGGAGCGCTGACAGGCACGGGCGCACTCGCCATCGGGGCAGTGACTTAAGATGAGGGTCTCTTGGGAGGCTGGTGGGATGCAGAATGCCTCTTCGCAGTCGTAATTGCACTGTAGGTAGCGGAAATGCATGGGATAAATGCCGAATTTGTCCTAAAAGCGGACTTGGGTTACGCAGGTCTGCAGTATCTGAATGGTGGAAATGCAGCCCCTGCATCCTAAGCAGGAATCGGCCAGTGTTAGTCTGTCCCTGCATCCGCTTCCATGCCTAGATGCACGTTTGCATACGCAATACAGATGCATGTCACGCTGCAGTTTATTTGCTGGCATGGGAAATGCGTCGGGTGAGATAATGAAAGTGACATTGACATTTCAGCCTAGTTCTCTGTTTGTGCGCTAGATGCCCTTTCTTGCACCGGACAGCTGGCGATACTGAGCGACGGTATCACCTCCGTTACTACAAAACAGGCTCCTGCATCCACGAGACTGACAGCAAGGGGCACTGCAGCAAGAACGGGCCCCACTGTGCCTTTGCCCACGGCTCCCACGACCTGCGCAGTCCCGTCTACGACATCAGGTACGCGGGAGCGGCCTGGCGTCGCCATGCGTGCCGCTGCATGTTGGGTAGTCCTAAGGACAAGGGTCTCAGCGCACTCTGATACACGGGACGCCCGGGACCCTTAGAAGTGGAAAGGAGTATGTAGGGTGGTGGGTGTTGGAGGCTGAACACGCCTCAGATAATGACATTAAGCACAGCGAAAGGCTTCCTCTGCTCCTGCAGTATAATAATAGCTCTGTACTGCCCCCTGCTACCAGCACTGCTGGAAATGCTGATCTGGACAGTAAATTCAGCATCTTGCTGGTCCTCAGGCGGGGTCTGAATTACTGTGGCCGAAGCGCTCCAATAAAAGTCAAATATACATGCCTGGAAAAATGGGAAAACGCTCTGGACCACTCAGAACTAGAAGTACAGCAGTCTAGTCATACTTACACTGTATTCACTTAAGCCAGGCTGAAAAGAAGTATGTAATACTGCACTTTGTCTGTGAATCTGCACAGAATAAGCTGTTGCTGTTGGTGTTTCCTGTCAACCAGGGAGGTGCAGATGATCGAGGTGCAGACCGGCACTGGGGGCACGGAGGGAGCTGCCGGAGAGGGTCAGTCGGGACTGGCGGCTAGCACCGCCCTCATAGAGAAGATTCTTGCTGAGGAACCTAGCTGGCAAGGTACTCCGTCGGGTTCTCCTGGGTCTGATTCACACCTGTTCACTTTCACGTGCACGGTAACGCGGCTTGTGTTGTCGGCATGGTCTCCTCCTGCGGCCGTACGGGGTGGGTATGTGGCCTGCAGAGGGTGCCTCACTGCAGTGTTCTATCTCTGGCCGCCCGCAGATAACAACTACGTGCTGTCGCATTACAAAACGGAGCTGTGCAAGAAGCCGCCTCGCCTCTGTCGCCAAGGTTACGCCTGTCCGTATTATCACAACAGCAAGGACCGTCGGCGCAGCCCACACAAACATAAGTACAGGTTTGTCACCGAGGAAGCCCCCTTCCTGTTAAGTAGCCACTCGGGATTTCCGGCTCAAAGTCCTTAATGTGCTCCTGAATCGATCGTGGACGAACGGACCAACCAAAAATGGAGATCAGTTTAAAAATGTAAAATGGATATTAGTAAAAATGCCTTCTGGTGTGTGGTTTAATTCTTGTGTTTATTCATTTTTTCAATGGTGGGTTCTTGAGTAATGGTAATGTTTCATCAACAGTCAGCAACACCAAGATGGCCAATGGGCCGAATGCTTTACTGAGATCTTTTTTCCCCCTTCGTTAGTCAGTGGATAGCAGCTTTACAGCCTCTCTCTTTTCAGAGCGCTGCCCTGCCCAGCTGTGAAGCACAGCGACGAGTGGGGGGACCCCAGCAAGTGCGAGAGTGCTGAGAGCTGTCAGTACTGCCACACTCGCACTGAGCAGCAGTTCCACCCAGAGGTACGAATCGCTGCCATTAAATGGGTGTTAAATTGTAATTATGTAGTGTCATAATGATGTACCTGAGACATGTACCCATGCGTTCTCTCATCTTGTTTGGTGATATGATTTATCCGAGGTCCCACTTTGATGCCTTACTGCCTTACACTCAGAATGTAAGAGTTTAGGGAGCGCTTGCTATCATATTATCCGGTCCCACTCCAAAGAGGTGGATTGCAGGTCGATGGCGAGATTATTAATGGATAATGCTTGGTGGCCAACCTGTCGATCGTGATCGGCAAAATATATGAAGGGGGACCACCCACTCAGTCAGCAAAATATACTGATGCAACCCCCCCAAACCACGGCAGGAGCAAAGTATACCATGGCGATTTGGTATTTTATTTGTAAAAGTAGCTCTCACTATAAAAAAGGTCAGACACCCCTGTTGTAAAGAGTGAGGTTTTATAGCTGTAAGAACATATTTATTTCAAAGTGAAGTAGTATTTGGTTAGAGACCAATTTATTCATTAAAAAACCTGAAACCTGCTTTCCTATTGCATGGATATGTTCTTAGACTGTCAGCTATTTATATTTTCTGTATATAATGACATAAATAACCGATATAGAGGCAGCCAAAACAGCACAGAAACAGCACAGAAAACAACATGTTATAAATAGATTTTCTCTTCCTCCTATCAGATATATAAGTCTACTAAGTGCAATGACATGCAGCAGTCTGGCACCTGCCCCAGAGGCCCCTTCTGTGCATTTGCACACTTGGAACGTAAGCACTTTTCATTCCCTTCTCCTGATTGGTCGTTGCTTTTTCCGCGGTTGTTTTCCTATGCAACCCTGGATCTGCCTCCTTTGCTTTGTGTGTGACCCTGTCATTATGCACACAGAGCTCAGTCTGCCTTTGTCTCTGCACAGATTCTTGCATTAATGAGGAGGTCCAGCAGGTGTTCCTAAACCCCAATTCCCCACTGGCGTCAGGGACCATGATGGAGGACACAGGCCAAGGGAGCCCAGGGAGCCCCCAAGGCTGCATTGGTGGTGCACCTTTTGCCCCCTCTAGTGGTGCATGTGTACCAGAGCAAGGCCTCCAAGGAAGGGTGCTTGGTGATGACTCACCCAGCCTAGATGCCCCTCTAACTCCTTGGGTGGGAGACGGGGGGTACGGACGGGCACCGGGCTTTGAGCGAGAGGACCAGGTTGGTGTTGACAGGATTCTTCTGGGACAGATGCACATTGCTCTGCATCGCCGGGGTTTTTTTCAGACTCCTCACTGTTTTACTGCACAGGCAAAACAGAAAACTGTCTCCATGGAGCATCGCAGCAGAGAGTCTGCGCACATTCACAGTAAGCAGGTAACTTCCCCTCCTCCGGACTTCCACAAACTGTCACTAGACTCATCTGCGCTTTCCGGCCGCCTGTGAGATAATCTAGTGCCGGACTCATGCTGTGTTGTTGCGTTTAGGACCTGATGGTCTTCCTCCCAGTGGGCAGTCCTCTCAGCATGTCGTCCAGCGTGCCCTCCAGCCTGGCTGCCACGCCCCCAAGCCCCGCCCCTCCCGGCCCATCTCCCGGCATGAACGCCAATGCGCTGCCCTTTTACCCCACCAGTGATACGGTGGAGTCTGTTGTTGGTGAGTCCGACTGGCGGATTTGCTGCAGGGGTTTGTTTTACTTAAACCAGCTTTATCAAGGCAGATCATTATACCACAGTCGTAAACCAGTGCAGCTAGGCACTTAAACCGTTAAGGGAGCGAATCGGAGCTCACCAAGTGGCATTTGGGATTTCTAGGCCGAGCTGTCTTCTAGGAGTTTCCCCATGTAGACAAACGCGTCCTCTCTCTCTCCCTCTCTCTCTCTGTATATATATGTTATTTATTTGTCATTTTTTAAAATTATGTCATATGATATGTTAGTATGTTATACGCATTTTTTGTGCCTTTTCAGAGTCGGCTCTGGATGATCTGGACTTGAACGACTTCGGCATGTCCGCACTGGAGAAGAGCCTTGACAGCAGTACTGCTGCCCCCATGCAGGGTGAGACAGAGGACTGCTCTTACATAGCACTTTTCTCCGTAGTAACGGAAATAACAAGGTTGCACATACATGTGCTTCTTTATCATGGTTATTCTCATTACTTATGTCTTGCAGGAGGAAGCCAGCTACAGAGCTCAGCACCGGTCAACATTCCTGGCTCCTTCAGCAGCTCCGCCCCATTCCGCTCACCCTCTCCTTCACCACCAATCAGAGCACTAACATCCCCCTTCCTTTCTGCTCACTTGCCACAACCTGGCCAATCAGAAGGCAGCTTTCTGGGTTCAGCACACAGCTCTCTTGGTCAGTATTAAAATTACATTGATGTAAATTTCAAAATCTGCATTTATTTATTCACGTAAGAAATTAATACCTACTTACTCTGCAGATTTTGTAAATTTTCAGGTGGTCAAGTTTAAAAAATTTTAACTTTGGAGTTTGTAATGCATGTAGTGCAGCTTTGGCCACATATGACTAATATCCTTGATGGATACCAGTTCGTTACTTACATTTAGCAGTACTGTGGCTTTGGCCTCTGTGTCTGTGATCGGAAGGTCCTCGGTTAGAATTTTAGAGTGATTTATATATTATTTTAGAGTCATTATTGGGCCTTTGAGCAAGGTCCTTAATCCCAGTTGCCCCAGGGACAGGCTGACCTGCTTTTTGAATTATATGTCGCTTTGGATAGAAGTTGCAGCTAAATAAATGAATGTAAATGTATTCTGTCTGCAGGGCTAAATGGGATGAGTTGCAGTATTTGGGAGCACCTCCCTCCGGCACAGGGCTCCCCCGGCACGCCTCCCGCCCTGCATCCTTCCGGCCTGACTATGGAGGCGAGCAGACTAAAGCAGGAAGTGGAGGATGCAAACCGGGTGCTGAAACACTGGGATCACAGCTGGAGGCACATGGCCCAGGTGAGTGACCCTCAGAGCGTAACGAGTTCCGTCCTACTAAGTAGCACCGAACCCCATATTCTAAGGTTCTACAGTGTTTCCCAACTAGGGTGGCTCAGGAAACCCCCAGACGGTCCATAATTTCGTTCCCACTCAGCTCCCAACCAATCAGGAACACCAAATATCTGGTCCAGGAGTGTTGGGGAGAATGTAGACTTGTTTCTGGGGTCCCCAAAGACTGGGTTGGGAAACACTGCATTACAGAACCCCCTCCCTCCTGATTTTCTGCGCAGTCCTGGGCGATGATGAAGGCAGAAGCTGAGGAGTCCCGGGTTCTGGCCAATCGGCTGGCCCTGGAGGCGGAGCGGGCGCAGCGAGGGGAAGAGGAGGCCCAGCGGCAGGCTGGTCTCTTGGAAGAGGCCCTGGAGAGTCTGCAGAATGCAGAAAACCCCCACCTGTCCCTGCATCAGCTGCAGCTGCTGCACTGTCTGCCCCTTGAGGCCGTATGTAGTCTGCAGGCGCAACTCTGTACCTGCCTGCATACTGTGGAACAGGTAATGCGCAAGCAGCTACTCACTTGTCATATTCCTGAGCAAAGGGTAGCCATAGAAGGCAAGACTGATATAAATATGTAGCGGATATAAAAAGTGCGCACACTCCTGTTGCAATGCCAGGTTTTTGTGATAAAATTAGACCATGATAAATCATGTAAATACTTTTCCCACCTTTAATGTGACCTATAACCTGTACAATTCAATTGAAAAACAAATCTGTTAGGGCAAAAATAATAATGTTCAATAAGCTGGTTGCATGAGTGTGTACACCCTTAAACTAATACTTTGTTGAGTCACCTTCTGTGTTTTTGGGTAGGATCATTTTGGGAAGATTTACACAGGGGGTTACACTTCCTGTATCCCCTGTATGTGTAAAGGCCTCAAAGTGAAAGTGGTCATTCTCACAGTCCCACCCTCTTCACATTTCCCACAGGCTGTATTCAGGAAACAGAGGCTGTGCTGTGCAGTTTGTGGTGAGCTGGGCTCAGTCACTTTACCTTGCCAGCATGGGCTGCTGTGCGAGGGCTGTGCCAGTTCTACCGAGTGCCCGGCCTGTGCGGAGCACCAGCAGACGCTGGGCCTGCCTTCCTGACTTGGCCCCCAACTCCACAGCTCGCCAAATTTCTGACTCTGCCCTGCATCTTTCATCAAAATTAACCAGAGGTCCCCCTTGTGATGGACTGCCAACAGAACAGGACGTACAGCTATGTTAACAGGTGTTAGTTACTGAGGATGGACACCTGCCTGAAGCTCTCCTCATTACCTGGTCGTACTGGCTTTTAATTTGGGCAAGGAATGCGCCAAGGAAACGAAGTACAAAAACAATAGGCTTCCAGCACTATGTGCTTGGTAGCCTAATGACAAGACTTGCTTGTCTTTTTCAATGTCATAAACAATTCTCATTTTAATTTTAAACCTGTTTAAACCTGCCTTTAACTGGAAAATTAAGGAGGATAAACACAATCAAACCGAGCATATTCAATCATTTATTTAGCTTTTTAATATATTTTTCCATTACAAAACGACATCTGTCTGCAGATACAGATGAGCATGGCATTTGGTTTTCCTTTCCTCCCCCACCTTTTGGATATTGTATACATACTAATTTTTTTAAATATTCCAGTCAATATTCAGTATCTAAAGGTGTCGAATATTGATCAATGATTTATGAACCTTTCTCTACATAACTGAACACTCAGAAACTAGCCGCATGCTTGTCATGGTGCAGGGCGACAGATGGGCCTACTGGCCCCCCGCTGCTGGACCTCTGGGTCACGCCGTGGGGACGGTCATTGCCATCTGCCCTAGAATCCTGGACAGCAGTGTCTCATCATTTGTCTTTTTGTTTTTGTATAGAAAAAATAAATTTTATATTTTTGGACTAACGTATTGTCCTGCATTGTTTTACGATCACTAGCATTTGTATCAAGACTGGTTCTCTAATGTCCACGGTATTAGCAGGCTTGTGATTGAGGCTTCCTGTTGTGGTCATGGCTGGTTTTGAATGGAAAATGACACAGAGCCATAGGAAGATGCGACTATGGGTGGCAGTGTTTGGTGTTTGTACTGCATCACGGAATCACAGGCGGGGCCACTTGTGAGTATAACCTCACGACTGCTCGGTAGAGGTAAAAACAATAACATAGAAAGTAAGAAGATGCTAACGGGCGCTTCTGGCAGCTCTCTGCCTCTGTTCCATCCTTTACGTCTGTTCCACTTCTTTGGATGACTTTTCCCTCTGTCGGCGCAGTTTGACGAAGGCCTGTGCATCACGGTCTGCCTTCCTAGCCTGCAGCAGCTTCAGGATGTTATCTTCTAAAATCAAGCACCACCGATCCTTATCACACACTGGAAGTACTCCTACAAAACCCCGCAGTTACGCATAGAGTGAGCTTTTGTAATCTAACACGTCCATCCATCTTATAACTGATTATCCAGGAGGGTGCCAGAGAAGCTAGGGCCCATCCTACACAAGGCAGGGGACAACACTGGACAGGACATCCGTCCCATCTGTCCCCTGCAGGACACGCCCAATTTAGAGACTCCTCCTATATTTTTGGCATAGAAGAGGAAACCTGTTCACGCGTTTCAGCGTGAGCCCTACAGGGCCACAATCTGGCATTATTTAGGCCCTGTTTATACTTGCTTTTAAATGTGTCTTGAGCGATTGGATCGCAAGTGGACAGTGTTAAATGCAAGTGTAAACGACTACCAAGAAGCATTGTGATCTGATCACTCAAACCACGTGCCGAGGTGCTCTTTGACCACATATCTTCCGTAGTGGAAACTCTAATGCATCCTGATGTGTCCCCGACAAGGACGTCACAACTTTGCACAGGTCAGTAACAATCCGAACACAAGTGATCAGCTGGACACCTTGGAGATGCATCCAAATCTCAGTATACCTTGCATGAGCATGTTGTAGGGGAGAAAGGGGGACGTACCATTTGGTTTTGGGTGCATGAGGGGCAGTCTTATTTGAGCGGGGGCTATGGGCTGGGCCTGAGGGGCTGTACCGCTCACCCCTGGGACTGCCCTCAGGGACAGGAAAGCCTCTCCCTCGAAGTCGTCGCTGCCGATGGTGTCGTGATCCAGCACCGTCAGCAGCAGCGAAGCTCCTGCAGCGTTGCACTGCTCCAGCGAGACCAGGCTGTACACCGGGGAGAGATGAAGCACACTCATGCTTTGCTGACATCAGCCCATCCTTCCGGCCTCTTGTGGAAGCTTAGCCCTTCTGCTGATGACTTCTTCTTTCTCAAAGCTTCCTGTTGCAAACTCATTATTCGCCTGCCAATTACCTCCATTCGATACGCAGTACTGTGAAAACTGTCTGCACACATGTTGAAGCGTAATATATGCCTAAAACATTTCAAACTACACATAACATCCATGAATAGATTTGATAAATCTATTGAGTCTCATTCATTTTGAACTCTGCGTTCAAAAGTTACTTGCAATGCCTGTTTCACTCTGGTTAGGTGCATGATGGCAGGTCGTCTGGATTTAGAAAGGTCAGGTACGGGCCACCTGGACAGACATACAATTCAAAAGCCTCCTCGAAGAGCGGGTTGAGTTCACGGTTCTTGATTTGGGTGCGCCGATGCTCCACTTCAGGGAAAAGGTGCCGGGGCTCCAGGGAGAGCTGTACAAATGGGTCGCTAAAACCTGAAGTGCACCAGGTGGACATAAGTTCTCTGATACATACCACTGGGCTATAATGATTAGGGCAATTCCATGTTTGATGTCACATTCATAATGCTGATAAAATGCTATGGATATCTAATGCAAATTAATATATAAATTGCGAGGAATGACCAGTCCAAGAAATGACATAAAAAGAAATGCAATAGCCGCACTGATGGTAAGCTTGTCTATGCATTTTGTTTGCCACTATGTCGCATCCATAATACTGGAGCTGCCCACCAACAAGCCAAGTGTCAATCCCCATGAAAGTGTGCATCACGCCCTCTCATGTCAAACTCGAGTTCTCTCACCATTGGAGTCCATGGGTAAAAGGTTAACAGCATTAAGCACCTCGATGTGCAGTTTCTGGTCTGATCGCTTGTAAGAGCCAATCAGGGTAACCGCCCCATATTTCTCACCGCTGTACTCCTTCTGTAAGAGAAACGCATCCAGCGAGGACAGGGCTGATTGGCAGCCCGTGTAAACTCATGGCCAGATATGGCCCCAGCAACGCAGAGACGGCATGTAAGAGACACTCATACCTGCTCCCGCACTTTTTTCTCCATGAACTTATCAATCAGCTGGCAGGTGTTCAGGGAGTTCAGCCCTAGATGTGCGTTCAGACTCTAGAAAGGATGAGAATAATAATAATCATAAGGTTAGTTAATAAGCAATTTGTTGGTCATTAATGCGGCTCTCTCCAGATATCATAATCCATATATTCTGAAATAAAAGGCTACTACTGCTATTGAAGAATGGATGCTGATGTTCTGCACAGCAGCGTCACCTCACCTTAAACTGATCGGAATGCAGTGTTTCCAGGGACAGACCGTTCCCTTCGGCATGAAAGCATTGCTCCAGAGACTGCAAGAAAAGCACAGGTCAGTATCCACACCGCATTACCAATACATGCACATACATGAGGAAAACATACAAGAGGTCCTAGAAACGGTTCCTATTGCCTCTCATATTATTCTGCTTACGAGAGAATACCTGCAGGGTGTAGTGTAATCTTTGGTAGAACTCCATCACCCCACTCTGCTGCCGGGACACTTGGTCAAGGATCTGTACAGAGTTTGTCCACAGTGGAGCCAACAGGCTGATACAATGAGGTAGCAAGAAGGGTAGAGAGGTTAGTGATGAAACTGCATAGCCTGTGATGCAGTAACAGAAAACTAGAACTGGAAACGCTGGGATAAAATTGGAAATTGGAAAACTGGATACATATGACCATATTGTCCATGAGACAAATTTGTTCTGTACCTGTTGAAGTTCTCTTGGACCAAATTCTCATTCATAAATTTCAGCTCATTTTCCAGATACCCCATCAGAGGACGCACAGCCTGGCGCGCCAGTCCCAGAAGAAGTAAGTTATAAATCATTAAATGACTCAGTTCAAAGGTTTGATATTTCATACCTTTAAGGCTGTGCTCGTGTGCTGCATGCTGACATGAGCTTATGCAATGACAGTGGAGAGTGTATATGTGAAATTGGTCTCTGTTATGGTCACGCAGATACTCCTTACATCTTCCGTGGACGTGCAGGAGACCCTGCGACGGGTTGCCATGCTCAGCACATGCTTCTCGATGTCTGAACGCAGCTAGAAGCAAAAAGCACAGAGCATCTTAAAACATGGGTTTGCACTAATAATCATATGATATTAGTCTGTGCACCACTGCTACTGACCCCTGGGTTTTCGATACCGTCTAAAATTCCAAAGAAATTTTTGCAGGAATCCTCATACCTGCTTCCCTAGTGTCTCCAGAGCCAAGCGGATCTCGCGGGTCAGAACTCCCTGGGTGTGCTGCAGCTGAGATGGCAGGGTATTGTTGAACTGCAACTCCTTGATGACGTGGTCCGTGCGCTCACGTAGCCCGGCCCAGTTCAGCTGCTGGGGCAAACGGGTCAACACCGTGCGCAGGAACTCTAGGTCGTTCACCACCACGCACAGCTAGAAGAGAAGGAAGCGGGGGGGAGGCCGGGGTCACGCGCAAAACACCCGATTACAGGCCTCTGAAGAAAAGCCACATTCTTTGGTTTGCAGGGCGCACAAATGTTTATTTCGCGTTGCTGGCAACAAGAACTGTAGTGACACCGGGAAGGGCAGCGTGACAGAAGGATGCCAGCCTCCTCACCATATTAACAGCAGTTCCAGGGTCGGAGTTTGCAGAGAGCTCCTTTACCCTTTGCTTTAGCAGACGGCAGTATGTCACTGCGATCTTACAAATGTCCTGCACATGGATACAAATAAATAAGGTAAGGTGTAAATTCTCCAAATGAGAGACGCTGACGCCACCTGCATGAGTCCTGGCGCACCTCAGTCAGTTTGACCATGAGCATGAAGCCTTCCTCGGGGTCGGGCCAACCCAGTTGTTCCCACAGCTGGCAGATAGGCTGCAGGCAGGCCGCAAGGTCCACTGCAGAGGAGCTGTGCTTCACAGGCACCATGCCTGCCTGCAGGGGCTGAAGCTGGAAGCGGGGGGGTGGGGGGGTTGGAGGAGCAGGTGTTGGCACACGGGGGATGAGGGAGGGGGAGATTAACCAGAAGGTGCAGGTAGGAAATGGGACAACAGGATGGTCTGAGGAGAACTGGAAAAAAGAGACACTGATAGAATGTAGTGACAAGAGGACTGAGCATGTGGGGTTAAAGCAGAACAATGTACCATGTCTAGTTGCACTGCCCTCTGAACCCTCTCCAGAGTCGTATTATAAGCCTTGTCCAGCCAGAAGGGGAGAGCATCACGGAAACACTCCTGGAAGTCTGTCAGCTCAAGCAGTTTGGCCCTGCAGCAGTATCCAACAGGAAAGACGGGCACCACGTTCACTGCCCAATCCTCTGCTAGGATTATGAGGTGCACAACTTCTGCTGTTCTATATGGGATGTTTTATTTACAGTAAGGGCCTACTGGTCTGCATTACGAGGCGTAAAAGGGTGATGACCTCTTTTGTAGAAAGGCCTTGTCCTTGTGGATGGCTTTGAGGTTGAGGTAGACCTGGAACAAGCTGTTGGCCAGAGCCTGGTCCATTTGGGTGTCCACTTGGCCCATAGTGTTCCGTAGCTCAGTCGCCAACTGATCATGGGGCAGGAGGATATGACATCAGCGGGACTCACAACAGGACAGACAAACAGATGCAAGGAAAGGAAAAGATATAGCGAATGCACAAAGAAATTACATATCTACAGTCAAATCAAAAATTACAAAAAAAGGCAAGCAGTCACTTCCTTTGGCCACATAAATACTGCTGCGACCTCATTGATTAGCTCCTAAGCGATCGTCCCAGCCCATTCTCCCAGACCACGCCCCCCACTTCCTGGAGAGCTGTGATTGGACAGTGGTTACATTTCATGGCGGCACGACTTCAGCATGTACTTTTCGAAAATGAAAATGAGCCGATGCAGCAGAGCAACGGTGGCCATTGCATGTCAGTGTGATATAGCATGATTTCTTCATTTAATTGTGTACAATGCAAACCCTTCTAATTGTTTTTCTGGATGGTAGTTAAATAAGATGCAAAGCAATGGAATGATGGTTTTGCTTGTCATTATGTTACGTTCTCTTCGCGACACTCACTGAAAAGCGATGCCTGTTATACACTGCATTTCCACATGGCACGGTTTCTGCG
Source organism: Petrocephalus sullivani (assembly GCA_026780845.1). Taxonomy (NCBI): domain Eukaryota; kingdom Metazoa; phylum Chordata; class Actinopteri; order Osteoglossiformes; family Mormyridae; genus Petrocephalus; species Petrocephalus sullivani. The sequence continues at coordinate 12,164,701 of JAODKM010000088.1, read as the reverse complement.
TGCTGCACACATGTACTCATGTATAAACAATATGTAGCATCGATTGTTTTTCCACGTATGCCGAAGTCCTGTTTGCATTTCAAGGTGGTATGAATTCCGCTCCATGCCCAGCTACGGGGACCTGGGAGTTAAAAAAAGACCATCTGGTAGGGAGCTTGGAGTGAACAAGAACATGGACTGACAGTGGATCCCCAAGGACCGGATTGGGAAACTGCCCTAGGACAGTGTTTCTCAATCCTGCTCCTGCTGCACCACCTGCCAAAAAGTTTTCAAGCCCACACTGCCTACAACCTACTGCCTTCATTATAAGGCCATTAAGAAGCACCCAATGCTATTAAAGGTCAGGCTGGAGTGAAAACTTCCTGCCAGGTGGTACTCCAGGAGCAGGATGGAGAAACACTGCTTTAGAAGATAGATCTAAGGATCACAGCCTGACTTAGTCTTACCACAAGCTAAACATCGTGAGACTGGCACTGCCACTCACCAGGGAGTCCAGCTCCTGGTAAACCACAGTGAACACGTCCAGCTGCACAGCACTGCGGAAGGAAAGAGGAGCACACATTGTGAGGCCCCCCGGGAAGATCATCCTCCAAGGATGCAAGCGTGAGACACTGGAGGCGGCCCCACCTGACAAAGACCTTGTTCCACACGTCCTTGCTGAGTTGTATGTCTTCTCGCACTTCTTCAATCAGGCGGGACAGCGCGTTCACCGTTTCCGATTTTTCCTTGAGAAAGGGCGGGAAGAATAGGATTTAGGAAACGAGACGTAAACAATCAGCTCGACAACAAAACGAAACGAGGCGAAGTACAATTTGCAGCGGCTACATGGATGAGCAGAGCCCCGGAATTCCATGAGGAACGATAAGAAAGAGAACAAAATAAGAATACTAATTTGAAAACTTTCCATTACTTTTGTCATAGGCTGGTGAAGACCCTTCTTAATGTTGAACCATTCCTGTGTGCCCACCTGCAACCCAAAGATACACTTGTATTTTCAACAGACAACAAAAAAAAAAGACAACAGCAAAGATGTGCCGACCTTCTCCGTTCACAGGTAATTCCTCTGGTAAGTGGAATGTTATTCATTTCAATTATTAATATTAAAAGCATTTTTTTCCCCAAAAATCATTGCAATTTCTATAATTTAAATACATTTTATATAGCTTGTTAGTTATTTGTTAGTTATAATTTTGTTTTTACATTAAGCATTTTGCCTGCTTTTGTGGGATAATAATCATGGTACAACAGCAATGCCATAAAGAGGCATATTCACCTGCACAGCATCAGCAACTTCCTCATGCAGGTCAAAATGAGCAGGATTCAGCTTCTGAAAGGCCCTTGTCTTGCAAATCTGAACTAGAACTCTATCACAAAAAAAAATATGTAGCATCAGATATGTGCATTGCCCTTTACTGCAAAATAGGAAACACATAGCAATATTTTTCCAATGTTCCATTCGACCCTTTGCTCATGCAATGTTTGTAGTCTATACCAGGGTACCTGAGCAGGGTCTGAAGACGAGGGGTATCTTTGGGAGTTGGGGGGATGATGTCTCTGTACTTGGAAACCAGACAAAGGCCATACTGCAGAAAGCCATGCAGAGAGTCTCCAAGTTCCTGTTTCTAAACATACAAACAAGCACATCTGATAATCTATGTATCATTTATGAGCTATTTAAAGTTAAGTCAAATAGGGCTTGACGTACACAGTGAAACAAAACAACGTTCCTCCTGAAACCAAGGCGCAACATGCATGACAGGACACACATTTTAGTGCTAAAGCCAGAGTCATGAAATTATTTACATCATGCAAACAAATCCATACACAATTATCAATAATTTAAGGGGAGGGGAGACAGAAGGAAGACTACTACCTACGTTTACCACTTAACATAAACGTAGCAAACATTCCACATTAGTAGAACAACGAAATAGGAACACTTCACTGAGACATTAGTGCATGGAGGCACTATCCACACTCAAATGTGGCTGTACAACAAATGTAAACAATATATAGATGTAAACAGTATTTTATTTAGTTTAGATTTTATTTATGCATTAAATTACCTGTTGATATGGCAACTCTTGTTGATCCCAATGGTATTCGATGCTGGTAAGCTGCTTGAACAATACTGTGGGATCCACCTCTAAACTCTGATATAGTTTGCTGTAAGCCACCCACTTCCTGTCAAGGCAGATGAAATCATACTACCATCAATCTGCAAGCTCACTGGTACTAAGCAGCGCTCTACAAATGATCACACTTATTCCAAATATAACACAGGGTTAAATAATGAATCAAACAAAGATAAATAGCATTGCTGCTAGGAGCAATTGCCCCTTGGAAGAGAGCTGCCACTAGCAGAACTCACGCCAGGTCCTGCATGAAGGGGGAGAGGTCATTCTGTGTGGCGTAGAACTCGAGCAGAGTCTGGCCTTCTCCGCACAGTTCTCCTTTCCAAGGGCCGCTACTCTGCTGAAGGGAGATTATTAGCTTGAGACACTCAGCAGACCACAGCTGAGTTGACCCCCTGGATAGAGACCCAGAGCGAGAGCTGCAGCGTCATACCTGCTGCTTTGAGATGTGTGACTGCACAAACTGCTGCAAGATGCCACAGTAGCTCACATACGCGCTGCGGCTAGCAGTCAGCACTTTGTCCCTCTGGCGATGACAAAACTTTTCAGTCAAACCATACAAGGCTTGCACAACATCAGGCTGACATTTTGCAAATCCAGCTGTGCAATTCTAGTAACAGTGCTCTAAAATTCTGCAAACTGTCCTGACCTCCCTGTGGATGAACTTCAGCTGCAGGTGACATTTTCCTCTGTCAGGGTAGGTCTCAGTCCGTGGTTCAAGGATATACCAGCAGTCCTCCGTACAATGCAGATCCTGCACCAGGGTCGGGTGAAAACAGATGCCAAATGTATGATAAGAAATTACTAGGGCTGTCAAAATTGACGTGTTAAGGCAGATTAATCCAGCATCGTGATTAATCTGATTAAAAATATTAACGCATTTAACCCATCTGCAGCGCAGAATGACTC
>JAODKM010000088.1:12119216-12137651 GCA_026780845.1 Petrocephalus sullivani | reverse complement strand
TGCTCAACTGATTGGTTGAAACAAAATCCTGGTCTGGATTTTTACTTTCTGGACCTGAAATTGACACCTCTGCAAATGATGCAGGTGTCCCTAGGTGTAATCCACCTTACATATTTAATTCAGTTTTATACTGTTGTAATTTAGCCCGTTATCTTTTTTTGTCAGATATAGGCGCTTGGTTTGTGCAGATGTATGTAAACGGTCAGAGTTTTGCATTTCTGATGGCCCACAACAGTGTGACTCGCCCTTTCTATCCATCCACGGTGACCCGCAGCTGCTCTTCATAAACATGTACACAAGTTAAGGGCAGCTATATATACTTATATTGTAACGATAAGTCCGTCCGTTCATCAAACCCTCCAGGTCACGATCACTTGTTGTATTAATAAATTCAATAAACGTTCATAAAAACGAGTGGTCAAGAGATACTGAATATTATTTTACTGTATATAGAAAGGAGTAATTGTAAGTACTGTGTCGGTCTGCGCCGAGACGCCGTTACTGTGGATACTGTATGCCGTCAGTTAGTTTGATCTCTTGCTTCTCTGATCTATGATTTATAGTCTTTGCTGTAACATTATGAAACGGCAGTAAATACGAAGGATCCTCTATTTTTAATAAGCTATGCATCCATCCAGGAGGGGTGACGCCTGTCCCTTTGGGCACAAGGCTGGGGTTTGCCCTGGGTGGGATGCCACTCTATCCCAGGGCACACGCAATGGGCATTTTAAGGCCCCAGTTAGCCTAAGCGCGCATTATCGGACAGTGGTAGGGAAACTCGGTTTGAATCCCCAGTGCAGGAGAAGTGAGGAAACATTGCTGCCTACTGAGTCACCATGTTGCCCTTCAACAGTTAAATGTCAAGTTTTAAGCAATCAAGTTTAATGTTTTATAACAATGTTTTATCCATCCATTAAGTTAGAGCCAATAAATTGAAGCCCAGGTGTGTGTATTATTTTCTTTACTTGTTTACTTTTTAATTTTCTTTACGTTTTTCTTTTTTCTCATTTTAAATTAATAGAAAAATCAGCAATTTTCAATTCATTTCAGTTGGAGTTTTCCATTTTTAGAGCTTTTTACCCTTACTGATATCCTGATATCACAAGCTATCGGTATTATCATCTTTTGAAAAACCCTATAGTTCATGGGGAAAATAGCAGTGTATAATTCAGTCTTTTATATATCACTGTATTTATGGGTTTTAGTCAGTGTTGATGGAATTTTAAAAAGTTGGCTTTGTTTTACATGAAGCAGGTCTTCTCCATTTAGCATAGTTTTAGCAATGCTCAGTGAATTTTAAAGTAGTATTGAAATACAGTGCCATTTGCAAATATTGTTTAGTGTAATTATTTATGTTGTGGTTCTTGATTAAATCATTGATATTGTTGAGTTTTTTTTTTTTGTTTTATACTGTGAGTGCCCAGCGATGGGTTGGCGCCCCATACTAGGTTATTCCCTGCCTCGTGCCCTTAGCTTTCGGGATAAGCTCGGGACCCTGCTGAAAACAGAAACGGAACAGAAAATGAATGACTGGATGGATGGATAGCTACAGCCAACATTCTGCATTTTCTGATAACTGCGTTTGGGGTTTCCTGTGAAACTGCAGCTGTATTATGCCGCCGGGCTGCCCCGCTGGGTCCCATGCCCAACGACCACATCGATCTGACTGACCCCGAAGCTCGAAAAAGATACGACAGCTTCACGCGCTACCTGAAGGTCGCAGAAGAGGCAAAGAGCAAGAAGTGCTGGTGGAGAACATACAGACAGTATCTGAAAGAGGAAAACCCTGAGGAAGGTAATGGAATTAACCCACAATGTCATTAGGAAAGCAAGCAATGTGTATCTGTGAGACAGTTCTTCAAGTGTGGAAGTACCTTCATGCTGTCTGTATTGCGACTGCCCTTAAAGTAGCCACTAATGTAAGCACGTTTCTCCCAAAATGCAAAGATGCCCCACTGGTGAACATCGGACTGCCCTCCGGCCGTGTGTCCCGTAAAGAACAGGTGAAGGAGAGAAATCGGGTGATGAGAGAGAACCGACGTAACCTGGAACTGGAGAAAGCCTCACGCCTGCTCACGTGTACGTGCGACACGCCCCCTAGAGACATCCTGCAGACATTGCGGCCCTGTATCACCTGGTTGACGTTAACCTATTGCCCTGCTCTCTTCCACAGTTACCATCCCACTCGGTCGCGTGAAAGCGAAATGGGAGAGCACCGCCGGGCCCTATCACCTGCATAACATCGCCAAGCACTACGCCATCTACCGCGACCTGTTCCCCGGGGCGTACTTTCTGCCACGTGTCATGCTGCGCATTGCTTATGGCGGTGGCCCCGGGGCCCAGGTGTATTATGGGAATCACGTGACGCCCACAGAGGTAATGCAGCCGGCTTAAATGGAAAAAAGGGTTAGCTTGTGTGCTTTTAGTAAAGCTGGGACTTGACATGGGCTTCCATCTCACATGGTCTTCTTCAGGCACAGAGCGCTCCTCGCGTGAGCTACGAGGCGGAGCAGGACTCACGGTGGACTCTGCTCCTCACCAGCCCAGGTATGGAGCCCACACAGTACTTGGGGGGGGGGGGACGAGGGTGAAATAAAAAAATCCATCTGTAAGACAGAGACGCTATGGTTTGTGGTGATTGGCACGTTTGTTTTCTGATTTGAAACGTCTTATGCATTTCGATAAATCATTATGGGAGATGTTTGGTTATAGTCATGTTCGAATGGGAGGGGGTGCTCAGGGAATTTCACTGCTGGGTCGCATGTTGCTGGTTTAGGGTTTGAATCCTGCCCCCACTCTGTGTGTGTGGAGTTTGCATTCTTCCCCAATGATGCAAGGTTTCCTCCTGCAGTCCAAACACAGTTTGGCTAATTTATAAAAGTGTTATGTCTCTGCAGAATAATTGATGTACCCATGAAAACTCAACGGTAGAAGTCAGATTTATAAAACCTTGTATAAACCGAGGTTTGTGTTATACATTTTTGTGAGTTCCACTTATCGTCGAAATATTCGTATATGTGTGTGCTTTAAAAACCACCCCATTCCCGCCCAAATATTGCCCTTAATTGGCAATTTGGATTATCCGTGTGTTTATATAAACATGCATGTACTACATGTGTTATTCACACAATGGGGACGATTCACAAAAGCCACAAACCAGGAACAAAATGGAATTTCTCCGAATGTGAAATGCAGACTTCACTGTCCAAGGCAGAGGAACACCAAACCTTTTTATTTGATACTGCCTCTGCCTGTATGACGATCAGAAAGTATTGCCAAATGGTGTTAAAAAAAATTTAATAATTGGCGAATTTAAAATCCACTGTAGCAGCGTTTCTTTGCTATATGAGTGGTGAAGTGGGGTTAATAGCCAGTGCAGAAATGGGCAGCCGTTGTTTCCAGTGAGTAGTGCATAGCCAGTGCAGAAATGGGCAGCCGTTGTTTCCAGTGAGTAGTGCATAGCCAGTGCAGAAGTGGGCAGCCGTTGTTTCCAGTGAGTAGTGCATAGCCAGTGCAGCAGTGGGCAGCCGTTGTTTCCAGTGAGTAGTGCATAGCCAGTGCAGAAGTGGGCAGCCGTTGTTTTCAGTGAGCAGTGCATAGCCAGTGCAGAAGTGGGCAGTCGTTGTTTCCAGTGAGTAGTGCGTAGCCAGTGCAGAAGTGAGCAGCCGTTGTTTCCAGTGAGTAGTGCATAGCCAGTGCAGAAGTGGGCAGCCGTTGTTTCCAGTGAGCAGTGCATAGCCAGTGCAGAAGTGGGCAGCCGTTGTTTCCAGTGAGCAGTACATAGCCAGTGCAGAAGTGGGCAGCCGTTGTTTCCAGTGAGTAGTACACACACACGGGCACTTTGTGGACAAAAGTATTGGGACACTTGGCCATGGCACCTACAGGAAGTTTTATGATAACCTATTCTTTATCCATAGGCTTTAATATGGAGTTGGTCTATAACAGCTGCCATTGTTTTGGGAAGGCTCTCCATAAGATTTTGGTGTGTGTCTGTGGGAATTTTTGCCCATTCATTCAGAAGAGCAGTTGTGAGGTCTGGCACTGATGTTTGACAGGAAGGTCTGGCTCACAATCTCCACTCTAATTCATCCCAAAGATGTTCTAACGGGTTGAGGTCAGGGCTTTGTGCAGACCAGTCAAGTTCCTCCACACTGAACTTGTTCATCCATGTCTTTATAGACCTTGCTTTGTGCACTGGTGAACAGTCATATTGGAACAGGAAGGGGCCATCCCCAAACTGTTCCTATGAAGTTGGGAGCATGAAATTGTCCAAAATAGCTTCGTATGCCGAAGCATTTAGAGTTCACTTTCACTGGAATTAAGGGGCCCAGCCCAACCCCAGAAAAATAACCCCACACCATAATCCCCCTCCACCAAACTTTATACTTGGCACAATGCAGTCAGACAGGTAACATTCTCCAGGCAGCCGCCAAACCCAGACTCATCCATCAAACTGCCAGACAGAGAAGCGTGATTCGTCCCTCCGTAGAACATGTTTCCACTGCTCCAGAGCCCAGTGGCGGTGTGCTTTACACCACTGCATCCGACGCTTGGCATTGCACTTGGTGATGTAAGGCTTCACAAAGAGTTCGGCCATGGAAGCCCATTACATGAACCTCCCGGCGCACAGTTTTTGTGCTGGGAATAATGCCAGAAGATGTTTGGAACTCTGTAGTTAATGAGTCAACAGAGTGCTGCCAACATTTACACATTGTAGGCGTCAGCATTCCACACCTCCGCTCTCTCGCTTTTACCTGGTCTGCTACTTCCTGTCCGAGTTTCTCTTGTCCCTAAATGCTTCTGCTTTACAATAATGCCACTTACAGTTGACTGCGGAATATCTAGTAATAACTCAGTTACTACTGAAGTACAAATCATGAACAAATGAAATCACTACTTGAGATGAAAGATTCTTTAATGATTCATTAATGATGAGCAAACATGCATTACTTGTTGCTTCGGTATTTCCTTAGTAGTTTACAAAGGTTTACAGAGCTAACAGATATAGGAACTAATATAGTAATTGTTTGGGTTAGACTTCATTTATGGTTAATTAATACATAACTAATGGCATAATACTACATTATTTGTGCCCCCTCAGTAAAGTGTTGCTGGAAAAATGTACAGGTAGTCCCCAATTTACGATGGAGATGCGTTCCATTGACTCCATTGTAACTTGAAAATATAGTAAGTCGATACCAAAAATAGAAAAAATATGCGCTCTAACATCGAGACAACTGAACCCTGTCCATCGCTGGCGAGAGTGAGCCATCTCCCAAGACGGAAGATGCATCCTGGCAGCGTCCCAACATATCGTACCCCATAAGCTGCTACATTTGTTTGCTGCACAAAGCTTAAAATATTTTTTCAGTGTTGTCAATATCACTGTCGTCATTGTAAGATCCAAAAATTGTAAGTCGAACTATCATAACTCGGGGACCATCTGTATGTAAAAAGTTGTATTTACATTTACAGAAGTCTCCCAAATGCAGTAAAATTGTTACTTTTTAGCTTCTTTTAGGTCCCCACAATATAAACCTCAGTTTCATAAAAATATCTGTGAATGCAATCATGCATTTCCTGTAATCACTAGACTTGTTTAGTTGGAGACTCAAACCCTGGTCCCAGCAGTGACGTGCAGTGAGGTTCGTGGTAGGTGAGGCACTAGCTCTTTCAGAACAAAAAAAAAATTATAATAAAATCCTGTGGGCTCGTGAAAATGAAAATATGTATTTGTTTTTGGTCACTTAAGGTTAGGGCTTGATAATAGTTATCATAGTTAGGATTGAGGTCATACCTTTAAAAATGAATGGAGAGTCCCCACAACGATAACAATATATGAACTCTGTTGTGCGTGCGTGCGTGTGTGTGTATGGGGGGGGGTCATTTCCTAACAATGTGATTTAAAAACTTGGGGGGACCATGTTTTTTAGTTCCCACACGGGGAAACACGATTTCATAAAAATCTGTGACTGCAGTCAAAAACTGAAAAATGTCAAAAGTGTTTTATGATGTTTGGTTATTTTTGGTTTTGTTAACGCTGGGTAGGGGTTAAGGTTGTCATTGTTGGGATTAGGGTTGAATGGACCGTCCCCACAAAGACGTGAATACCAACATTGTGTGTGTGTGTGTGTATTCAACTTACAGTACCAATAAGCTATCCATACTGAAGTTCCTCAGCCTCAAGATTTCGACCTTCATTGCCGTTTCTTAAAATAAAAGCATCATGTGTGGTTCCAGGTCAATGTGCGACATTTGTCAAAACCATGTTAGCGTGATGGGTGGACTGCGTTAGTGTGATGGAATGAATCTGCTTTCTGAGCACAAAAGCAGCATCATTTTCTGATGGCATACTTACACACGGGCCTTTTTATACCATGGGCTTTTTTTTTTAATCCCAAAGTCTTCGTATACATGTGTGCATGAGTTTTTCTTGACTAATTTGGTTCGTTCAAAGCCTTTATAAGTGAGCTGCCAGGCTCCATATACAGTGGCTATAAAAAGCTCCTTCAGTGCTGTAGGCCTCTTGGTACCCCCCCTGACCAGTCTTTGCCTTATCTTCTCATTGATTTTGGAGGGACCTGCAGTCCTTTTCTCCACTTTTTGATTATCATCACTGTGTTACATGCCTAATACCATGGAAATGTTTTTGTACCCTTCTCTTGACTGATACCTTTCAAGAATGAGATCTTTACTTGGGGTTAAGTAATTGATAGCAGGTGTGTACCCAGAAAGACTGAACGCTGTAATTAAATCAAAAGGTGCTTCAACAAAATATTAGTTTAAGGGTGTGCACACATATAACCAGATTCTTACATACATTTTTTTTCTCCTAACAGACTTGTTGTTCAATTGAGTTGTACAGGTTATATGTTACCTTAAAGGTGGAGAAAGTTTTGAAATGATTTATCGTTTCTTTACATCAGAAAGACAGCATTTTAACAGGAATGTGTACACTTTTTACACCTGCTGTAATTTGGATATGTGTTTGGGAAATCTAATATCCACCACTTGAGGGCGCCAAATCTTCATGATTCATATTCATTGAATTAAATGTTCTTGATTTCTTTGTATCAGGTGTTACCAGGTACAAGAAAACATTTGAGATAACAGCTGGCTAGACTATAGAAACTAAATAATATGGAGGTGAACTTTAGCATTTTAATCATGTATACATTTCTGTTTATGCAGCTTCTAATCTATATTTCTCAGGTCAAGTACATTTTGATTTGTTAATGTTTAAATAATTACCGCATAGTTTACATTATCCGAATACCAACTGCAGTAGAGAAATAAAATGTACCCAAACTTTTGAGATACCTGTTAACGAAAGTGTGGTGTGAATAATGTAGAAACATTCTTAGTTAGCTGTTACAGCATGGTTATAACATTTTATACAAGGGATGCTTCCAGGCTGTAGCTGTTCTGCGATATGAAGACACAACATCATATCTGCTTTTTTTGGCCAAAATTCTGGTCTCTTGGACTCCGTTTTAGCTTGTCGCCTTTTACCCCACAGTTTGTCAGTTTCCTTACTGTGTTTTGTCTTTGTAAGGTACAAGTGCTGATGCAGTCCTCAGAATACTGATGTTGTTCGGAGTGATTCTCGGAGTGCCTTAATCTGGTAGCATTGCTATTCCTTATATATACTGCACTTCACCCACTTGTGAAATGTTCTGTTTGACAGATGGGCATCTGCAGGATGAGGAAGGGGAGTATTTGCATTGGCTTGTGTGAGTATTTCCTTTCTTGGAGGTGGCCTGTCTGTGCGAGTGAAGAATCTGTGGATTGTTTTCGTCTCTGGAATTAAACGATCAGTTTTACTAGATGCCCTCTTCCTAACCGGATGCTTTGAAAACTGCACAGGAACATATGGTATTTTGGGAGGGTATTATCATGAAGCAATAGTGGAAAATGTGTGATATTATACTGCAGTTATTATGGGATTTTAAAACCATTCTCAGGATTAACCTGGTAATTTTCTAATGCTCCCTTAGGGGGAACATTCCAGGCGATGCAGTTCATTTGGGAGAGGAGCTGTGCCAATACATGCCCCCATTCCCAGTTAAGGGCACTGGCTTTCATAGATTCGTCTTTATCCTGTTCAAGCAGGATGGCCCCATCGACTTCCAGGAGGATTGCAGGCCCTTGCCTTGGTAAGTCCCAGGGATTGCAGGCCCTTGCCTTGGTAAGTTCCAGGTCGAAAACATTGCACTGCGAAATCACAAATCATCATCAGGAATACTTACCAGCTCTAGGAGAGGCAGGAAATGAGTGATATTTGCAGAAGAGTGGGTTCAGTGGGCGGCACTGTTGCCTCTCCCCCAGGGCATGCGGAGGTCTGAATCCCACCCTGCTTTCTGTATGCACGTTCTCCCCGTGCTGCACGCTTTTCCTCAGGTTTCCCCGGCAGTTGCTTACCATGCCCTGAGATGGATGGGCATCCCGTCCAGAGTGTCCCCCAACCTTGTGCTCTATACTGCCTGGGATAAGCTCCAGGCCCCCTTCTGACCCTGTAGTAGATTAAGTGGCTGGATGATGGATGGATTGTTATTGAAAAAGGACGAGTTTCCATTTTGACTTCTTTATATTATCATTTTTTTAAAGCCATGATTTGAAACAGAGGACCTTCAAGACCCTGGAGTTTTATAGGATGCATCAGGACAGCATGACACCCGCTGGCTTGGCCTTTTTCCAGTCGCAATGGGACGACTCGGTCAGCCAGACCTTCCACGGCCTTCTGAGTGAGTCCTCTGCCATACCCTTCCATAGAAAAGATTTAATTATTCTCATAGTCATTCTAAAAAAAGAAAGAAAAATCATTGAGATTTTAGATTGAAGAGAGACTGCATGAAATCTATTGCAAGTGGTGGGTATTGCAAACCCTTTAGGGCAGTGTTTCCCAGCCCGGTCCTTGGTGACCCACAGATGGTCTATGTTTTTGCTCCCTCTCAGCCCTCTGCCAGACAGTCCACACTTTCGCTCCCTCTCAGCCCTCTGCCAGACAGTCCACACTTTCGCTCCCTCTCAGCCCTCTGCCAGACAGTCCACACTTTCGCTCCCTCTCAGCCCTCTGCCAGACAGTCCACACTTTTGCTCCCTCTCAGTCCTCTGCCAGACAGTCCACAGTTTTGCTCTCTGCCAGACAGCCCATACTTTTGCTCCCTCCCAGACAGCCCACATTTTTGCTCCCTCTCAGCTCCCTGCCAGACAATTAAGTTTTACCTGTAGAGAGCAAAAATGTGGACTGGTTATCTCAATTTGTTTTTGGGAAAATGCTTTTGGGTCACAACGCAGCACTGACTTCCGTACTCCTTGTTCTCCCGCAGACATGAAAGAGCCCATGTTTGAGTTTGTGCGCCCCCCCGTGTACCATCCACCTCAGAAGCGGTACCCTCATCGTCAGCCGCTGCGATACCTGGACAGATACCGTGAAGGGCACGTTCCCACTTACGGCATTTACTGATCCAAAAAGCGACACGCCTTCTCGTTCTCTGCTGCATTTCCATATACTGTGTAATTACTTGCAATAAATACAACTGAATACTTGCCAAATCATTGTTTTGTGGTACTAAATCATTTTAAATTATAACTGGTAAATTTAAGGAACCACAAAAACTGTTACCACCAAACAGGAAATTTGAGTACAGTAAGGTGCTTGATGTTTTAATATGATTGCCATCTTTGTTGGCATTTTTTCACTTCGGCACATGCTGGCTGCCGTTAAAAGTAATCAAGGCAAAGCCCTTATTTAGGTATTGCAATCATACAGTATATCAGAGTGGCCCATCTCATAGGTCACAAGATCATCTGAATCCTAGTTCAGCCACATTCACGCAAATGAATTGGATGAATGACTCCTAGCATTGTGCTAATACATGGTGCAGTATAACAAATTATGTCAAGCATCTGCTCAGTAGCAGGAAGTGAAAGATCAATTTCTGGGCACCACTCATTTCCAAGAAATGCCAGAGTCACAGTGTTCAGTGACTTTCACTTCAGCCATGACCAAAGAAAACCGCTTTCTTTTAAGTGAGTCTGGAGCAGCCTTGCACGTAGAGAAGTACATCCTGAGGAAGTCTACATAAAACCCCCTGGTTTTATGTAGGAGTATTGTTTGGAAGTAGGAAGGAAACAGGGAAATCTGTGGGAAATTCTGTGCTGGGTTTAGTCTGCAACATGCAATCACAGAATCAGCAGGGGCCAGAAGTTTGAAAGTGAAATGCAGCTGATCTAAGATTTTCAAAATGAAAGTGAGCTGGGAATCCCGCACCAGGGACCTCGTGTATAAACGGTGCGTACGCACACACGCAAATGTCGCGCACGTCCGTTTCCACGCTCACATCGAGATGCATAAAAGCTAAACTTGCCGTACCGCTACGCATATTCTCACGGCAACCCCAGACAAAGCGCACGCGCAGTTTCTGCTCGCTTTTGTAAACGGGGGGCATCCACCGCCAAAGGAGTGCTACCGCAGTTTCATACTCGCATTCATGTTTTAGTGTGAATTCTACGCACGCCGTTATACACAAGGCCCCAGATGAGCCAAATAACTAATGGGATAAATGTGAAACACGACTGCCACAGAATCAGATGCCTCCAGAGACTGAGAAGTGCACAGCTGAATAACTAAAATCCTGACATTTTTGGGCAGAAATCACCAATCAGATTAAGTACACAGCATTTAAATGACAAAACATACATCCCTACTGTAACCGCCCTCTGCTGGAAGTTCTTTTGCTGATCAGTAACATAATTCAGAACGTAAGTATTAGAAGCACACCAGCAGTGCCCTCCGAATATTTACATTCATGTCAATATTTACTTAATAGTTTATGGACTGCTCTTCAAGCTAATATGGGGTAATGTTCCACAGCGGGGTCATATAAAGGAGTATGGGGTCAGGTGGAAATTACATAGCCCAGCAACTCAAAAGAGGGAAGGGATTCACTTATTGGACTTCAAATGTTAACGATCTCAAGAGGGGGCCTTTATTGATATTGGCTAACAATGGACACGTTGTAATTGTGCAAATTACCAAGAGGAGGGATTAAATAAGCTCAGACACATGCTGGCTACTGTTAAAGGTAACCAACTGGAACAAGTTTATGTAACACAAGTAATACATTAAACATCTAAAAACTAAATGCAGAGTACCACCAGCAGCACTGTGCATCACCCCGCTGTGCAGCAGACACTCGTACGGGGAGAGGAAATGTCAAACAATGGCCATCCTGCAGTGAAAATCCCAGAGGCCCAGTTTATTGTTTTTGGCAAACGTCATCATAACAGTTGCATGTGGAGAGCGTTTGGAACGTTTGTCGATAAGCCTGTTGACAGATCTGTACATCGTCTTGCATGCTTTCATGTTCTTTTTCTCCCCCCACATAAAAAAAATAGGTGCAGCGTGTGTGTGTGTGTGTGGTGGTGGGGGGTGGGGTAAAGCCATCACCGGTACTGATGCATCCCTAATAAATCTACACACACACACACAAACACACAAAAGATTACCCAGCTCTGAGCCTCTGCTCTTTGGACATTATGGGTGACGTCCAACGACCCAAAGAAATTCATTTTAGGAGAAATGCTCTCTCTCAAATGCCCTAATTTTCTAACTCTGTATCAGGGAATACCCTGCACTATCCAACATGAGCTCCAGGCCTGTCACAGCCTGGCCCCGTATAGGAATTATGGAGAATGGATGGATAACTGAATCCCTCTTATTCATCTCCTGCCAACTACCAACATCCGTAAATATATTGTGTGCCGAGCAAACCTTCACTCATCTGCCCGGTAGCATAACCTTTTGCACTATGTCTAATGGGTTGTTATCGCAATAAAATGGTTCTTAGAATGAATATGTAAGTCAAAACACATTGTTTTATTCAGTTTGCTGTGGTGAAAAATGGTGAAACGGTACAAAATTGGTTTTCTATATTTAGCTTTTATAAACAATAATGACAATGCTGCAGTCTTCAAACAGCAATGTAGTGCAGTGCAATTTGCAATTTTCAGTAAAAGCTCAATTTGCATTACTTGGTAATTGTGTAAAAGGATGAAATTCATATTGGTTAATTTGGTAAATTACACCTAATCATTCTTGTAACAGCACAGTAGGTGCTTTTTCTAAATACAAAAGAATCGTCATACTTTATTACGTATCTAAACTATCATCTTTACAATATCTGTACAAGAGGCAAAATTGGTTAACTGTTAATCAGTTTCTCCATAGTATTGCACATGACACTGATAACTCATAACTGAATTTTCTATAGTTACTTAGAATGGTGAATTGGACATGTAGCTATGTGTAAACGGAGTGGAGTTCTCAAGAGTGGGCCACCATCAACATCTCGGCTACATCCAAGATCTTCTCCCTGGGCTTTCCTATTCTCTCGCCTCTTCTGACCTCCTCTTTGTCAATCTTCTCCCAGTCTGAGAAAGACACCCATTTCACACCTGTGAAAACAGATGCACAGTAACGACAGCCAGATAAGTGTCATGTCTTAAGCAGCATGCGAGCATCCCAACCACACCTACCTTAATGGTGTAAATGGGGGAGGGGCACAAAATAAACAACAGGTGTAATACTTTTGCACTCACGTTGGCTTTCATAAAACCTGAAGGGCTTATCTCTGCCAGAAAAACTAGTAGCACTACCTAGAAAAGCAGACAGGTTGTGTGAGTGCCACCTTCATATCCTTAGTAGAGAATTGCACAACAGAACTGGCAATTATCCTGTGTTTTGTTTCCTGTCTCCTATTGTATGTCTCTTTCTTATGGTGCCTGTCCCATACAGCTTTAACATAACCACTGCAGGCTCCGGCATATGGCCCTCGCCGTATCTACAGCAACCAGTAACTAATCGGATTATTAGTGCAGGTGTCGTGTTGCACTGTAGTTTAAAAATGACTGAATACTACCTAAAGACAATGTGAAGTGATAAAAAAAAAAAATAAAATGAAATGCTTGAAAAACATACCGCGGCTCTCCAGCAAGGAGAGGATGGCCCTTGACCCCGGCTTCACTGATGACACGCCAAGCACTCCCGCCTCCATATCCTGTAGCAGTGTCCGGGCGGTGTCGAAGCTATCGTTCATCGTCGTGGCGATGACGCCAGTAGGTCCACGCTTCACCCACCCACTGCAGTACAGACCTGTGTGGTAGAGCTGAAGATTTTTGCCTGAACCCGATGGTACCCGACGGGTTCGGTCGGGCTCAGGCTTAATTTTACACAATGGATGCCGATGAGGTGAAACGGAGGCTAGCTTCTGGTGATTACGTTTTGGTTGCACTGGAAAAGTTTGAACATGTGCATAATGAGAATAATGAGCCAATGGTTTATGTGAAACAGAGCTGAAGATCTTTATTATACAGCACGTCTGACCCAGGGTTTAAAACGCCATGAGAATAGTTTTACAGATTCATTTCATCCTCCTTGTGTGACAGTCAGTCTAACCAATCAGAAGTGCCGTGCTCCTCGCGTGCCAATCATGCTCACCAATCAGAAGTGGTCCAAAGTGACTGCGTATACGCCCACAAACAACAGACACGTGAAACCCAAGGAAAACGTTACATTCGCAGTGCAGAAATGTATCGGTTCCGCTACTGAGCTGTAAGTGAATTACCTACATATGTAATAGTCAGAGATTGTTCACAGAAAGGTCCTATTATTAGGGGTATAAGCAGCGTTAGCCGCAAGGTCCCTAATGTTTTTATTACTGGAATAGTTTTACTTTTGTACATGCACTAAGGGTAAAAAAAAATAAAAAATCGGCCATGTGCCATTTGCAAACGCGGCACTTAAAATGTGCATGTAAAAATACAATCACTTTACCACGTTCGGGTTCAACTCATGACCATCTGTACAGCTGTGTGTGTGTGTGTGTGTGTAAATAGTATTTCTGATTGAATTTTTCTCGAGTAACTACACTGTTATATTGTCAGTGTTTAAAATGTAATTATATTTATCGCTGATTTTCTTGCACTATTACAAATGAGACCTTAATTTCAATTTAGCATATGACCCAGGGATGATACAGCTGAAGATGGCAAAAATACTTTAGCTTTGTACAAAACTCTAAAACAAATGGACAGAGAAGCATTTAGTGTTTGCTTTTCATGTATTGGCCTATTATCCATATCAGCAATAATGCAAACTCCTTTTCATAAGTAGGTCTCACAGAAGGGTAGCAAACTGGCAGGAAGAGCGAACTGAACGCAAGAATTTCAGTTTCAGTGCGAAATGGCAATGAAAACAGATTCCTCTCTATCCAGCTAACAAAACACAAGAAAAGAGCTAATGTTATGAATACAATAGACTTTGGTTCATTGAAGGAACATAATTCACGTGAGAAAAACTGAGCTAGCCAATTGCCGCCTTTATGCGAGCAAAGATCAGCGAGGAGCAGAGGCGGGGGCGAGATAAGGCTGGGCACTGTCGCAGCTGGGGGGCTTGTTCTCTTCCAAGCAGCCTCCACTCCAGGCTGTGAAAAACCATATCAGGTTCCATGCTCCAGGATACAATGCAGCTTATTCTCAGCCACATTGTCTTCAAGAACGAGGGAAAAAAAAAAGTAAGACACTGGCCCCTTACCAACTCCAGGCTGCACTCTGCCCATTGTGTTGGGGATTATGGCTTTGCGCTGGTCGAAAGGCACGGCGAGGTCGACGCACACGCTGCGGTAGCCAATGCTGCTGACCACCATCCCACACTCCAGCACCTCCAGCTCGCCCGTCGGCACTGCCCGTGCGCCATCGTGTGAGCCCTTGTCATAGGAGAGTGGCATGTATGCGACTGGTAGAAACCACAGTCGATATGAACTGGAGGTAGTAAGGCAGAGACTGAGACACGCATGCACAACAATCATCTATCATGTGTCCACACAACAGTGCAACAGCAAAATCATTTCTGATTGACTTCAAAGGATGCGTGTTCAAAGGCCGTGATTGGAAATCTGGGAAAGTCGGCCTCACCTCCAACATGTTCACAGCCAGTCGGATCCCGGCGGTCCTGCTCAAGTCATCAGTGGGCAGGATCTCTACCGGGCTACGCAGGAAGCGGAAGCCCCAGCGACGGGCGGCCCCCTGCTGCCCCTGGGACCCCTGTGCCACCTTAAGCATCAGCTCCGTCAGTCGCTTCCTGGGCCTGGGTAGGTCTGAATAAGCAGAGACAAGCAAACAGTGGAGTTTGAAAACTGCAAAAAAAAAAAAAAATAATCTAAAAAGGCATCCATCCACTGACACCATGCAGGTCAGGCCAAAGGTCTCCCCATGTGGTAGTGGATTCTTACTCCCACTGTGAAATCCCCAGAGATTCCCAAACCAGCTGGGTGATACAAATTCTTCTGCGGTGTCTGGAAACAGTTCCCATTGGGAACCAATCTGGTGACATCCCTGTCAGATAGAGGGTCTCACATCTCATGGCTAAGTGCTAGTATGTTTCCACGTAACATGCATTCAGACTACATTTCTTGGACAAGATCCGGACTGTCATTAACAGAAGGCTCTCCACCATTACTAGTAGGAAGTGATTCACCCTTTTCTAATTCTAATACAATGGCTGTTTCACAACTGAATATGTAGCCCAGCTGCAGATAAAAATGTTGGAAAGCCCAGCTGAACATCTGCAAATAGCAGAAAGGTCGACACAGAGTCATGGGGTAGATCTTAATACATCCGGAGTTTAGCCCAGATCTGTCCAAGGAGTCTCAAACTGACACCATTGTTATTAAACAAATCAGGCTAGTGATGCCGTTACTCGGCAGTCTACCAAGCATAGCTGCTTCTGGATATCCAGTCCATTAAGAATGAGAAAGAGGAATGCTGGTAAGATGCAACGTTTCTGGAGGCCGCTGCCTCGGCCACTGACTAAATTAAAAGATTAAAAAAATTAAAAATCCTGAAACAACTAACAGAGTTGGTGGCTGAATTAGTCACAACGACGGTATGTAGCCGACCCAAAATCAAGGCACACCTAGGAGCAGCAGCGGAGGCCAGCCAATGTTCTACAACAGGAAGAGGTGGACACGACTGCAGGATGCCTGATAAACATTAATGATCTGTGGTGTTTAACTCGGCACGGGATCAGCACCTCAGTGCAACCCGGTATTAAACATTTCATCACCAGCCTCATAAAGCAGGAATTTACAGAGGGGTTTCCATTAGGAATCTAAGGCCAGCGCAGCGACACATGTATGTGCCTGGTATTAAGAACACAAAGCCTGGACACCAAGCCACGGGAAAAAAGTAAAGGGATGAAAGGGAAAAACAAATATGGTACCCAACAGGATTCAGAACGGCTATGGTTGGCGTTTCATTCACTCTTAGTGAACAGGTATAGGTCACCTAAAATTAGAAAATGTCCTTCTCTACCCATCATTGTGTAGTATTACAGCACTAAGGGCCTTAGCACTCTCAAACACCTGATCACAAGCCAGGGATCTCCACCTTATCTACCATTTATCACTAACAATAGTGTCACTATATGTATACTGGGCATATAACCACATTTATCATCTGTCAACTGGTTTCACAGCAGTGTTTCCCAATCCAGTCCTCAGGGACCCTAAGTCAGTCCACATCTTTTGTTCCTCCCAGCTCAGCCCAGAATAGTGAATATTTGGTAGAGGTGCATTAGGAGCTGGGAGATTGTGAAAATCATTGTGAAAACGTTGTGAAAACGTTTGCGAGTCCTCCCCATTTATGCCATCACAAAGCTTCTTTTTTCCCTGCAGAATACTGTAGTGTCTTAAAAACCACAGTTCTTCCAGTACTGTAACAAAGCAAAGGTTAAACTGTCAAACCCAAAAGTACTCACTACGAGAGGTACCAAAGGGTCCTTTCACAATGTCAGAATAGGACGCTGTGTTAAGAATCTCTTCCTCTTTATGCATAAACAAACACAAACACAACACTAGAGTTCTGTGCATCACAAATCAAACTGTGTAAGCACTGGCACATGTGAATGATATTCACTTCGATGCCAGACGCCAGTGACAAACAAAAAAAGATAACAATTGCAAAAATAACATAGACAGATCGCTAGATAGATAAACTTCACAGAAACAAAAGCATGCAGTGGCCAGAAGCAAATAACTAAAAATGATAATAAGGTATTGTTTTTTTATGGAGCCTAATAAAGCCTTTTATATGAATAAATCAATTTGGTGTTACAAACTTCTACTTTATTAGGTGTTATGTCAATGACTTCAAACTAAATCAGAAATCAAAACACAGTGATTTTTCATGCAGCTCGTCATTTAAGACTGAAATTGAAACCTGGTGTCAATACGGTTCCGGTCCCTATACGACTGGTATGTGCCAGAGCAATGCTCATTTCAGTGCCACTTAAAAGCCTGAGCTGTCGACCGAAATATTTGTCCCCTGGTGTTCAGGCAAAAGCAGCATCACTGCACCTCACGTGGCATCACTAGTGAACACTTGCAGTGAAGTCAGAAGACAGCTACTGTTAGCTAATAGCTACCTTAAACACCATTATAATGCATAAATCTAAACGGTGTGGCTGTATTTCCCTCAAAAGGATTCTGGCACCAGAACGCTGTTACATAAATCTGTTAAGTGTTTAGTATCTATTTATATATTTAACCCTTGTGTGCATACACTATATGGACAAAAGTAAAAACCCAGATGGTTCCAATCTGGTGACATCCAGGCCGTTACGCCTAAGGGGGACCTTTATGACACCCCCTTCTAAATCCATATGGCATCAATATGGAGTCAGTCCCCCCCTTTGTGGATTGTATTGGGAAAAAAAACAACGATACTGAACCATACACCGTCAGAAAAAAGTAACAATTTGTACTTTCGTGGGTTCAGTTAATTGTCACTGTGGCTGTACCCTCAAGAGTCTGTCAACTGTACCCTTGCTGCAGGCAAATGTACCTTTTAAGTTACAGAAACAGAACATTCTTGTACTATTGGAGGTACTTTATCGTTTGTGTCTTGGTGTAAAATGCTGTACCAGGGCTGCACCCTTTTTCTGACAGCGAGGTGTTCATACCTACTAACTTTCCCCCTTTCTCCATCTTACCTTTTAGCATATTTGCGACTCCCTCAAAGTCAGCAGTTCTCATATCCGGCACGGTACCCGGAAGGTTGACCATCTCCCTGAGTTCCTGGAACAAACAGCATTCGGGTCTGTCGAAACGCCACAATAAAACCATCTCGGCACTCTGCACGTGACTGAAAGTCAGACTTTCTGTACAGAGATATTTTTACAGACTCATGCGTAACCCCCCCCCACAATGAATAAGTGAATCATATTCATTGAATAAGACAATGAATTCTGAACATTCATGTTAACAAAAAAACTCTCTCTAATCATTTATCCACGTGACCCTGTTACTCCTCTTTCAGCCAGTTACTAAGACAAACTAACTTGTTGACATTGTCCGAGAGGAGAGCTGACCGCTT
>JAODKM010000088.1:12091247-12108914 GCA_026780845.1 Petrocephalus sullivani | reverse complement strand
GCCCCCCTCAAAAAAAAGCCTCCCCTGAGATGTTTAGAGCCAGCTCTAAAAATTGTCCACTTTTGTGTTATAGGTATTTTCATGATGCACACTGGAAATCAGGGCTCCCCCAAAAGCCACTGTGTAATCCAGGGGTGTCAAACTCCAGTCCTGGAGGGCTGGAGCCCTACACATTTTTGGGGTTACCCTCGTTTAACACACCTGTTTCAAGGGCTGGCAGCTCCTCGTGCTAATTACCACACAGCTCTATAGCTCAATCGTTTGTGGTGGGACAGGGAAAGAGCTAAACTACCCAGGGCACCGGCCCTCCAGGCCTGGAGCCTGACACCCCTGGTGTAATCAAGCCCTGGGGGCACGTCAATGACATTGGGACCATCTGCTGGTGGAAACCATGAGCAACCCTCACCAGGACCACAGCGTGATAAGCCTGCCGCAGCTCCGGCACGCTCACGTCTTTTCCAACGCCAACATTGCCAAAGAAGTTGCAGCGCTCATGCAGGGCGGTATGGGTGAAGGTGTTGATGACATTCTGAAGAGGAGATTAGCAGATTGTCTTGGACGCCCAGCTTCTCCACCAGACTGGTGGATTAGGCTTAATCACACGTCTGCCTTTTGCTGGAGTAAACACTGCCATAGCAGTAAGGTAATATGAATGTTCATATAACTACTCCACTTCTGTACCGCATAGTTAATCATAAAACCATAAAATAAATTATGTAATTTTACACTGGTAATTAAGAATGAATTTTACTTTCAAAATGACCTAATTTAAAAGGGCAGTGCCGTGGAGTGACCTTGACTTCCGGATGGTCAGGTGCAACCCCAAACCGCACCAGGCCAAAGGGTACCGGCAGGCGCTCGTATACATCGACTTGTACATCTGGGTGGCTCTGCAGAGAGGAGACAAAAAGCATGCCGTCAAGCACCAAGCCTTTTCTTAACGTTAACCCTAAACAGACATATTTGCGTTTAAGCTTTAAGGGCCTTAATGGGTGTTGTAATCAGTGGTTGGAGTCGCCCATTTTTACACATTAAATTAAATAAAGCCACCTTTTGTTTCGCGACTATATTAGTCAGTAAGCATTTACAATACAACGTCAATTAAAAAAATTCATTATCCAACCAATGCACACACTTATAAAATACTTGCACCTGACAACACACACCGGAATGAGTCAGGGCTTTGAAGCAGAATGTGCAGAATGGTGTTAAAAATGTCCACTTCATGATAAAACCCAATGAGTATGGAAGGCTGAAGTGAAGTCGCAAGGACCGCCGTGCCTTGGCTACCATGATTCACTTAGCCAACATTGGTTTCCAAGAAGAGCTTTGAATCCAGTGGCTAAGACCAATAACCCATAAGCAATTCTGCAAAAAGGGAGGTTATGATAAGGTGTGGTCCTGCCTGCAGAAAATGGTCTTAAGAAACAGGACATTGGAACAGATCTCAGTTGATAAACAAGGAGCGAGTTTATTACTTTAAGATCAGCAAGTGTAAGAAAACCCCAAAGCAGTCTGATTATGCAATTACCAACGTGGATTGCACAGAAGCATGGATTGCTATTAGACTTGAATAAACAAAATAACTTTATAACCAAGCTTAATTATACAGAGAATACAAATAAGATTTTTGTCATGCCTTCACATATTAAAAAGGTTTTTTTTTTTTATCACTAAACAGCTTATTCTTCAGACCATAGGAAGAACTAGATTACTCTTGAAAATCCCACAGGGGAACGTGGCTTAGATGTTTAGCGCCAGCTCTAAAAATTGTCCACATTTGTGTTATAGGTTTATTTCATTTTCATGATGCACACTGGAAATCAGGGCTCCCCCAAAAGCCACTGTGTAATCGAACCCTGGGGGCACATCAATGACATTGGGACCATCTGCTGGTGGAAACCATGAGCAACCCTCACCAGGACCACAGCGTGATAAGCCTGCCGCAGCTCCGGCACGCTCACGTCTTTTCCAACGCCAACATTGCCAAAGAAGTTGCAGCGCTCATGCAGGGCGGTATGGGTGAAGGTGTTGATGACATTCTGAAGAGGAGATTAGCAGATTGTCTTGGACGCCCAGCTTCTCCACCAGACTGGTGGATTAGGCTTAATCACACGTCTGCCTTTTGCTGGAGTAAACACTGCCATAGCAGTAAGGTAATATGAATGTTCATATAACTACTCCACTTCTGTACCGCATAGTTAATCATAAAACCATAAAATAAATTATGTAATTTTACACTGGTAATTAAGAATGAATTTTACTTTCAAAATGACCTAATTTAAAAGGGCAGTGCCGTGGAGTGACCTTGACTTCCGGATGGTCAGGTGCAACCCCAAACCGCACCAGGCCAAAGGGTACCGGCAGGCGCTCGTATACATCGACTTGTACATCTGGGTGGCTCTGCAGAGAGGAGACAAAAAGCATGCCGTCAAGCACCAAGCCTTTTCTTAACGTTAACCCTAAACAGACATATTTGCGTTTAAGCTTTAAGGGCCTTAATGGGTGTTGTAATCAGTGGTTGGAGTCGCCCATTTTTACACATTAAATTAAATAAAGCCACCTTTTGTTTCGCGACTATATTAGTCAGTAAGCATTTACAATACAACGTCAATTAAAAAAATTCATTATCCAACCAATGCACACACTTATAAAATACTTGCACCTGACAACACACACCGGAATGAGTCAGGGCTTTGAAGCAGAATGTGCAGAATGGTGTTAAAAATGTCCACTTCATGATAAAACCCAATGAGTATGGAAGGCTGAAGTGAAGTCGCAAGGACCGCCGTGCCTTGGCTACCATGATTCACTTAGCCAACATTGGTTTCCAAGAAGAGCTTTGAATCCAGTGGCTAAGACCAATAACCCATAAGCAATTCTGAAAAAAGGGAGGTTATGACAAGGTGTGGTCCTGCCTGCAGAAAATGGTCTTAAGAAACAGGACATTGGAACAGCATATGCAATAACAGGAATGAGGCCTTTATTGACGCAAATTCAGAAGCTATACAATATGCGATACAAATTTAATGCAGTTTCATAGTGACATTTCAGGTCTACATGCATGAAACACCCAAAATCAAAGTTTTCCCACAGAAATGCATTTTTCCATTAGCCATGAGCTACCACCAACTCAAAAAAATTCTTAAAATAGCAACCTAACCGAAGTTCAGAGCCAGATTGAGCAAAGTGGCTAAACAAGTTTGAGGTATAGTTGTAAATTACAAAAAATTATGACCGAAAACCACCTCTTGGTAAAGCAAGTTTATGGGTGACAGTTCAGTTCAACACTAAAAAGAAAAACACTTCGGAATTTCTCTACAAGATGACCTAAAATCCTTGTAAGAATTGTGAATGACATCACAAACTATAATCAATAACTTTTTACATAAACATACGTTTCAATAAACACTGCGAGAAGCATAAAACCACAATTTAATGGCTAATTTAATAAACTGAATTGTGTTTGATTATGCTATAACACGTTTACCTTCATAAGTATCACAGAGGTGATGTCTGGTTACAAATGTCATAAGAATAAGAACCTTTCAGACATTCCATGCTTTCAGAAACACCCAGCAACTTTGGTCAGGACTAGAATCTGCTTTATTGGTTGACTACATTGAACATAGAATGTGAATTGGTCAATATGGTTCTTCTCAAAAAACAAAAAACAATAAACCCTGATGCAACTAGGAGTGAAGAGAACAAACAGGAATTTCACAAATGAGAAAAACAACAGGAAAGTCTAAAGTAAACAACCTGCAATTCCTTTTGGGATATTTCTTTAAATGTGGGGCAGGTAGGTGGTGTAGTGGTTAGGGACGCAACTGTGTAGCCAAAAGATTGCTGGATCGAGTCCCCGACCCGCAAATCCCGCTGACGTACCCTGAGCAAAGTACCGTCCCCAAGCACTGCTTCCCGGGCGCTCACGTAGCTGCCCCCTGCTGTGCCACGATGTCACATGGGTTAACATTTCACATTTCATTGTTGCGTGCTGTGGTGCGTTAATGTCGATTAATCATCTTCACTTAAACTGCATATAATTGCCATGTTATGTGAATGGCCTCTGGGGAGTGTGGATTTTCCCTCAGTGCAAAGCCATTGAGGAGCTCGACATTGTTATACTCGGTGCTTCCCAAAGTCCCCCGCGGGACCTTGTTCCAAAATAAGAACGTCATTATCCATGAGATAAAACGTTATTTTCATCAAAGTGTGCAATACTAAAAGTGAAGATAAAACAGACTCTAAGGCAAGTGAGATCAGATAAATAAATTGTATCAAAACCATTTCAAAGGCATCTAACATGCTTTAGAAAAGTAGAACGAAATAAACCGTCACACATTCTAGGTCAGGCTTTTGTTCTCAGCTTAGAAGATGAGCCCTTGGAAACCAATGGCTTAATGGTAAGGTATTTTGCAAAAAAACTCCTCCCAAACTTTCCAGAGACAGCATCCAGGGGTGGCTCTCAGGCCTACATTTTTAATGAATGACATAAGGTTCTATTTGAACTCACACTCTGCTAGTGGAAATCACGTTAAAAACGGAAGGAAACATAATAGCTGAGAGAACAATAATGGTGACGCAATGAACCCGACCTAAACGGCGTTTCCTGCACTGCCGCATTCTCTGCTCTGTACCTGCCTGTTCTTATTCGGTTTCAGTTGCATCACTGGAAAAATGATGCACACTGCATTTAGGTAATTACACAAACTTGAGAAATCAGATGTTCAGATAAAAAATATACAATGTTTCACAAGTTATGACAATTGGTTGGCCTGTGAAGTCTACTTCATGGGCCATGGGAGCATTTCAGGCTGTTTCCTAAAGGCTGGTGTTCTTCCATTTTTTGCTGCCTTGCCAGAATTTGCTACTGTAGCAGAAATTTTCAGTTATATCTTTTCGGTTTTTGCTACATTGCCAAAATATCCTACCGATAATCTTGAATAAATATTTGTATAATGATTTAGGCTATCAAAATAAATTGTTTAATTGTAAATTGTTTAAAGTGGTTTTTATGCAATCAGAAATTGCTACTTATTTTTAATGTGGTGACAGTTTTTACAAGTAGTTTTATGCTTCCAGAATCTGCTACGTATAGTTTTCAGTAGGTAGCAGGTATCCATCCATCCATTTTTCAACCCGCTTATCCGAACAGGGTTGCGGGCGGTCCTATCCTGGAAGCTATGGGCATGAGGCGGGAACAACCCAGGATGGGGGGCCCATCGCTGGGCACACTCACACATGCACACCTATGCAGCAACGCCAATCAGCCTTAGCATATCTTTGGACTGTGGGAAACCCCACAACGGCACGGGGAGAACACGCAAACTCCACACACATGGAACCGGGCAGGATTCGAACCCCAGTCCCAGAGGTGTGAGGCGACAGTGCTAACCACCGCACCACCATGCCACCCCAGGGTAGCAGGATCACATACACACAGCGCAGGCACCCAGATAAACTAAATGTAAGACCAACATTCCAAGTTGGTACAGTGTGGTTCCCCCCCTTTAGTGGCCTAGCCTAAGAGGGAATGTGACATTAACTACAGATACTGGAAGAGCATGGGACAAAGGAGACGTGTAGGTTTAACATGCACACACACAAACATACATATACACTCAAGGTGACTGCAGTCACAAGGGAGGCCAGCATGGCCTGGTCCCAGCCAGTAAAGGGGAGATCACACATGTAAGGGCTGAGTAGGGTGCTGGGGAGTCCCGTAGCTTTGCACGGATACGCTCCCTTTTCCCACCCTGCTTCACACACCCCCGATCACCCACAATCACCCACAATCACCCACAATCACACATAGCTGCTGTAAGCTTCCCAATAATGACATGTCCGTGCATTTGCCTGTTTTTTATTGGCATCAGTGTTTAGATGTTTGGTCTGTATGTGACTTTAGACAATTGTAGTGTTTTATGTATTACTCTTATATACGGGCCGCACCTATTATTGCCCATTCCATCTTCCTCACTTAGGCAAGTATACGCATAAATAAGTATCCATGTATACAGTGCTGCTGGAAAGTTTCTGAACCATTTAAAATTTTCTGTATTTTCATATGAAGGCCTGAACTGAAGGCAACTGAAGGCCTGTCTCACGGTGGCGAATGCTGATCTTCATGAGTCCACCATCAGGAGAACACTCAACAATAATGGTGTGTATGGCAGGGCAGCAAGGAGAAAGCCACGGCTCCCCCCAAAGCGCCCTGAGAGTGGCAGCCCATTGCAGCAGCCCCTAGATTTTGGTACCTTTATTTTATTCCATTCTTTTTCCATTTTTTTCTTCTTTTAAACACCCTCTGTCATAATGGACCATTTTTACTCACTGACATTTGCCATCCTGACTATTTCCGCACTCGTTGCAGCGGGGAGATGCGACCCGCGGAGCAGTCTCATGCTGACCTACACACCATACAGACCAGCTGCTAGCGCTAACGCTCTCGAGAGCACCAGGAGGAGGAGCCGGCGCGAACGATAAAGCGAGGAGAAGACGACTCAAGTCTGCAGTCCCGAGTATAATCATGGGGAACGTTAGGTCACTGGCAAATAAAATGGAGGAGTTAAGGGCACCGGCTAAGAGTCAGGGGGAGGAGCGTGAGAGCCGCGTTTCACTGAGACGTGGCTGAACGCGGATGTCCCGGACCACAGTGCCTCCATACCGGGCTTTAGGATGGTTTGAACTGACAGGGAGACCGTACTGACTGGTAAGAGGAGAGGTGAAGGGATAGCCGTGATGGTGAATGAATGGTGGTGCAATCCTGGGCATGTTCCTGCGAAGGAGCATCTGAGCTTGCTGGACATTGAACAATTAGGAAAGAAGTGGAGGTTGTGGACAGCTACAGATACTTGGGTGTACATCCGAACAGCAAGCTGGACTGGAGCACCAACACCGATGCTGTGTACAAGAAGGGGATGAGCAGACTCTATTTTCTGAGGAAGCTCAGATCATTCAATGTATGCAGTAAGATGCTGGTGATGTCCTACCAGTCTGTGGTGGCAGGTGTCATCTACTGTGCTGTGGTCTGCTGAGGGAGCAACATCAGTGCCAGAGACACCAGCAGGCTAAAGAAACTCATTGAAAAAGCTGGACAAATCATTGGACAAAACCTGGTGACATTTGAGTCAGTGTGGGACAGGAAGGTACTGAACAAACTGCTCTCCATCATGGACAATCCATCCCACCCCCCTCATGACACACTACAGAGACAGTGCGGGACAGGAGGGTACTGAACAAACTGCTCCTCGTCGTGGACAATCCGTCCCACCCCCTTTATGACACACTACAGAGACAGCGCGGGACAGGAGGGTACTGAACAAACTGCTCTCCATCATGGACAATCCGTCCCACCCCCCTCATGACACACTACAGAGACAGTGCGGGACAGGAGGGCACTGAGCAAACTGCTCTCCATCATGGACAACCTGTCCCACCCCCTTCATGACAAACTACAGAGACAGTGCGGGACAGGAGGGCACTGAGCAAACTGCTCTCCATCATGGACAATCTGTCCCACCCCCTTCATGACACACTACAGGGACAGTGCAGGACAGGAGGGCACTGAGCAAACTGCTCTCCATCATGGACAATCCATCCCACCCCCTTCATGACACACTAAAGTACCTTTCTTTTCTATTCTATTCTAATCTATTCATACTGCTACAATTTGCTAATGTGGACAAACCAGAAGGACACTGGAAGATGTTTTGTGGACGAATTAAGCCAAAATAGAACTTTTTGGCTTAAAAGAGGAGTGTTACATTTGGAGGAGGAAATACACTGCATTCCAGCATTAGAATCGCATCCCATCTGTGAAATATGGTGGTGGGAGAGTTCTGGTTTGGGCCTGTTTTTCGCTGCATCTGGGCCTGGATTCTGAACTATACCAGAGAATAAGACAACATCTGTCCATGAACTGAATCTTAAGAGACAGTGGGTCATACAGAAAGACAACGATCCTAAGCACACAAGTCATTCTACTAAAGAATGATCAAAGAAGAATAAAGTGAATGTTCTGGAATGGCCAAGGCAAAGTCCTGACCTTAATCCAACAAAGCAAGCAGTTCATGTGAGAAAACCCACCGACATCTAACAGTTGAAGCCTTTTTTTATTATTATTATTTTATTTATTATTATTATTATTATTAATTATAATAATAATAAGTTTTATTTATATAGTGCCTTTCAAATACTTCAAAAAAACACATTTAACAAGCAAGCAAGCTACAAACAAGACAAATGATATTCATTGAACAGATGTGTTTTTAACAGGAGTTTAAAATGGATAACAGATTTTTCCTTACGGAATACTCTGCTACCCATAGTTGATAACCTGTTTTTGGGTACAGTGAGTAAGTCTGCATCGGATGATCTTAACGTACGGGCAAGAGTGTATGGAAAGAGTAGCTCAGACAGATAGTGAGGGGCTAAACCATGAAGGGCTTTGAAGGTGATGATAATTTTATATTTGATTCTTGAAGAGACTGGCAACCAAGATTTTAACAGTACTACTAATCTATCAGGTGCTGCTTATCGGTCCGGTACTTTAACAGTATTATCATCAGTACGTTTTAAAGAATAAATCAAATTAACAACATAACTAACAGATTTATTTAACAGATCACTATTATTATTCAACAAATTTGCATTGTTAACAAATTTACATTAAATGTAAAATGCAAAATAAAATTTCACAAAAAATACAGCAATGTTTTAAACATTTCCGATAATGGAAATGTAAAACAAACATAAATTACTTTGATGCAAAGCCTTTAATGCCTTTACACGCAAACACCTGTTGCACCTTTGGCAAGGCGCACTGTCCGCACTGATTCTAGTGAAGCGCAGCCGCACTCCCGATCTCTTACCTCTCCGCCATCATCACTAGTCCCCGCCCGATCTGCGTGCGCATGTGCATGTTTTACGGTACCGCAGATCTGTATAGCAATGTGTTGAGATCTCTGTCCTATTTGACAAATACTCCTCTTGCATGGGAGTTATATTACTAAAATCATTATAATAAAATAAAAACAAGCACAATCATTTTTGTTAGTTTTAATTCTTTCCAACGACTTCTCAGTCCACAACGAGTTTGTGTGCATTTATTTAAGTGTTTTACAATATCACATAAAATAACAGGCAGGCTGTACTTGTCATATATTTCAGTGTCAACTAAGGATTAAGTATCATGTGATTGTGTACGTCTGCTTTTATATCTTACAATGAATGAAATTTTAAATTTGTGCCCATACCCTCGCGGATCAGGCAGGGTCCAGCGGATGTCACACAGCCATAGGCAGAACAGAGCTGCTTATAAACAAAGTCCACAAGTAGTCTCAACAAGCAAAACAAACAGATTTGTACTGTCATATTTAATGGCAAAATCTGGTCCCATATTTACAGAATTTGGAAGAGCACAAACAATACATTAACAATCACCTGGATTGTTTGTAATAAACACAAATATAAACAAAATATGAATAACATTTAAGATAAATCACGATAAAACACAAGAGCAACAAAAATGTTCAGGCACTATAGATGTCCAATGTAACGTTGATTTACGCATGTGCTATAGCATTTGGGAGCAGTTTTCGTTGGTTAGGAATAGGCATATGATTGCACTGTCCATTTGCTGCCAGTGACTGTAAACAAGGCAGGGAGGCTTTTGAACGTGAAGAGTGCACACAGATACTTAAACAATAATTAAAATTCACCCGTAAAGAAAACTAGAAAACCAAAGGGAGTTGCCGGCCTTTGTTGAAAGAACGTTGAATAAAACCTAACTTTACTGCGGTGTCATAGTTAAGATTTAAGCTCAAACCCACCTTCTTGACTATTTAAGTAAGCCTATACATGGTTTCGGGCTAAAACCTTAACTATGACGTATAAAAACACATAATATGAAAGTTGGTGTGATTTGTCCTCCATAGTTTAATGCTTAAAGCACACTTCACTGGACATGCCTGTATCATTTAGGTTTAAACATACGAGTCCCTTAATTCTTTGGTATTTTAAACAGAAACAGTGCAGTTATTATTAGTACCACAAAACTATTGTGAGGAAATGCATAAACTTTGTGAAGGAATGGAACACAAAACAATTGCGGGGGGATGCACAAATATTAAAAAAATATTTTCCCATCCTCTCAGGGGCTCCGTACTTAGAAATGCATTTTCCAGACAAGTTCTTACTCGTCCAACGGCAAGAACAAAAATTATCATGATGGTCTCGAAGGCCGCATGCAACGGTCATACAGAATCAGAGCAGTAAACTGTAGCCAGATTATTTATTTATTTATTTTTTATATATACACTAGATAATTGAGTAAGGGAACGGTCATCAAAATTGCAAGCTGTTCTAAGTTTCCATTGACTGAGTAAATGTGTTTAAGCGCAACTTACTAATGGCTTGAAGCAATAGATTCTTGCGGTCCCTTCGATGTGACAGTTGCATGTGCATGAAATTACATGTAAATACTAACATCGCACATCATGCAAGCCGAGAAATTTATTCCAAACAGAAGTGTCAAAAATAAAAAAAATACTCGTATCAACTTTCCCTTGAGACACTAACTGAATGTTTTGAAACCAGCCCTTAATTCTGGGATTCTGTACAACATCAAGGTCAAGGACTAAGGAAGAGATCTTTGCTCATACTGTTCTCCTTTTTCGTGTATCAAAATATTGCATGCAGTAAAGCAATCAAAGAGATAATCTTGGCACTAGGAGCAATGTTGTGTTGCATGGAATCGGGAACCGGGATTTAGGAGGGGCTTCAGCCATTGCTGCATGACTCTCGATGTAGGTATCTTGCTACTGCTCCCAGTGCGCATTCGCAGATGGTCTGCCGCTTGAAAGTTACCTTTATCCAAGTCCAATCAGATTTAAGCTAATCTAACAGATCTTACACGAATGGAAAAAGTACCTTCTATTCTCTTCTGGAAATCCGGTTTGTCAAAGTTTTGGCCAGACAATGCACAGACTTGCATGACACTTTTTTTCCAAGTGTCAGGTAACCGCAGGTTAGATTAAGAATAAAAGAAGGAGGACCTTTTGCCGTTTGCTAATGGGGCGGAGGGGTGTTTCAAAACCTGTAATTTCACTACGTGGCTACATGCCAGGTCCTGGGCAGCTGAATAACAGGACTCACATAAAGCCTGATTAAAATAATGGCTGAATATCATGATGACTATAAATTTTGCTTACATTTTTGTACAGCAAGACTGCCCATTGGGCTTAGCAGCAAAGAAAATGTTTAATGATGGTTGGCTTGGGCAGTACCTAATCCAGACACGGAGGTATGAATCTTATTACTGCTTCACAAAAGCATTATACAGCTTTGGAAAAAATTAAGAAACCACAGCACAATTTTTTGTTTCACTCATTTCTCAATTTATGGTTATGCATCTGTGTAAAATATACGTTGTTTTTTTGCAGACTGGTTCTTCTATGTTTCTCTTTAATGAAAGGCTTCTTCCTTGCTTTATGGAACTTCAGTCCTGCTTCTAGGAGCCTGATACCAACTGTCCTAGCTGTGCATGTCACACCACTTAATGTTTCCCATTCCTTATGAAAGGTCCCTTGATGTCATCCTCCGATTCATGAGGCAATGCTAGACAAGTTTACAGTCATCTCTTGCATTAGAAAGTTGCTTCCCCCCTCTACCTGGCAGCTTTCTGCATCACCTTGTTCTTGTTACTGATCTCTTAGAAACTTTGAGCCTGGAATCAGCCCGTCACTCAGTGTAGCAGAACCAAGATTAAACCAGGATTTAACAATGCAGAATAAAAAAATAAAAAAAAAAAGAGTGGTCTCAATTTTTTCCAGAGCTGTATAGATCTATGAAGATCTATACCTGATTTCATTTTCAGACAAAATGCCCCCAAAATGAAACTGTAGTGCTGTGTGGCAGGATAAGAAGGAAACGGCAGCTGTGGAAGACACTTGGTCCCATGAACACAGTAACTCTAAAAGTATTTAACAGCTCATTTTCAACTTTGGCAAACATTGTAGGATGACGATCTGAACATTTTAAGACAAGTCAAAATTGAAGCAGTGCCGCGTAGTGACAGCAACAAGAAGGGTTAGACAAGAGACTGAACTATGTGAACAGGACACCTCAATTTCTTATTATTATTCAACTTAATCTTTGTTCTTTGATGGCTCTTATTGCCACTTCCATGGTATTTTCATTTAGTGATACTTGTTGTGGGCAAACCCCCACACCCGGCTAAATTTATCGTGATGAAATTTAATCGTGTCACTAACCACTAGCCCTAGTCAGGAACCGCACATAAAAAACGTGCAGATATGAGGGATGTGATGGCATTTAGTCTCAAAGAGAGTGATTAACCACATGTAACCATTCAGAAGGAAGGTTCAGGCATCAGGATAAAAGGTTCAAGGTTCATATATTGTCATTCAAAATCATATGACGAGAGCGAAATTGTGGCTCAGGTCCAGCAGCGTACTATATTGAAAAAGTCGCAAATAGAGACAAATAAAATACATGTCTAAAAATTAACTACCTATCATAAATAAAAGAATGTTACATAAATTAAAAACAGAGCAGCATTGAAAACATTCATATTTCATATTTTTTTATATATTGTGCAAAGGGAATATATCTGTGCAGTTGTACAAGTCTTTCGGGAAATTAAGGATTAATTAAGGGTTAAAGTTCTCACCTATCCTGCAAATTATGCGACTGCCTGATATTGGAAAAACAACAAGCCGTCTACTATTTTAAACCAGTACAATACACGATGTGTCTTGTATTTTTCAGACTGCAGAATCTACCCCGGCAAATGTTATTGTTGTGGCAGTGGGTAGCGGCCTCCCTTATTTCTTGAGATTGAAAGTGGAAACCTTAGTAAACATGATATTATGAAAGGGCTGATCGGTGCAATTTAATTCTCAGATTGACAGGAACTGGCACCTAGGGGACACGATGAGAGTGACAGCAAAAGGCAGTAGCCATGTGCTTTCCCGTCCCGTACGACAATGTTCTTTGGCGGGTGCATTCGCATTGAATGTAGCGCAAAACAATAATGCAAAGATGTGTGCGCTACTCATTCATAAAAAGACGACCTGACACGTAAATATGTAAATGGTAACCAAATGACCATAAAGCATAGTCTTTGATCATTAAAAAGTACAAGAGAATAAATCTGAAATACATTATTATAAAAATATGGGCTCAGGGACGTATGCATCCTGGCTATTACCAAGCAGAGTATTAAGAATTAAATGACCATAACCCCTAATTCCCACCAGAGAATTGGTCGAAACTTGTTTTTGGACAAATGCCAGGTCTAGCAGAATAAAAACAAGCTTGACTAGGAGACATCTTATGCATAATTACAATAATTTAAGCAAAAAAAATAGAATAGTATTTGTGCACTTCACTCCAGCTTCTGGTTTGCCAGTCGCATTTTCTCTAGCACTTACATAATACTTATTAAGTACTATAAAGTTATAATTTAATTTAGGGCTGCTACTAATCACTATTTTTCCATAAATTAATCTATTGACTATTTTACTGATTAGTCTAATTAATTTAAGTGATTATTTAAAATACAAAACTCTTAGCAGAACGTGCTGGATAAGCACTGTAGTGGCAGGGAAGACAGGGACAGCTCAGCAGCCACAAGATCCATTAAAAGAGGAGACATTGTGGCTAAACAAGGTTAAACTGAGGCTGGCGGTTTTGCTTTAGTTTTGCAGTTTAAAGTCAGAGGCTTTTTTCCCCCCAATTTATTTATTTTTTTAATCTAGTGTCTGTTTTCGTTTCAGTTTATGATCATAACATTGGTTCCAACAAGCCCAATGCCCACAAACACCCACACTGACAGCCAATGTAGAACATACGCAAGACCATAGAACCGAAAGAGAGTGTACGCTCTTTTCACACGACTGTATAAACAGTGAAGAGGGCCTTTTGAAAACAGCCGCACTACTAACCCCTAAACGACATGAAAGGCAAAGGAAAAGGTAACGAGAAAATAGAGAGAAATATGTGGAAAGAGGAAAAGGCTCATTTGCAGAACGCAGATCAAACAAACAGCTTAAACTCACAACAACAAAAGATAAGCCTGTCTAGCTCAATACCCATTTATAAAGGAAAGACCATATCTAAACTAGGGGACCATGTAAAATGAAATGCCGTTCCACATTATCCTTACTTAGGGCTGGCCGATATGGACAAAAAAAAAAATCATATCTTGATACATTTTGGTTGAATGGCGATATATGATATATACCTTAATATTTTATATTATAAAAATTATAAGTTATACAATACAATACAATACAATACAAGATTCATAAGGTCCATGGCAGAGTGTGGCTCAGCAGGTTAAGCTCTGTGCCGGTAATCGGAAGGTCCAGCCTCAGCACGTCTGTGGGCCCCTGAGCAAGGCCCTTAACCCTTAGCTCCCTGGGCGCACCTCGAGGTTGCTGCCCTTCACGGCCAAGCTTGCCCTCACAGAGGGGAGGTAAGAATAAGAATTTCCCCATGGGAATCAATAAATATCTCAAAATCAAATAATTAATTTACAATTAACAGGCCTACAGTATCTGAATGAGCTTTCAATAACATAGTGCAATTAGGCAACAGGTTATTTTTAAATTAAAAACTGGCATTAAATAAAAATTTGAAATTAGATGAAAATGTAGCACACAACACAACTATAACAATGTTATACAATAAAAGAAAATAGGCAAATAATGACCCGTCACTTGCTCTCCATTGCTTTAACTAACAAGTCAACAAACTGTAGCCAGTAACAAGCGCATTTAGGTTTTCCTTAAAATATTGTATACAACTATGCAAACAACAGAAGTTTATAAAGCCAACCTATCTTGAGAAGTAGCTCTTGCTGAGGTGGGCTTATCTAACCATTTTGGTGAGTACTTCTGCCCCATCTGCTATTTACCCCAAGTTAAAATTGATTTGATATGATAACTTGCAATACTTGCACTGGAACTTTAAAATGAATATCATGCTTCATGAGCAGGCCACTTAAATACAATCACTAATTACAGCCCTTCTTTTCATACACAGGTTCAGCGACACAGACCACAATCGATCCAACTTGTGAATAAAAGCCAACTGGTGAAATAATTGAGTGTCCGTGTGCAGTTCATTTAACTATCGAGCTACCCGGTGTTGCTAAGCTTATACTAATCTCATTTTGCGTAATTTTTTAAATAAATCTGAAGACAGACTCTTTATTCAACTTTAGTGTCTGAACTCTTCAAATCTGGCCCTCGATTCCAAATCAGGACTGTGATTTGAATAACCCTGGTCCAAACTATAGTAGTTAATCAGTTCACTGCAATTTATTTATAGAATAAATAAAAGTATTTGATCAAATCCAGCGTAAGAATCATAAAGGTGAGACAAAGCAATAATTAAATTTTTGGCCACCTATTTGGTTAGAAAATCAGTCAGATAATATACCTAAAAAAAACTCTCAACATGTAAAAAACAGTCTACTTCAATGAATTTGAATTCCTGCCATGAGAAAATATCTGACAATGCATCTCAAGTATGGCTGCTTTTCACTTTAGTGAAAGATTAAACCCTAATCACTTAATCTTTGAGATTTGATAAATGTATAACTGAAGAACCTAAACAGCACATTTAAAATCATGCAGAACCAGATCTGGTTCCAGCTTTGAATTGCTGGGTGGCCCAGAGAATTATCTGCGTGGGGGGAATTTTAGAGATTTTATAAATTAACCTTTCCATCTCCCAAGATGGGGCAGGGGGGCCAAGCTTGTTTTGAGGTCAGGCCTGTGCAAACTGCATAGGTTAATGATTAACTGTGACTGATGATGCAGCTAAGGTCGATAATACATTTCTGTGTCAAAGTCACTCCCCTGTTAAAGGAGGAAAAAGAAACAGGAACATGTACATAACAAAATAAAGCATAATAAGATAAGAGTTCCACAGAAAAAGCATACCAACTCTCCATTCCTCTCAATACCTCAGGCCATGTCTTTCTGACTCCCACGCCATTCTGGAAGAAAAACCCTACAAGGCAGGCCTTTTCAGAGGGAATATAGCTGAAGTAGCAACATCTAATTGCCCATCTTGCCATGACTGTTCCTAATATTATTAGATATTTAAATCAATTATCAGATGTTTTATTATTTTGAAAAAATCAAGAAATGCCTGACCTCCTTTGTTAATTATTTATACCAAAACTGCTTAACAATGCCTTTCAGCAAGCTAAGAACATAAGAAATTTACAAAACGAGAGGCGGCCATGCAGCCTATCAAGCTCGTTTGGGGAGAATTCCACTAGTAGAGATGTTAAAATCTTGTCTAGCTCTGCTTCAAAGCAACCCAAGGATTTAGCTTGCACTACAATAACAGGAAGACTATTCCATACTCTATCTACACGCTGGGTAAAGTAGTTCTCCCTCAACTCCAGTTTGAAAAGTTCTCCCGCTAATTTCCAACTATGGCCATGAGTTCTCGTATTTGAACGAATATTCAAGTAACAATTTAATTGGACAGCATCCAGACCTGTTATAGTGTATGTCATGTCCCCCCTTAGTCTCCATTGCTCAAGGCGGAACAGACTGAACTCAGCCAACTTTTCCTCATAAGACATTCCTTTTAGCCCAGGAATTATTTTTGTAACCCTGCGTTGAACCCTTTCTAAGGCAGCAATGTCCTTTTTAGGGTAAGGTGACCAGAACCAGTTGAAGAACCAGGAAATGTTGTTTGGAAATGGGTCAGTAGTATATAAAAAGCAATTACCTTCAGCTGTTACTTGCAGAATTGCAACATCACACTTACCAAGACAAAACATTGCGACATTAATACTACAGTAGTATGGCAGCCATGACAAACTCTTATCTGTGATGTAACCAGATAGTCTCATTGCTCTCGGGAATTAAAATGATTTTCTAATGATTTCTGTATGGTTTGTTAAAATAAATATTCACTTATGAACAAGCTTAATAGAACAAACCAGGAAGCATAGTCTTCCGTCACGTAGGTGCTCACTAACAAACAAAATATCCTCACATTACTTGGGACTGCTTAAATTACAGTTATTAAAGTCAAGCAAGGAAAAACAAAAATCATAACGAGCTGCATAGTCACTCATGTCGTTGTGCCATTTAGTAGCACAATAAGCCATTCACTCATACAATCAGTACTAGTGAAACTACTCTGGTAATCTATCAAGATACACGTGTACTTTCAGAAACGGAACAGTAGATTTTTCAGTAAATCAGTATGTGTAGTTAATATGGTCGTGCTATTCCTGGAGTACAAATAAAGCTTAAGCTTTTAGCTTATGTCATCTAATTTTCTGCGTTTCCATGCAATAATATTAGGGAGTGGTTAACATTAGCAGCACCTTCATAATGCATTCATTATACATTCTTAGAACATTCAGTACACCTTCATAATGCATTCATAGAACATTCATAAGCAGCTCATAAATATACCTTAACATCCTAACATACTTTAACAGCTTTAATATACTTTGATAACACACAATTATATAATTTTACTTATACAGTCGGACCTCGTTAAGTCGAACTCAAAGGGACCAAAAAAAAAAATTCGACTTAGGGAGTTTTCGAGTTAGGGAAACGGCGTACAGTAATAGGCGCGGGTTAATCAAGGACA
>JAODKM010000088.1:12031174-12064003 GCA_026780845.1 Petrocephalus sullivani | reverse complement strand
GATTCAGGAGGAGTTTCTATCCACAGGCCATTCGACTCCTCAACCAGGATATGCCACTCTCCCGGTCATAGGACTATCACTTATCAGTTCACCCAAACACTGCTGTGCTCACACTGCACACTGCACTTTAAACTGACCTATAAGCATTTCTTGCACAGCATTTCACCCTGTAAATTGTAAATATACTCTTAAAATTCATAGTTTATTATTATTCCTGTTTACATTTTCTACAATTGTGCACATTTTTTTAAATATTTGTTCCTATCTTTATATTTAATATTTATATTTTGCACATATAAAAAAAATTGTTTCCATCTTTATTTAGAGGCCTTTGCTATTTGCACAAAGTATGAGCGGGCCAGGATTCATTTCACTGCGTGCTGTACCTGTATAACGACGTATGTGACAAATAAAAAATCTTGAATATGATTGGTTGGAATTGCGTTTGTTTCTGTGCTGTGTCATCAAGCAATGTCCGTTGTTGACAGTTTAATAATAATTTTCTTGTAATTTAAATTTCAAATTGCGATATGCTGATATTGTGTATATCACCTAGCCTGTGTCATAACCAACATTTGTTTGAAGAGGCATATGGTACTGAGCCGAACCTGAGGTGAGCACACAGTCAACATCCTGAGTTTCCAGCAGGCTGCTGTAGAACTCATCTCTGACAGCATCCAGCTTTTTGTCAAAGCAGGGGGCCACCACTACATGGTACACCTTGACTGGAGACAGCTTCTAAAATGGCATAACACAGGCTTGTCAGTGTAAAGAAACACACAATATTAGAGGAAATTCCTAATTAGACTATACACATAGCTCACACAGGTGTACAATAAAGCACACAGTAGGGCAATGACAAACAGAGGCAGACTGAATAGTTCTACAGAACAGGTTAGTGACTTTCTACTTGGCACCACCATCAGATCTCATCAGTTTGCCACATTTCTGCCTTGCTATAACTACCCTGGTCAACCACAAAATATAGTAACTGTGAAGATTAAATCTGGAAATATATGCATTGTATATATCCAGGACATAAATGTAAATTATCAACATATTGTTTTGTTGTTACAGAGGCGGCACACTGTGAAACAGCGAAATAGTAAAATCAACATTAAACTATGTTACTAGGTGACAAAAGACCAGACATGGCAGCAATTTTTTTAAATCCAGCTGAGTGTGTTTAGAGAACACTTCTAGAGCTGACAGTTGCCTTAAATGCATTGTTTGTTGTTGTTGTTGTTGTTGTTATTTACTGATCTAAGTGTGAGAAAACTGACTTGTTTTTTGAGCATTTTAGTTGAAAACGTATTTTAGCTTGCTTCCTTACAGGCAATGGGTCTCATTCATAAAACGTGAGCAGGACAAATTTCTTCATAAATCGTTCGTAGAGGCAAATTCCACTATTTATCAGTGTTTAAATTAGGGCCCCCTTCCATGTCCCTTCTAGGGCTCCATAGTTAGGAGTTTATCGATCTCTGCTTGTTTGAAGTTTTTTCCCCCTCTTTCTTTGCTTTTGACATTTTGGCAGGTCCTGGGCACGTGCAGTAGCACATCCTTATATGGTAAGATTTGGGGCGTTGATGGGTGTGGATTAGTGCAATGAACTGACAATGTGAACATGGCCGACAATTTATGAATGACTGATACTTATGAACCAATGCAGGGTATTAAGAAAGAAAAAATCCAGGTTTCACTGATGGTTTGCGAATGTGGCATTACATTTTAGTAAAATCTCCTTTTACCTGCAAATGTATTTGTCAATTTATAAACGTTTCATGAATTAAACCCAATGTCTCCGTACATTTCTTGAGCTTAAAAAGGGTTATTAGACCTTGCATCCTGAATGACCACACTGTACCTTCAGCAAACTATGAACTATTTGAGCTGCAGAGACGGTTCAGAGACTGTAGGGGAACTTCAAAATTATGTAATCGCCTGTGTGGCCTTCCTTATGTTTACATAGGGCTGGGCAATATCATATAGATTTTATATTGCGTGTGCGCAATAATCATGAGGGCTTTAGATGACATGTGAAACATTTGGCCAGACGCCAGCTTTTCAGCACTATACAGGCGTTTATTTACGCCCACAATTTCTTAAGCAGATTAGTAGTACGGCTAAAATATTAATGAAGTGCGTTTTGTGACACAAAGAGGTAAGTAATCTGTATAAACGGGGCGTATCTTTATGTTTATTAAATTCGGATAACGGAGCATGCCACATAATACTATTTTGGTATATTGTAGTTGTGGCAGTTAAAGGAACAGCTCAGCAGTGATAACATTTTAAAAGAGAAGATATGGATAAACAAGGTAAAAAGATAGCGGAGTTGTGGCAGTACTTTTTGCAGCTTAAAGTCCGACACGTTTATTAAACGTAAGGATATGCTGAATTTATACTGATTACTAACTTTGGGTGTCATTAAATGCCTCATTAATATTTTAGCCATACTACTAATCTGCCTGAC
Organism: Petrocephalus sullivani; assembly: GCA_026780845.1. NCBI lineage: Eukaryota > Metazoa > Chordata > Actinopteri > Osteoglossiformes > Mormyridae > Petrocephalus > Petrocephalus sullivani. Next base: position 12,061,530 of record JAODKM010000088.1, on the reverse strand, counting down.
AAATTGTGGGCGTAAATAAATGTCTGCATAATACCAAAAAGCTGGCCTCTGGCCAAATGTTTCGCCCGTCATATGAAATCAATTTAAAATCGATTTGATATTGCCCAGCCCTATGTTTACAGTAACTGGAATCTAGAATAAAGACTTGTAATAAGTAATGGAAATCTAAAAAGACCTGCTGCTGAGTGAAGAAGTCTTTGACAAGAGATCCCATGATCTGTTGAGGCGACTTGGCTGTGCATATGAGTGGTGTGACCAGACTGCCCAAGACCCGCTCCGCATAGCGAATCCACCCTGCAGAGAAAAATGCACACACACACACACAAATTGCACAGGCATGCAGTAAATGAGGCACAAGTGGTTTTGCAGGAAAGTGTAAAGCATTAAAAAAAAACAACAACAGGGGCACAGATGTCCAGCAGCGTGACAGCACTATCTTCCAAAGGACAGACGTGAACATGCCCCACCACCCATATCTCTGATCCTCAGGACCCCAGCACTATCTTTGCACTATGCACTACCTTCCAGCAGCTCCATGGTTATGCTAATTTAAAAAGCAGCTTTGGGGCCCGCCTGCGTTTCAGTAAGCAGATCACGTAAACCGGAGAGATACAAGGACATTCTAGTAATTATTAAAACAGACGCAGTACAAGAAATGTGGACTTTGACAAAGCAGCACTGCTTTCAGGCTCATTGTGCTCAAGTGTTTAGTGATAATCTGGTATTCAGCTGTAATCCTTCAAGTGAATTATAGTCTCATGCTCCTATTCTACCTCTAACAGCAAATTCGAAGCAAATTCAGTTAAGCTAATCAAAAATGGAACGTCGAACAAATTCAGTCTCAACAGAGAAACAGCTGAAATCCACCATCTAATCAGGCCCGATATCATCTAATGAAAGGCAAGTGGACAATTCTACAATTCTTCCAGAAAGGAGAGTGACTGTCAAGACAACTACAGAATAAATCTTGTGCGCGCTGGCGGCCTGAAACCATTGATTCTATGGAGATATTTCAGAGTGACAGCTGACCTGGACACGATGAGGTAAACATGGGAAGAGCATTGCTATCATGGTGTCGGCGTCTGAACCTCTGGATAAAGTCCTTCTGGCTCTCCAAGATGCTGAAGCCAGCAGCCAGCGTGGTGTCAAATACATAGTGCACTCCTGGGAGGGAAATGAGAACGTCGGTGGCTCACATTCACTTGCAGGAAAGTATGCAAGCTGAGCCACTGCAAAGCTTACATTATTCATAGTAATTATATTGTCATTTAGGTTAAAAATACAACACCAGCACACAGATATACAATAACATTGCAAGAAAGGGATGGTCACAGCCAAAACCAGCCCAGGCCGAGATTTCTGCTAACTTAATTCCCCACAGGCGCATCTCTGCGTGTCACTGACCCAAGCTTTTCAAGAAGCCACAGAGCTTCTGCGCGGCCTGTGGGATGTCCAGGTGGAATTTGACGGAAAAGAAGGGAAGCGACTGGGGGCACACAGACACCACCAACACTTTGTGTTTGGAGGAATCACACCTCTGACGTCAGAGAAAGGGGAAAAAAATACAAGAAAAACCTGTAACTGATAAACACGAAAAGCACAACAATCACACAGACCAACAACCTGGCCAAACAGCTTGCTTGAATAGCTACATAAACATGACCATTATTTCCATGAGTATGACTCCAAGCTGACAGCACCCAGGTTAACAATGTAAACAGAATGCATGTGGGATGCTGCTGCGTGACATGGCACCTTGTTGAGGCTCAGAACCCTGTAGATCTCCTGCAGGTTTTGCTGCGAGATGCGCTGGCTCTCTTCATCCGAGACGCAGCGGTCGCAGGACAAACAGGCACTCAGCAGCACCGGCTGCTTTGGGTCCCCTCCATTCGGCTGCAGTAGAGACGCGAAGAGGGAGGTCACTGAGCAGTACAGATGTTAACAGCAGGATAAGAATTGCTTGGTAAATAATTATATCCCACATAACGTAAAAGCCCTGCGAAACCAAATACTGAACAAAAGAAAGTCTAGCTGCACAACAATATGTATGACAGAATCATTCTCATGTACCACATACCTCGCCGTTGACCTCAGCCTTTTCGGGAGGGGAATCTTGGTTTTCATTGCTCTGTTTCTTGCTGCACTGCCATTAATAAGGTTATTGTTACATAACAAAACTATATAAAGCAACATGCAAAAAGAAGTATTTGCGTCCTTTCCAATTTATCTAAATGAGCGACCAGTAGCAGTTAAATGTCTGCTAATGAGCTAGACTTTGCCAGACCGGGTCTGATGGCTCGCTCTGATATATAACGTGGAGAGATCTTTGAACAGAGCATGAAGTGTAAGTCTCACCTGTTTCGTGCAGTTCTCACACTTTTCCTTCCGCTTTCCAATTGCAACTTCTGACATGTTTGTCACATAACCTATCAAAACAGGCCAGCTATAATAGGTGCTTGGCAGCGGTTGAAAGAAGAGCATTTCAGTTTTGTTTGGTCATGTGCCCCCCCCACCACCACCACCAACATTAATTAGGCTATATTATTCATCGCCCCAAAAAAGACCGTTGTATGTGAAGTATTAAATTGTGTCACTCCGCGGCCCCATGTCAAACCCCTTCGCTGGTATGTAACTCCACCCCAAGGATGTCCCCTTTTCCGGCCAGACAGTTATCAAGGAAAACGAAGTGAAGGTCATTAAAAGGTCCGTCGTGACGATTTAAAAGGTTGAAGCACTTCAATCAACCGATGTCAGAGGTAAATAAGTAAACCAATTATATGCAAAAAATGTAAATAAAACAGGAAATGGGTTGGGAAAAACTAGCCATACCTCCCCCTCCGGAATTAAATGGAGCCATACATTTATAAAAACAGAATAATTAATAGTTACAAAGAGATACAAGTAGTGAGGCTACGCTACTCATCCACGGTCCTCAGTAATCACCTCGTTTATTCGATACCGAGAGCGAGTACAGACAGGTACCGGCTCAATAAAACACACTACTTATACCGGGAAAGTATTCCCGAGAACAATGCCCCGCATTGCGAATGCTCGCTGTCTCCTGACCCGGTTCTATGACAGGCCGAACAGAGAAAGGTCCGCATCGCTTCGCCTTAGGTGACCCCGCGCCGGCCGGCGCCGCGCCGCACCGCACCGCGAGAGAAGCGCACGGAATACGCGGCTAATAAAGCGCCACACTCACCGAGTCTAGTGCAGGGAACGCTCGCTGTACACCCGGGGGGGGGGCACCCGAAAAGGTCACTGCCGCGCGTGCCGGGAGGTGCGCGTGAGGGAGGGCATCGGGTAGCTAGCCGCGGGCACAGCCGCTCGCCGCTAAGGCGACTTCTCGCTTTGGCTCCCCCAACGCGGTCTCTGAAGCCGGGGCGGCGCGAACCTTATTCTACAGTGGGTCTGGGGCACTCATCTAGCTCTGAGGCGGACAGTGAGCAGGAGTGCGCTACGGCGCGACCGAGTCCCCGGCAGCGGCGAGTCACACCGTCCGACTCCATTGTGCCCCGTCTCCCATCGCAGTGCGCATGCGCGGGCACAACACCGGCCAGCCCGGCGCTCTTTTTTGGGCTATTTTCTCTGTTTAACTCTTTGTGCTGTTTTAGATCCCGAAAAAAAGTGTACATAAATAAAAGCACCCCGCGGCCTATGCGGTGTATTAAGTAATCTGAAGGGGAAATACAACGACCAGAGCATGACGCGCGGACAAGGTTTCAAGTGTTTCTGTAACATAGGCGACTAGTTACTGCCGTTCGCATTTTAAAGCGGTCCCCCGACACGCGCCGAGGGGGAGGGGCAAACGGTCGCCGCCCGCCAATCAGAACGCGAGTTTGCGAGGCAGGAAGTGGAACCCGCCTAGTATGTTTTCACGCTTCCCTATTTCCCGAAGTCTCATAGAGAAGTATTCTGACATCGGAATAATATTCCGGATCTTTAAAAGGCAAGTTATGCAGCCAGAAATGTCGGCGTTAACTATGGCAAGACCTTCCGAGCGTGGCTAGAAAATGCGCTAATATTTTTACTGGTCTGTATGTAGATCTTAATCAGAAATTGCAAGTGTTGGATCATTACATGTTACTAGTTAGCTGGGAGGTAAGGAGGTAGCTTCACGTGGCCTTTACCAAGTATTACTTTGCAAATGTTGATGATAATTTACAAATCCATATTCCGTATATTAGCCTCATTAGCTAGCTATCACATCTGTTATCCAAGCCGCGCCGAAGACAAATAGAGAGCACCAGAGGTAACGGTTTCATCAGGGGAAATCGAAAGGGTGCACCACACCCCGCATTAACGCTGCTTTCCACGCCTAGATCAATACATTTCTCTTTGTTTCCTATAGATGGGGTATATGACGGTGAAGGCACACACAGCATCTCTGTTGCATCTTAAAAGGTCCCCGGGAATCCGCTCCTGGTCACTGCTCGTTGGTACGTTCCCTTTCATTGTTGCAGTATGCCCCTCCCTCGACTCTGTCTTTGGGTGATATATCTATTCATGTAACATGAAGGTGGTGCAGATGTATCCTGTTCTTTTCGTATTTCCAGGTATAGCGTCAGTTGGTTTGGCAGCAGCCTACTACAGCTCAGGTGAGAGCATGTGCATCGCACAAATGTACAATCTCCCCTAAAGTCTCCAAGTCTGATTATTTGGAATGTGCTACAGAATACAGAAACTACAACAATAGTGATTGATACTTTGTTGCTCCCCGTGGGGAATTAGTTCTCTCTTTTCTCCTCCCCAAGTCTTGCTCTACATGACAATGACATCCCAAAAGTGACATGCTACTTCACTTTATTTCTTTGACTTTCAGATAGCTTATTATGGAAGCTGTTCTATGTGATAGGCTGTTTCTTTGTGGCTCTCCAGAACATGGATGACTGGGAGGTAGGAGACTGCATCAAATATTCAGTTGTCCGATGATCAGTAACAAAATGTAATTAATGTGACAGCTGGATTATTGCAGTAGAACTTGCCAAATAGTTGTGGTACTGTCCTTTCCCCCCATGGATTCATCTACTGATTTGCTTACGGTTTTAGGAAGCTTTGTTTGACAAGTCCAGTGGGCAGATAGAACTGAAGACTTTTAGTTTGTATGCCAGAATATTGACTCTTTGGAAGAAAGGTCAAGAGAGAGGTGAGCACCACTTATGTCTGAGTGTCCAGCCCTGCAGCTCTGAACTGCTTATCAGATGCTTGATGTCATCTGCCCACAAACATGAAGGAAGTGAAGGTTTGTTCTTCCCTCCTTCCTCCCTTCTTCCTTCAGTGGTGCTGCCCCTGCGGTACCTACGGGATGTGACCGTTGAGGAGGAGAAGGTTCGCTACCTAGGGAAGGGTTACCTTGTGGTGCTACGTCTGGCTACAGGCATCTCACACCCACTTACACAGAGTGCCACTCTGGGTGGACGCAGGTATGGACCCACTGAAGATGTCTTTTGAGTTATTACCATTTAGGCTTTGCCCAGTTACACCCAAGTACTACCAAGATTGTACCTGCCTCTCTGTGGAGAAGCACACAGGTGTACTCGGTGTTCAAACTGGGCCAAGCTATAAATGTCATAATTAATTAAATTCTTTTGAAGTAGTTATTGATATGGATGATTTAATTCAACTTAATCAATTGTTTCCCCCCCCTAATATTTATGTACTTGGTTTAATTGAGGATAGACACCTGTTTACGTGAAATTTGAAGCGAAAGTGATTGTCATTGTTGACACTCCACAGCACACAGTGTACAACAATGAAATGTGTCCTCTGCATTAAACCCATGTGACATGTGGGCAGCCAATTCAGTGCCTGGGGAGCAGTGCTTGGGGGCGGCACCTTGCTCAGGGACACCTCAGTAGTACCTTTCTGGTCAGGGAATTGATCACAAGTGCAAAACCAATTAAAAAAACGATTAAAATTTGTAGTTTAAATTCAGTCCACATAAAAACAGGTAGATTTACGTCTAATCCTTTAGCAGACTCTTTTATCCAAAGTGTCCTGCGGTTGAGAAAGCAGCTACTAAGCTTTATGTTAGCTTGTCATTAACCAGTATTAAGGCATAAAGAAAGAGGGCAAAATTCTATATGGATTGATCATGACCAACCCAATAACTGCCTCGAGTACATTATCCAGCTTTAAAAACCTATTTGTAAGGAAGCTGTGATATCAAGTTAAAAGGTTTTCCATATATCCATTCCGAAGTGACGTAGATGTGGTGGCCATGCTGCTGAAAAGGTTTTTGGGACTTGAAGAGCCGAAACGATTTCAGCATGAAGATGATGATGATGGAGCAATGGATGAGGCTGATGACTATAGCAGTGACTCAGACGAGCAGGAGGACCACTGACCAGCCTGTAATGCTTCAGACTGTTGCATTGTGGGAAATTTGGATGTCCAATACATAGATCAAAAACCATGAACTTTATTTACTCCATTTTATAACTCCCTACAGTTCTTCAATATACTGAGCTTGTATTTAAAGTTTTTAAATTGGTGTACAAATGTATGGTTCAGATGCATACACTCTCTACAAGAAATGAAGATGCATGACTGGTATCCTTGGTACAACTATCAATTATAGTGATAGTTGACCACATGGTTTCTGATCAGTATGTTTCATGTTCATTTGTCAACTGCATGTGTGTCCAGTATTTGGAACTGCCTTCTACAGCTAAAGCAACCCATTGGCCTTGGACCGGTGGCATGGGACTAACTTAAGTACCTCAGGATCAGCAACGTTCCATTCTGCACTAAAGAACGTCCATAGTGACAAGCATTTAATACAAGCAGGCGTCAGAAACCGCGCTCACAGCTGCCTGCACAACACCACGGCTGGGAAACTCGCTGCAACACGGACCTCCGATGTCTGCTCTAGCTGAACATATCATCTTTTAGGAAAGTGAATGAAAGCACACTTTCTTCTGTTTTTTTACTTATTGCTTTCTATAGTCAGAAATAACAAAAAAAAAAAGTGAACAGTAGTGGTTTGAGTAAAATTTAATCTGTAAGCTGGGAATGTCTACATCTCTCAGATCAGTTAGATATACAATCAAGTGCAGTTAGAACCTTAACAGCTACAATGAAGTTAACATTTTGGCTGTAAATGTTGGTTATATTGGTCAGATACAACTGCTATAAATTGAACCATTGTTTAGAAGCTATGGCCTGAACTGTAAGCCTTTTATACAAATAAATGTTTTACATAAGCATTTCACAGTTAAAGCACCAAACGCCTTGGGTACTCTGGCTAAACTTCCAGACTATCAATTGTCCATATGCATACATACATGTGACATGTATGCTCATGTACAATAACTAAAGCATGAACCATAGAGCGCAGGAGGAACAGGGGCTCCCGATTACCTCTATAATTAAAAATCACATGGAGTGAGGCAACACTATTCTGTGCCTCTACTGAAGCCAACGCTCAATGGTCCTGGCCTTCTCCGTCTCTGGCCTCCCCGCCTATAGGGGGCGGGCGGGCGTGATCTGGAAGCATCTCCTGGATAATAGCCTGCGTGTCCTGCAGCAGATTGCGGATGGGCTCCAGCAGGGCGCTAACATGCTGCTGGACCCACTCCTCCGCGGTGGCCTCTGGGAAGAGATGCGTCATCTCCAGCCATAAGGCCTGCACTTTCTGTTCGACACTTGCCAGCAAGCTATTGGAAAGGAGAAGAAGGAGTTTACTTAGTACCACCACAATTACTTAACATTATGTGTACATCCACAGGGACATGGGAAATGCATATTGTGGGAAACCGTAGTTCGGTATTTTGGCACTGTGTTGTATGGTCTTGCAGATCGCCAAAGTGGACACGCTGGTGTTTTTCTTGCCAGAAACATTTTAGTTCAAAAGCACTGTTGTTAAATGTTCAGTTTACTTGTAGCTGTTCAAAATAGGTAGCTTACTCACATCACACACTAATAGCTAAAAATAAATGTCAGTGTTCACAATTGTTTTCTAATAAAAGTACTTTAAGCTTCTGTACTGTGACTTGTGTGTATTTTTTTATTTTTAAATGTAAATTGCTCTTACTGCTTAATTCTTTGCCATGGTTTAAATCTATTTTAAAATTCTTGTTTATTCGAACATAATAAAAAAATGTTAAACAAAGTGTAGTGGATTCAATCAAAAATAAGGTAATAATACCAAACCCTATGGCAGGGGTAGGCGACCCTGATTCTGGAGTGGCCGTAACTTTTCCATCCTCCTGTCCTACCTGCTGGAATCTGCCTGAGATCCGATGTGGTTCATCAGAGACCAGGCGGGATGAAAAACTTGCTGGATACTAGCACTCCAGGGCCAGCATTGCCTACCCTTGCCCTATGGCATATTTGTCATGGTGTTCCTATGCCAAAATTCCTCAATACCAAAACAAATAGTCCTTTTATGAATGGCTAATTGTTTAGAAGAGAGGTCGCCAACTGGAAGACTGTGGCACACACCCAGACCGAAATGCTTTTCGGAATTTATTCCGAGCCATGCGTTTGGGCCAGCCTCCCCCGCTTGGCAAAATGTTATTGGAGGCGGCGGACGTTGGCTTTGTGGCACTAATGGAATGTGGTCCTTTGGGAAAAATAGTCGTGGCCCCCCGGTTTAGTTTGATACAATGGAGATGGTGATGGCGAGAAGCTGAAGCTGGCTTACGTCGTGGCCTGCTGCTGTATTTGCTGAACTATAAGAGGGTTGGCCATCCTCCTCTGCTTGTGGTAGGGAGTGAACCAGCCTTTCACAAACCTGCACCAGAATAAAATAAAATAAAATTTTAAAAACAGTCACTGTTACATGCAAGCAGAACAAGGGCACATGGCACTTCCTGTCCTGGTTTGAGGGCACCGCAGCCAATGGTGCGAGCCCTCAGAAGGCGAGCCAGTCACATGTTATTGGCCGGGAAATGCAGCTCGTCCGACTGCAGCATTGCGGTAAGCTCCACCACCAGCCTCGCCAGCTTCAGTCCTGGGTAGGTGGGCGTACTGCCCGGGGAAGGGCTGCGATGACGAGAGGGAAATGCCAGAGCCACGTTAATGCCTGCCCCCGAGTGACCGCAGGATCACTGATACTACAGCAGATTAACACTGGAATGCGACGTTAAATATTTGCATGTCTTTTGTGTAGCCTGACATGCTTATCTAAAGTGAAACTCGACCAGAACAAAAACAGGCAAATCATTGTTTCAAACCATTCAACCATTGTTGCCGTGTATGAAAAACACTGATATTATCCATCATATCATAGTTTAGAAAACTCCATATGTCAAGCTGGCTGCGAAATATAAGCTTTTGTGCAGGAATTTTTGGGCAGGACTTTACCTTGCTATGAGCGCCACCTCTGTGGTGCTGATGCCCAAGGCCTCTGTCGCGCTGGTCTGGGCCTCCTTGCCAAAGCTGCCTGAAGCACACATTCTTAGCTAATCTGTCCTTCGGTCATCGTGAAAGGATGGAACTGCGTGACGAGGGCAGCAGCGCTAGTGACTGACCGTGGCGCAGGGTTTGTAGGCAGGCGGCGAGAGAGGGCAGTCCCACCGGCAGCAGCTCGCACAAGACGGACAAGTGATCATACCTGTGAAAGGGGAAGAGGCAGTGAGCATGCCCGGCCCCTGTCCTGCTCCCCAAAACTGCCTTTCTCTGTACGCAGGCCAATCGCCCTGTGCCATTCTAATTTCCTACTTATGAGACTTAATTGCACTAGATATGCAACTGCCGTCTCTACTCATGAACTGTACCTCATCATTACATCACGGCCCTTCGCCGCTGAGCGGTCATGTGACATCCTCACCTCTGCCAGCCGGTGATGGCGATGCCCTGTAGTTCTGTTCTGCTGGGCCGTGCGGCCGCCACCTCCAGCCACAGCAGGTGGTTATCCACGTGGCGCTGGGTGCAGGTCACGCAGGTGCTCGCGTCGGTGGAGCCTTTAAAGGAGCTCGCTGCCCACACCTGGGACAGACCCGCACTACCATACTTTTCCATAAGATGGACTGAACCGTGCAGGAGGGACAAAAGTTAAACAAACGGGAACCCCATCAGTTTCCAGAATCCAACTTCCAAGTTCCCTGCCCACTGTCTGCTCTGTTACTCTACCTGTGTTTTCAACATCAAAAAAGGGGCTGTAATCCCATAACATCGGCTGCACAACTCCAGCAAGACCACTGTCTGTGAAGGAAACAGAGTTCTATATCACTGAAAATAATGTCAAAGCATCATATTGTTGCTGTCTGATGAAAATCGTGCATTGACAATTGTTGATTTTCATGACTTTTTACTATAGATGGAATTTGCCCATTCTCCTCTGTCTACTGATAGTGTTTGACATTTCACTGACCAATGAAACTATTTCACTACTATTTATGGTTGTGTTAGTTAACATCTGTATTCATAATGGTTGTTTGCATGGATTACTTTATATTGCTAATTATAACAACTTAATGTTGATAACTAGCTTTTTTGAATATACAGTAAGATTAATTTGTATCTTTTTGACATATCTGCCTCACTGATGATAATCACCAAATTAGTCCATTTAAAACATGAAACCATTTACTGACGGCTATGTAAAGACAATTTGTGGTGCTAGAGATGTCTCATTTGGTAGTTTTAGTTTTTTTGTAAGTCGTTTGTGAGAAAATGCTTTTATTTCCACACTCCTGAAATAATAGAACTTTGGGGATAGGTGTTTTCCATTGGACAGTGATTATATGCATCCTAATGCCCGCCCACCCATGATACTGAGTAACCCCCATACAAAGGACCCATGAACTTTCACCTTTCAGAGTATCAAGGCTCATAGCCCTCAGCATGTCATCCCACATGATCAGGTTCAGCTGGGGCCAGGTTGCATGTATATTCTTTGCCAAGTCTGTCACATGTCCAAGGAACAGGCCGTCTATGTCGTGGCCCGGAACACTCAGCCATTGCTTTGACTCCTCCCCTTGGCCAAGGAGGTAAACCTGAGAAACATTACATTATTTTCTTTTTTTTTATTCTAGTCTATAGTATAGTATCTAGCAACATTTTCCATTTGGGCCATACATTTTTCAACACAATACACAGTGTAATAATTATAAAAAAAACCATACAACACATTACAAACTACCCAACTGTACTAATAAACTGCATACTTTTAAATTAGTTTTATTACTTGTAAATGCACAGCTATAACATATCCAGAGCCTATGTCATGCATTTACAAGATACTAATACGCTGGCATTCAGTGCTGTGCCATTTCATTCCGTCTCATCTCGGGCCTGCATGATGAGAAATGCCAATACTGACATTGCATGTTATGCACGGGCAACTGTCTCGTCGCAAGGACAATGACAGTCAGTTGGGTTAAGAATGTCAATAAGTTTCGGCAAAACATTGCTACTCTCACAGGAGACAAAACTTGGCAAGCTTTGCAATTTGAATCATTGTTCCTTTCCAAGGTTATCTAGTATGTTATAAAAAATCAGTCTAAAGTTTCGCTCCGCTGCTTTGGCATGAGCTCTGCGTGCCCTCTCCAGGTCAATCAGAATTATTTTCATCCTTGCTGTTGAACTCACTCACAAACAGTGTGGAATGTTTGTGATAAATTTAACAAAAATGAGTGAGAAACGTGACCAAGTACTGGTCACCGAAAAGATACTCGTCTTCTGCTGTATGGAAAAATTCTGAATTCTACAGAGATGATATTGAGCGGAAGCAAGTGATTTGTTGGCACCACTTTGTGTCTGTTGGCACAACTCATGGCAACACCACCAACTTATCTGACAGTCTCCGTTAGTAGATTAGAAGTTCTGTCTGGCTATAGTTTATTTTGGGAGATGTTTTAAAAGAGGGGAAGAGTGTAAGTAAACTTCAATAAAGTACCGAAAAGCTGGTGTCCAGACAAATCTTTACGGCTGTTATCTAAAGCACTGCAATCCCATCGCATATGTCAGCACTGATTTACGTCTGTGGACACAACAGTGGTAGCAACCTGTTTAACTATAGTTTATTTCAGGTAAATTTCATCTCCTAGTTAATTTTATGGCAGTATTAAACAGAAATATTTCAAATAATTGCAATGTAATATTATGCAGCCCAACATGTTAGTATTTCTGCGTTTCTTTGTACCTGCTGTGCACAGTGACAATAAAGGCATTTCATTCTATTCTAGGTAATTCTCTTCCATTACTGTGCCCACAATAGTTTGGAATCGGGAAACTATTTTTCCCTGTTTACAAGTTCCCTACCTCATCTGCCCCGATATGCAGGTATCTGCTGTCAGGGTGCAATGCCAGCACCTGCCGCACCATCTCTAGCACCAGCTGCGAACTCTGTGGCTTGTTTGGATTCAGGGTCCCAAGGCAGTAACCAACCTCCCGCAGATCCCAGAACTGCTGGTGCTTTAAGACAAACTGCACAAAAAAAAGAGAGAGGTAGAGGTATGGGGGCACGCGCTGAGACAGCGCGTTGCCGCACACCACCACACAACAGACCACCTCAGGCATGAGAACCTGAGTGCAGCCATGCAGTGGGTGATACCTCAGCACCACACTGTTCAGATGGAGCTGTACAGTGTGAAGTTTTGCTACCAATCCTGCCACCAAGCCCCAGATTTTTCCCTGAAGTTGGAGGACCTGCTTGCAGGGCTGGATGTAGGTTAACGTCATACCCTGGACGAAGCAATTGCAGGTTAAGGGCCTCAAGGGCCCAATGGAGTAGAATCACTCCAGGCATTCGAACCAGCAACATTTCAATTACTGGAACAAATCCCTAGCCTCGGAGCCACCACTCTGCCCAGAAAAGAGAGATGACCTTAAAATAAATGTAAAATATGAGCTCAGACTTCAAAAGAGATGTTCATTGACTAATTACATCCACTCATATTTAGCACAAGTGTAGGAGGGTATCTCCAGCAGATAAGATTATGGAGCAAAGGTAATGGGACGTGTGCTACGTTCTCACCTCAAGGTGCCCAAAAGTCTGAACCAGGGGGATAACCTCCAACCCATTGGATCTGGCTACTTCCTGAATTGACTGGATCTCTGCACGACTGCATTGGAGAAAAACACTAGGAATGGTCACCCCACTTAGGGAACGCACCAGTTATCAGTCAATTAAACGTTGAAGACTCTGCAAGGCATTGCAAAACAATCTCTGCATTAAAACATGTAGTATTTAAATACGCCTCTGCTATATTACACAACATCTGCTCTTCTCCCTATTTTGTGTTCTTGAATCCCCGTCACAATGTCCAGGAATACAGCAAATTCATCCATTGGCTACTGCACCTGGCAGTGACTGTTACTTTTAAAATGAGTCCAAGAAATATGGTCCCATAACTAAATGCACAGAGTGTAGACGAGCGAAGGCTGCGAAAAGCACTTCAGGGTTGCAAACCAACCTCACCAGCTGCTGGCTGAAAGCAATACAACAGCCTGGGGCTGACTGCATTACGCTAAACTTGCTTTATTTCTAAACAAGAGTGATTTAGTTGGTAGTGATGTTGCCGGACAACTGCAGGGGCATGACTTTGAATTTGGGCTCCAGCTCTGTGTCAGCTGCATATTATTTTTTCCTGTATTTGGAAATTGATGCTCCACAAAGTCCAGCACCTTCAGCACTCCCTGAACTTGTCTAGGTGTGTGTAAGTAGTCCCTGTAATGGACTATTGCTCAATTCACCTTAGGCTTTGAGCAACAATTGCCCTGAAGGACGGACATCCTTAATCCCTACCCAGCCCTAACCGCAACCATAAGCAACCAGAGAAAGACTTTCGGCTTTTAGTTTTTCGATTGCATTAGCAGATTTTTATAAAAATTAAGGTTTATACTGTGAGGACTTAAAAAATGTCCCCACAAGCTAAAAGGTAACAGGTTTTTCATCATATTGTGGGGACATATTATCATCACAATGTGGTAAATACAAGCCCACACACAAACACACTATTGGCAATTTAGAGAGGCAGATTAGTGTAACAGCGTGTTTTCGGGCTCTGGCTGGCAACTGGAGTATGCAAAAGGAGCCACCACAACACAAAGGAATTAGTATCGAATGACAACTGAACGGACAGGAAACCTCATAAGCCAGACCTGTAAGGGGAGTGACTGGCAGCTCGCAGGGCTTCCAGCTCCCCCTCATAGGGAAACATGTCCTCATACTCCAGCAGTAACCCGTCGGCACCGAGCTGAGCAAACAGGGGTATCAGCTAGAGGGAAGGAAGAGGAAACGGGAGGTGTGTAAATGCAGCCCCACGCAGAATGAAATACGTCAGCTCTGCGAGTCACATAGACGGCCCACACATTTATCGAGAATGCCGTCTTTTGTCTTCCTGGTTTTAGGCTTCCCAATAGGACTACTTGAATACTGTTTGAAAACCACCAAGCATTAAAAAGTGTCCATGTTAATTTCAGCAGTGACACTGATGGTAATCTCCCTAACCAAGTTAAGTGGATGGGGGATGGATGGATGGTCGGTCCGAAATCGGACCACACTCAGAATTAGACATTAGAATGACGTCACCATTTTACGGACGTAATCTTTGGAGTGCAATTTATACAGTCTTCTTCATCACATAAAACTGGAAAGCATTTCACTTTTCATATTACTGACGCCATCAGCTGCATGCTCCTCTGGGCCAGATAACTTCTTTAATAGTGAGCTAATGGTACCTTCTGCAGATATGTGTATCTGGGAGGAGCCCCTTTGAGATCCAGGTGAACTAATTTCTTTCCACTGCTCCATGGTGGGACACTCATGTCAGCCCTGGGGACCTGAAATGCAGGCAAAGGTGCTAATCAGTTATGCAATTCAAAAGTCAAGGTAAGAAGAAAAAAATAATATACAATGATGATTCAATCTAATTGATTATTCTAATTTGCAGCATCCATGAATGGACGTGAAATCCCTCCATGATATCATGCTAATATATCCATATTATGTGCTATCCTCCTGCATATTTATTTCCCTTTTTCCTCCAGTTCTCTCACGCATCAGCCTTCATGTCATGTCTCATGCTATACGCAACATTTGTTGTTTTTGTCAGCAATGTATAAAAAATAGAACGCACAAAGAATAGTCTGATCCTGTTGCAACAACAGAAGTGCATGTTCACAGAAGACAGAAAATGAAAAGTAAATGCAGTGAAACCACAAACGTTCCGCTCAGTTTTTGTAAAACCAAAAATTAGTAGCAATTTATTTCATCAAATCTTTTAAAGCATGACATGCACCATGGATTATATTAAAGCCATCTCTTAGTTTTATTCATTCTTATTGGTGGTTCTATATTACAAACATTAACTGTGTCAGAAACCCCCCCCCCCCCACCAAAAAAAAAAAAACAAAAACCTTAATTGCTGTGTCTGCCATTCTGGTTGGAACGGGGAACAGATCCTTGTGACACAGGGATGGGCTTGAAAAAACAGGCAGAAAGACATAACTTAGGGAGGCTGGGCATGGGGCAGTACAAACACACAAGAGCCAAAACTAAGAGTAGTTTCGGTGAGGTTAAGAAACTAAATTATATTAGGGCGTGTGCATTGCTGACCAATTACAAAGTCACAAACCTGGTGTGATTCTAGTCACGTTCACTGGACTGATTGCCATTCATAAACAATAAGCAAACTGGGCAAACACACTCCCATGGAGGAATTCAATGAAAAATGTATTTACTATAAAAACACAGTCCATTAAGATAACAGTATTTTACATGGAACAGCAATGGAACCATTTTTGTCATTAGAAGGAAGGGAAAGGCAGCGACTATAAAGACTACATCGAGCTAAATGTACAAATGCATACTATCATATACAATAACTGTAATATGAATCAGATAAGCATTTGCATATGAAATGTGAAATCAGATAAGCAAAAAAGTTCTGGTAAATAGCTAATAATAAAGACATCTAACCACCTAGTCCTTACCAAAATCTTGAATATGTGATTCTAAACAATAAGCTCAGAGCAGTTAATATCGTTAGAAAAAAGAACCCATCGATTCCTGTTCAAACCGACTAGCAAATAACATTAAAATTAATAATCCAGTGTAATAATTTAATAAGTAAGTTAAGAGTGCTAACTACAGTTTATTTTCAACTCAATATATTTCCATAGAAAAGGGTAATACATCTTCCACTTTTTGCATTTGATATACGTTGCAATGTATTCGGCAGCAATAAGACTGAAAAGCCAAGAACCAACAGGACATTCTTGGAATTCACCACTCCAAAGGTCGGAAATATTAATCAGGAAACGTTACGAGATGTGAAGTGGGCATTTTATCATGTAGATCGAGTCTGCACTCAGAAACCCACAGCTTTGGGAGGAACAGAGCCCCGCAAAAGTAATACTGTAGCGCCTCCTCTGCCTTCAGAGACTTTTCCCATCACTGACACTGATTAAAGCGCTTATCCAATAATGACACGGTGAAACAAAATACTCTGGTTATTGTTTGATAAGACCATTTTAATTTTTACGACTAAAATTAACGTTAGCTTTCGGAAGGAATTCATATTATTCCAGAGGGTCCACGAACTTTCCCCTCAATACGATAAATGCTACTGTATCTGACAGCCAGGGGAATGTTAAAGGTAGCATAAAATAACTACAAAAAACTACATTAAAATCATCATTTTGTTCATTTTTATTTCCCATCAATAATATTAACAATGCTGCTACACCGGGCACCCAGGTGAACACCACCAAGAGCTTGTTTACATTCCGTTAACACAATCATCACGCCCATTCGCTACCAAATATTAATGCATTTGTTAGACTAACGTAATTTAATTTTCCGTCACGTTCACATTTTGTCGGGCAAGCAATGCAACAGCTGCAGTGCGAAGAGAAACGTTTGTGATCCCGCTGAAAATACACAGCCTTACCCAGAGTAGCGGAATGCAGTCTCGCAAAGCCCAATACTTCCTGACTCGCAAACGTATCGATTGTTTCTGTCTTGCTGCGTATTCTAGACCCAACGAGCAGAGTGTGAGCTGTCGATAAGCTTTACCTCTGCGTACCTTTGGCCCGGACGTAGAAATATGGGCATTAGGAAACGTGCACGGGTTATTATTGCAGTTGGGGCCCAATATATTACTATTAAGGTATATTTTATTTGAATTAGGGAACAGCATGTAAACGAGCGTCACACATCCCAAGAGGACTTTCTTTTAATCATACACATAGGGGTGTTAAGAGACAAAAACGACGACATAAAATTTAGTGAATAATGTAATCCAGTACATTTAATGAATTATCCAACGAGATGTTTATAGCCAGTGACGATTATACTGCATTAGTAATGCATATAAAATTAAATATTGTGATATGGTACTTAATAATAGTCGCAAATGCATATGGATTTTAAGCCATTCACTTTTTGCAGCAATCACTTTGGATTATCTCAAATCCAACAGACCCAGTCGGAGCTACAGGGATCCGCGAGTGTGCCTGAGCGCTAACCAGTCAGAAAGGCGCGTCTGCCGCGGCTGCTGCACCCCTGACCGGATCAGGCACCGAGCACTTACGACGAGGCTTACATGCTGCTCTGTGCATGCTCACTGTCCGCTCGAAAACATGGCTATACAGCGACGAGTTCATGCAAAGTCTGCAGACGCTAACGGTATTTACAAAAAGATTAGGTAAGTCTCATATTTTTTGTTTACTTCCAGAGTTGCATTACTTTTTAGTTGCTGTTGAAAATGACGCCTTTCACGTGTACGGGGGTTTGACAGATGACATCAGTAAGGTAGTGATCGCTGCTTTGCTAGTAAGTGACGACTTAACACGATTTTTTTTACGTCAGGTAATTCAGGACAATGTCTGATTTATATCCTAAAGTTCCAGCCATTTAATTTCTTTTTAAGGGAATCAAGTTGATGTAAGGTGCTGCAGAACATTACATGTACATAACCACAAGACTGCATTCATATGAGTAAAATGGCTACATCTTTTATCAACAGGAATATAAATTCTGTAGACTGCAAAGTCAAAATTGACCTAAACGTCGAAGTCATAAAACAAAATCGAGCAATTGCTTTAATACAAGTGTAAAAGTGTAAAATATATACCTGACTTCGGTTTCCCTTTAAGTACGTGTGCAACATAAAAACCTTTATAGAGAGGAAATAAGTACATAAAATAACTTTAAATTGTAATTTCCAAGCCTTGATCAAAGACGATTTCATACATTCAGTAGCAAGATACCTGGGGCGCACATAAAGAAACCTAAAGTGCAAAACAAAGAAAAAGTGTGACGATAGTACACAACGCAACCTTCAAAATGAGTATTTTGATATGATAAGATTGTATGTTACCAGTAACTGACCTTTCATGTCTAAATTTTTTGTCCTTTAATTGCATTCAGACTGCAGAGTGCACCCAGACATGCTCCCTTCTGGACTGGAAGGAGGATCTTCCTGTTTGTGCTGTCGGCTCTTGCTGCTTGTTGTTTTGCGTGCTGGCCTTTCTTCCTCTGGGGGGATGACATCACAGAGACTCTGGTCTGGCAGACTGAGATTGTTCAGCCACCAAGAGTGTTTAAGGTGCCCTGCTCTGAGGATTACGAAAAATACAAGCGATACCCAGGTGAGCTGAAGCCACCTGGGGACACCGGAGTTTGTAATTTGTGTCACTTCTTCCGTTCAGTTTCCATCGTCTCCGTATGACAATGGTTATGGTCTTCTGAAATCAGTTTCAAGGTTGTGTGAATAATTCAGCCTTTTAAGATTTTAATTTAGCGCTTTTGTCCATGCCAGAGGAACTATAACACTTTGTCAAATAATGTGCAGATACAGTAGTGGTTCTGCTTTGAAGGCACTTAGCAAAGCTGGGACTTAAAAAGAACAGTAACGTAGGGCTTTATTGGGAGTAGAAGGCACTGTCCTGAATGCATTTCTTCCATTTTCATATCCATAATACTAATGTGATTTTTTTCCTTTTCCCATAATCAGCAAAAGTACAAATTGAGAATTTTAAAGAATCGATTTGAAGAGGTTTAGAAATCCATATTTATTGGGCCTATTTTGTTCTGAGGTGTGAAGTGCTGGATGGTCAGGCTTCAACCCACCAAGTTTATTTCCAGAGCTATCGGGCTGTTTGTCATGCGGTATGAGGCTTCGTCTGATGCTCTTTGCCCTTGTTGCAGGTTGCACTCCTCAGACTTGTGGGCGAGCTGCAGTGGACAATGTGGTCACTCAGGAAGAGGTGCACATGCTCAGAAGGTAAGCAGGACTGCACTGGCAGTGCACAAACACCCCAAAAGACCTGGGATTGGAAGAAGCAAGCGAGCCGTGACTCACAAGGAAATACCCTCTCAGAATGCTCTTAGGCAGACAAAATCATATAGTCATTTACATGTAGATAGCAAATGGCTTTGTGTATCACTTGTGCTAGGGTATTATATCCGAATTGCTATCGTATTTTTAAGTTTTTTTTTTTTTTTTTTTAAGCAGTATCATGATCCCTGAGCTTTTTTTAATTTACCTGAAACCAAGTTGAATTGAATCCTGTTTTGGCTGTTTTTCGGAGTTGTCTTGGCAATATGCTTCAAAGCAGTACTTAAAGGCAAACAATAACGGTCTCTGATTGGTTCACTGCCATTGTGGTGGGCATTGGTGCAGAAAATGATGCCAGGTGGCTTAATTCTCCCCTCAAAGTGGGGGGAAAAAAGGTAAAGCATGTTCTGAAAAGATCATTAAGGGATGGTGGAAGTCACGAATGCATGGCATTCCTCCATTCTGGTTATGGTTATGCACTCTGTGAAGTAGATTTCTGTAAAATGCCTGTGTAGGACAGACTGCTGGTGCTGTTTTTGCTCTTTGTCCTTCTTGTGACAGGATGTATAGAGAAGGCGTCATTGCCTCCTGTTCTTTAAGCTCATTACCGGGCCCACACCCTCTTAGTCTCTCACATTTGGTCACACACCGTCACATTAATTAATGTGGTTTTACCCATATTTTCGCAAATTTCCCTTGTCTTTCAGGTTGGCAGAGAGGGGACTGTCAGTGGGCGGTTCGGATGGAGGTGTGAGTACTTTTCTGACAGATAATCCAGGATTATTTTTGTGTATATATTTTAAATGTAGCCAGCCTTGTTATGAAAAGAAATGTCAATAAGTTTGTTATATGTACTTAGAACACTAAGATACTCGCATGATTCCCGCTGGCTGTTAACAGTAGATTATCCAGTCTTATCCAGAAAGGGCCGTTGTATGTGTGCAGGTTTTCACTGCAGTTCCCTATTTAGATTGTTAATTAGAGGACTGTTTGTCGTCACACCTGGGTTTGCACAGCTGACCTAAAGGTTATCCCAGAAACCTGCGTACACACCAGCCCTTTGCGGATAAGATTGGCCACCCCTGCAGTGGATTAGACAAAGAATAACATCATGTAGCTGTGTCAGACTAATGATAGCACAAACAGTACTGCAGACAATAACACTGATCAGTGAATAACACAAATTGTATCGCAAACAAGCAGCATGGTTGCTGATGTTCTCCAAAAAACTTACCTGTACCTGGTGGCTGGAAACCTTGATGCTTCTTGCCTCATCTGTTAGTCGTATCGCAGTTTTGCCAAAGTTTAAATGCACTGAATTATTAAATTATTTTGTTTATGCCTTTGTGGTAAATCATTGCAAAAGAATTCCCAAGATCTGATTATTTTTAATTTTATAATCCTGGAGAAATAACTGAATTGAAGAGGCTTGCTGTTCTACCGGTGTGCACTAGAGGGCAGAACGCGACAACTCTGTGACCCTGTTCAAGATAAGCAGCTGGGTGGATTAGATGGATGGACGTTCCTTAATAGATGCTATTGCACAAAATGGCTCATAAACAGCCCCAATACATTAGGCTTGCCTACTGTGAAGGAAATGATCAAATCATTATAGGATGTGGGTTCGGTAAAGAACACATCAACCTTCAAGGAAAACACTGAACATTTCAATTAATTGTTTACTTGCTTGACCTCGCTTCTTATGAAAAATGTCATTCTAGCCTGCAGTTATTTATGAAAGATATACAAAGTTAACAAATATACTGTTATGCATTTTGCATTAACATTTATTTAGCAGATGCTTCATCCAAAATGAATACAAGTAAGGATCAGAGAACAGGGAAGGCCATGTCCCTGGAGCAAATGGGGTTAAGGGCCTTGATCAAGGACCCGACAGTGACACCACTGTGTCAGTCCCAGGATTTGAACTGACAACTTTGTGATCACAGGCGCATAGGAGTCCTAACTCACAGAGCCAGGCGTGGTCTGGCTGCGATTGAGTGATGTGTGTGTGCTGGTCCTTTAGTTAATGGCTCTCGTCTTGCCTTAGAAAGCCTGCCAGCTCATATATTACCTCGCCTGATGCCTGATGGGACCAGAGGTGGCTTTCTCGCTCTTAAAAGCGGCCATGAATATATATGAACACCTGAAGTTGAAAGGGGGGGCATCGAAAAGTAATTGTTTTCTGAAAACATCTTATGTGGTGGTATTTGCTGTTGTTTAAAAATAATGGCTAAGGTACTGTCGGTCACTGGGAGGTAAAGGCACGGTAAGTGTGAATCTGTCTTCTTGTCAGGAAATCTTAGCAAAAAACTCTCCAGGTGTGACAGCTGTACCTTTGGGACTCAGGAAATGCGAAGATGGCTGCGGGACCTTTCCATATCTTTATTTTTTTTTATCTTTTTAAGTGCACAGAGATTGCAAGTACAGAACTTTGGTATATTTATCAATTAGTAATTATATAAGCAGTGAACAGACAGGTTATGAAGAAACATACAGGGGGTTGGACAATGAAATCGAAACATTGTAGCCAGTGTTAGAATAGTTAGAAGTTTCACGCCTATATATGTGCCCCCTGGTGGGCACTTCACTGATTGCACATTCCGTCAGTAAGAGCAGAGTGTGAAGGTTGAATGATCAGCCGTGCATAAAATATTGCAATTCACACATATCAGAGTTTAAAAGAGGACAAGTTGTTGGTGCGCATCTCACTGGTGCATCTGTGACCAGGACAGCAAGTGTTTGTGGTGTATCGAGAACCACCGTATCCTGGGTGATGTCATCATACCACCCCGAAGGACAGACCGCATCTGATGGGAGTAACTGTGGAGGCAAGAGGAAGCTTCCTGAAAGGGACGTCTGGGTACTAAACTGGATTGTATGCAAAAAGTGTAAAACAACAGCTGCCTAACTCACTACAGAATTAAATGCTCATCTCAACTCTCCTGTTTCCACCAAAACCGTCAATATTCACGGTCAGGCTGCTATGGCCAAACCTTTGGTCACTTTTGCCAATGCCAAAGGGTTGGTTTCAATGGAACCTGCAGCGCAAATCTTGGGCTGTGAAATGTATTGCTCTCTGATGAGTCCACCTTCACTGTCTCTTCCCATATCGGGGAGAGTTACGGTGTGGAGAAGCCCCAAACCTGGACCTTTGCACACCCAGAGTGGAGCACAAGTGTGGTTCTGTTCTGCTAGGGAAACGGCTCAAAATGCCTCTGACCACTGTGCAAGGCGTATATCTGTCATTCCCAAGACTAACTGAAAAAGGAGGCCCTACACCATACTAATAAACTATTGTGCTCTAAAACCAGGTGTTTCATTGTCCAACCCCTGAATACTTTGTGTCACAGAAAAATGGCACAGCACAGGACTGACAGTTAAATAGTTAAATATAAGCAAGATTATAAAAACAGATTTAAAACAGACATGTACTTGCAAGACATTTGTTTTTGAAAATGCTTTATAATCCACTATTTGGTATTATTACTAATAATTATTGCTAATAATAATTCTTCCGTTTAGGCATCCATCCTGGACCTGCATTCTGGGGCCTTGTCTATGGGGAAGCAGTTTGTTAATATCTACAGGTAGGAAACCCTCAGAACCACAGATGCTGCCTTTCGTTTGATGATTCTTTTGCATCTCCTTTACTTTGCTCTTGGAGAAACCCCGTGACTCCTTTCATTTAATCTTTACATAGGTTTCTTTTTTACACTTAGGGGAACAGCTGTGGCAGACTGTAAAGCGTAATAAAACCAGTTTATGTTTGGTATTGAATAAGTAATTTTGTTGAATGCCCCCTCGTTGCCCTGCCAGTGCGCTGTTGGAGGTGTTTAACTGCCTGGTCACGTTCTCAGCTGTCCAGATAATGCTTCTTCCTAATTCTCCGAGCAAGTCTCAGGGCTCCACGGTGCAATGACAAATTGGCAGGCTTTCTTCTAAGCAGGAACTGCCTCGTTGTCTGGTGGTGGGACTGCTCAGCCTTCCGTGTGCTGAATGTGCCACGTCTCCTGCTTCCATCTGTGAATTCTCATTTCATATTAAAATAGGGATTCCCGGGTGTGTTTACTTACGAGTCGTATTCAATACCTCCTGAAAGTGCTGAGAGGCAAGATCTCTTTTTCCCTCAAATGGCAAAACCACTTTAATCTCAAGTCTTCTCAATTACTGAAGGTATTTCGGGGACCAGATTAAAGACATTTTTTCTGAGGAGGATTTTCACCTGTATCGGTAAGAAGTTTCCTCATTGAATTTATTTTCAAACATCGATTCCTTTCTCATTCAGCCATCTTATTCATAGTCCCTGTTCCTAGGCCATCTTGTAAGTTGAGCACATAATGTTTACTTGTGATTATAAAAACAAAGGTTTGACACTGTATTTTATATCAGGGATGTACGTGCAAGGATTCAGCAAGTGATAGCAGAGACGTTTGGACTGGACCCGTCACTGCTGTACCTAACGAAGCCCACCTTCTTCTCTCGGATCAACAGCAGCAGAGCCAGAACCACACATGATGAATACTGGCACCCTCACATTGACAAGGTGATCCACATGCATAGACATTTAGTATAATCAGTACAGCAGCACCACTTCAACTATAGCTCTGTTTTACATTGCTTACCCATAATGCATAGAGGCTGAGTCCATCTGCACTGTAGCTCTTTTAACAGCTACAGTGTTAACACTAACAAATAGGGGTAATGAACTGAAGCAATTACTCTCTCTTAGCCTACGCTTTCCATAAGTTACGGAAATGAATAGATAACGCTTGATCTGACCGTAGTGCTTGGTTTCTGCATGTTCTGAGAAATTGCACCAGATTTGGTGCAAATGTGGATTTGACCAGGTTGCTCAAGGTGTCACCGCGCACAGTGTACTGATATAGTTACTGATGCTCACACTGGCACCAGGACTCAGTCACTAATCTCCAAAAGAGTGCTGAAATGAGATTCTGCTCTCGGGTTTCTCGGTGTTCCAGTCGTGTGAAATCCATTTCGCTGTAGATAAGATGCTCCCAAGCCAAGAAATTCTGGCCTCAAGTAAAAAAAAGGTCAACATAAACTGCAATTGCAGGATGGTTTGTTTTTTTTTTGTTCAATTCTTTTCTTATTTAGGGGATGTTTCATGAATAACTATATTTTTGTATCAATTATTGACAAATTATTTAGTTTAACCTGAAGTGTTTGCTAATATATGCTTTTACAAAGAATACAGGTTTGACTGCATGAAAACATTTGCAAACTTTTCAGTGAAGTCATTGAGTTCAGCTTTTCAGTGAAGCCGTTGAGTTCAACTTTTCAGTGAAGCCGTTGAGTTCATGTTTAATTGAATTCAGTCATTTAGTTTACTTAATCCCATTTCCTGTGAATAATTTATAAAGCAAAGCACTGTTTATATCATTAAAAATGTTGGCAGTAACATTATCTCTGTCTAGCTAGCCATTGCTATATTCCCAAATCTGGACGCCTACTGAAAATCATTTGTTTTTTAAAAAGTTACTGACCCTAAGCACTCCTTGAGGGTATGTAATAAATATTATCTTGTGAACAAAGAAAGAGATGGAGGGCTGTGACAGGTAACCTGGCCCCCACAGTCCCCCAAACTAAGCCCCTGGTTTGGGTAGCCGACTTGAGCCCAGAACTAGAGGAGCATTCCAGGTGGCTACATCTGTAAGCTGGCCGAAAGACTGCGATGCTGTCAAAGCAGATTTGAGATATATTTTGATAGGTTGAATATTTCTCTTGGCAACTGCAGTGTCTCATTGCCCTGACGCCTTTTACTACAGGCACTTCTTTCTCATAACAAGGTCGTTAAGCCAATTGGTTGATGAGCAAGGAGCCACCCCTTTCCGAAGCTTCAAGCATACTGGCCTGGTAGTGGGTTTGCGTTAACCATCTTCAGATATTGTTTTAATCTCAGCTTTGCACCATTTATAACATTTTGGTATATTTATAGATGTTTATACAGTAGTGAACTCTATTCTGTAATAAAGAGAGTAGAGGAAATCAGCTGTAATATACAGTACTTATGTTTGCATGCTGTAAATACAGATAATTGCTAAAACTAATGTAGTGAATACTTAGCGACTGCGGGAATGAGGCTGAGTCTGAGTAAGGGTGATGTGAGTTGAGATGCTTGGTGCTGAGACGCCATGCTGCCTTTTTCACAACCAAAGTTCTTGTGCAGCATACAATACTGACCGTTGGAGAGCTGGTCATTAGTCCCAGCGGTCGTTAAACAGGTAGGTCGTTAAGTGAGGAGTGTCTGTATAAAGTGAATAATATAGCTAATATAGAGATAAATGTGTTAAAAGGAGGTGTGTGCAGACTTCTGGCCGGAACTGTAGCTTATCATTGTGATAGCACTGGGCCCGGAGCTGATAGTGACCCTCTCTACGCAGGAGACATACGGTTCCTTTGACTACACGTCACTGCTGTACCTGTCAGATTACCGCGTGGACTTTGGCGGCGGCCGCTTCGTCTTCGTGGACGCGGACGGGAACCGGACCGTGGAGCCTCGAGCTGGTGAGAGCTGGGGGGGTGGAGGGGGTTTGGGATGGGCGCTGTATCTTTAGGATCATCCTGTGTGCACAGAAAGGTGTGCAGATACCGTCCGGTTTACCTTGTGACTCCTTTCTTGCCTCCATGCCTAAAACGCTGCGTGTGACGTAGGGCGGCTTTGAGGCTGAATGAAGAGAGCCGTGTCAGATGGCTGTGGATGCCTGACACGGTCCGATCGGTGTCCCAGGAGCTCTGTAGAACTCACGTACTCGCTCTGCAGGCCCTGGCTGGCAGCCCAGTGATGTTTCTCACCTCCGGTTGTTACTTTTCAACTTTTTTTTTGGTTCCTATATATCAGCTGTTCAAATATAGCTCTAGTTCTCCTTCATCCTTCATGATCCTGTGACTAAATTATTTGGTGGGAGTGTGAACAGAGAGAAGCTGTCACAGAAATGCGCCGTCTCTGCTCTGGAGAGTGTGTTTTAGCTATAAGCTATGGATGAGCCAGATCAAACCCTTTAGACACAACCTTTACTGTGAATTGAATGGAACAGGGTGGGGGCATGGGATGGAGACTGAAATGTACAGCAGTGGGGCACTTACGGCCTTTATGCTTTTAGGATAATGTTGTTCATTATCGAGGGTAAAGACCATAAAGGCAATTCATAATTTCAATGACCAGCCAGCCAGCCAATTTGAGGGGGACCGGCAGCGTTTTGAATGTGAAAGGTTTGATAAAGAACAGACAGGAAGGATGATTCTATTCAAATAATCAGTAAAAAAATGGCCAAAAAAAAATTTTTCTGTGAATCTTTGAATGTGGATGGCTGAAATCTCCTTCGGCTCGCTGCATGGCACCACTAGTTATCTTACATAACCGGATGTATCGCATTGTCATTCTCATCAGAAGCCTGCTTCTCTTAGAAGTGACATCTCAAGGTGTCTAGTCAAAGCTGATATGTCAGGTGACATTTTAAATAATGATGTTATGCATTTACATCTCGCCACAATGTTTATTAGCCTGATGGCTCTTTAATCCGTTTCTGAACATTTCTTGCCTGCAGTATTTATTCAGCTTCTTTTGTTTAAACTCTTTATTTAGTGTTTTCTTTTCTCCCGCATTTCTCGAGATTTGCCGTCCCTAGATGCAGACGGATCTTTACACAGAGCTTAACAGCAGTTGTTATAGCTGTCGTGCATCAATGTAAATGTAACTTGTAAAAAGAAATTAGAATATTATATAAACATTAGAATATTACGGTGCAGAGCAGAGCAAGGTGGCCTCCTTCATGAGCTACATACTCAGACCCCAGTGCTCTGCCTGTCACAACATCATCTTTGTCTCAATTATGAGTGGGGCAGTGGGGGACGGCGGATTTAACTGCTGTAAATAGAAGTAATAAGTAAGCCGGTGAAGCACTAGGCTGACTGCAAATTGCCACACTGCAAATTGCCACACTGCAAATTGCCTCACTGCAATTTGACGCAATATGTTGTTCAGGTCTGCAGTGCCGGGGACAGGCACATATTGACCACTGAACTGATAACAGCATGAGTCATTTTGCAAGAACGGGATGATCCCTCTAACCTGGTACTAGTTAAATATATGGAGCCACATTTAGTTTTTTATACACTCGACCGCCGTGAGGAACTGGACGTTATTTGTGCCTGCTGGCTGGCTCATTATCCAGACAGGTGCCAAATTTGCTAATAATTTTAAAGTACTTGAGAACAAATGGTTACTCATGAATATGTAGGTGTACACCCTGTTTGGAGTACCTTGTCCTGTTTTATAATCCAGAGATGCTGGTAATCAGCACAGAAGAAGCAGACCTAATTGCTATTAGGTTCTCTAGGGACCCTGGAGTAATGCTGTGTGTACAGCAGTTAGCATCATTTATTTGTGGGGGTGCTGTTGCCATCACGCACTGGCACTGCCGCCCCCTTCCCAGTGGGACAGTCCCCAGGCATGCCATGGCCCTTGGATTATTGTCTTACTGCGTTCCTTGTGTAGTATTTTAGCACCACGCTGAGAGCTGTGTGAGGCTCAGATTACTACGTGTAAGTAGGCGTGTGACGATGCACTCAGCTCTCGACTCGGCTCACTTCATGGAAATGGTGTCACGATTCGACACACTTGATATTTTGAGCAAAATATGAATGAAGAAAACTACAATGTCGCTACAATGTATTTTCCTTGCCATTACAATGTGGTGACGCAGTGATTAAGAAAAGAAAAAATAAAATGCAAAACACTCCTAATACTATGCTTAATATTCTGCATATGAAATACAACTTCAATTACAAGCGAAATTATTGAAGTTACTTAAAAGAGTACATTCCAAAAAATTGTGCAGTTGTGTAAAAAAAAAACCTGATAAGCAGGCCGGTTGCCAGAAATAAAATTCCTGGGGGAGTTCAACATTATAATTGTAATATCTGCTACCTCATTGGTAACAAAAAAATTGTTGGCTATGAATTGGATTTTATATAAAAACAGTTGGTGTGGCAGGGCAATACTTCATGTACTTTCTTAGCCTAGGAGGTCAACAAATATGTAACATGAGCCACATTTTCGATCTTTGGGCATTCACAGTATCTCCTGCAGTTAAAAAACATGTTCATTTGGAACGGGGGTTGCTGGAGTATAATAATATGTATAGAAATATGTTTTGGGCACTGGGGAAAGCAGTGGATACTTTGAAGCATTTTCACTTCATCAGTTCAGTGTCAATCTAGTGTAACATTGGACTCACTGTTACACTAGAGTCCATCTCTATACATCTCAATTTTTTGCTCTGCCACTGATTCAGTGAAATAATCTCCAAGGGGATCTTGCAGCATGTTGAGCTGGATTTGTACATGGTTCAACATGTTGGATGTGTTAGCTGCACCGCAACACATCAAAATGTATGTCAGATGGTCTTTGTCTTATCAAATATGCAAGCCGGTGAGCAGACTTGCTTGACTCCATTTTTAGTTGGGTGCTTAGCTACATACTCAGGCTTTAGCTGACTTGTTTGTAGTTGATTGTGCCTAATGCAGTTAAAACAGAGCATTTAAGAATGAGGCGGAATGAGTAACTTTTCAATTAAATGATACTGATTACATATTATCACAATTTTTGTTATGTCTATGATAAATATGCAACGAAAAATGCAAAATTGTTATACTTCTTCTCATAGGCGTGCTATATAAAAGAACAAAACTACAGAAATTAAGTAGTGATGTTCTTGTTAAGGTCTTGGAAGACTTTTAACAGTTGAAAGGAGAGGCCATGACAGCACGGTAACAACGAGTGTGTAAGTCAACCTCTGGAGCCGCACTAATTTCAAGGTCGTTGCGGTCGGACAGGATGTGATGTTGAGTAGTCTCATGGAGGTAATTGCATAGTGTAATTGTGGTGAATGCTGCATAATTACAGCTGCGGTGTGACAATCAACATCCAGGGGCTTCTGAAAGAGCAGCAGAATTGGGGGCACAAAGGAGGTGTAAGAATAAAGTGGCAGAAAGAGGCCCGTGGAGAAGGGGGCGGGAGAAACGAAGGAAGGAAAGACGAGGAGAGCGACTGTGGAAGTGTCTAGAATCGATAGAGAGGTCACGTGGAGGAGAATGAGAGCAGAACTAGGGGAATCGGCAAAAGCCTGACGTAAGGTCACGTAAACAGCACGGGAGGCGTCTGGATTCAGAACATCTGGACATTTGGCCTAACTGTCAGCACACTGTCTACTTAAAGTGTTTTATATATTTACTTGAGTTTTTACTTGATAAACTGCTAAAGTAAATAGCACGTGCTTCAGCTATCTATGATGTAGGAAAAAAGTGTGCTGATAATGCTTGATATGCGTTTTGTGCCATGGGTACCTACATTTCATCATTCACTGTAACGAGCTCTCTTTCAGTTAAGTGTCACTCAGCAGAGGTATGCATATCTTTCCCCCCCAGATAAGCATGTAGGTACGTAGAATATATGATATGATGATATGAATGTCATATGCTTCGAATCATCATTGATTTGTTATGATAAAATTCAGAGATGATACAATTAATTCAGCTCTGATTGAGTCCATCTGAGATTAAAGTTGATAAGATCTTAAGAAGTGTAAAAGTATTACAGTAATTCCTAGTTGTCAACAAAGTATAATTAAATTTAATGTAACCTTGAACGTTGAATACAATTAAATTTTTTCCATAATCCAGTGTTCACACATTTTTCAGTGTAATAAAACTTTAAATGTATAATTAAAGTGAAATAAGATTATGGGTAAAATGTAAATTTTTATGGAAGTATAAATGTCCATTTTATACTGCTGCCATGCAAGACCATTAATCTGACACTTGGGTTGGGAGGTGTTCTCCTGTTCATAATGTGAGGCGTTCATCCATATTGCTATATTGTGAACAACAATCTCATTAACTAGACACAAGCAGCAGCATCACATCAGCCTATGCGGCAGACCCAGTGTATCATAATTCTACAGGTAATGTCCCAATGCTCCTTACTGCAACATAAATACAATTCTGTTAAAGCCCGTATCTGACATCGCTTTTTAAATTTAGTAGTAATTAATTTTTTTGTCGTACTTCCATCATCCTCACCCCCCACCCTCCCCCCCC
>JAODKM010000088.1:11995478-12019424 GCA_026780845.1 Petrocephalus sullivani | reverse complement strand
CTTTTGTAGTTTCCCCAGTCTTCCTGTTCCCAATAAACCCCTTTTTGTTTTGGAGCCGCACGTGGGTCGTCACCTTTCCCCCCCCCGAATCCTGCCTGCACCATGCCCCGCCATCGCCGGAACCCTGACAAGAATGAACTAATTTAGCAGTGAAGTTATAATGCTTGGTGTAATTTCCCGAAAATCCCTATACGCCAGGAACCACAATAACAGATAAGTGAAAAGTAAACATATTGAACCCATTAGAAGCCCTGAGCCTATCTACTGTACACAATACGTACTTCTGAAATGTCTCATCAGAAGTCCCATGCTTATCACGTCAAGTTTGGCAAACCATCGCCTGTGCATGACAGAGAGGCAGTATTAATCGGCACCAGAAGTGAACTTGGGACAAAGCAGCCCGTCAGCAGCACAGACATCAGGAGCGGAACATGAAAAGAGACTACTCCCCAGACATTTCCTGCAGGCATACATTCGGGGATAAAATAAATCGATCAACAATACCAGAGTAAAGTTATCAGCCGCTTCAATATTCCCCAGACGTTCACAGAAATTCTCTGTATTTACCTTTTACTTTATTAGAATACAACAAAAACAAACAAACCCCACATTCACAAACTTGTGTATATTTCCAATTACATACACACCCTGGTTATTCAATTACTACCCTTAACAAAATGTGAAAATATAAACCAGCTCCTATAGTGCATTCACATGCTCATTGGGCTTCTGACAAATGGGGCCCAAATGGAAAAACAAGCAATTTCTTAAACAGTTATTACTGAAGACATACAACACTTTGAAACTCCATTCCAATGTGTGGTATATGTACCCAAAATCACCAGCACATAAAGAGCTCACCAACAGTTGTAAATATAATAAGCCAGGTCCATTATTTTTCTCTGCAGGTGGAATATAAGGCATCCTACTGTTCTAAAGCCATAGAGCTAAGCAACTCCATTTCAACTTGTGGTTGAAGAATATGATCAGACCAACACAGATCATGCACTTTTAAAAGCTGTACGCAATTTGTAATGTTAAATTATATGCCTCGTGTCCATCATTTTCTATGCAAGTGGAGCATTCCTCATCCTAATGATTCAAACCCAAAGAACATGACTAGACCTACAAATATCACTTTGGTACTTGTGAAACCTGTTTGAAGTTTTTGTACCCAGCCAGAAATAAAGAAATTAAACCTCCAGATGTGTAGTTGCTTTCTTTTGCCTCAGTGTTACCCATGATGTATATAAAACCAAGTAATTAAAGAGTATCCTCATAATGGATATCCTATTCAGGGTCACAGGGGGTCTGGAGCCTATGAGTACAAGGCAGGGAACAACCTAGGATGGGGCACCAACCCATCGCAGGACATACACATGGAACCATGACAGAGACTCAAACCCTGGTCCCAGAGGTGTGAAGCAACAGTGCTAATCACTGCATAACCACACTAGAGCTGTAATCGGGCCTTAAAAGTTAGGCCTGACAAGGCCCGAGCCCGACAGAATTCAGCCCGAGCCCGTGTAAAATGATAGAAACCTAGCCCGAACCTGACTGTCTGATCCTTTGCGATTTATCTGACAGATATTGCAATTAGCAATTTTTGAAAGCATACACCTACAGTAATAAACCAGAGAACAATCCTCTAGCAACCTGAACTTGGTAAAGTGATTGTATTTTTACACGCACATTTTAAGTACCGCGTTTGCAAATTGCGCTCGGCCACTTTTTTACCCTTAGTAACGTGCTTCCGGAAAGTCCCATGTACACAAGGGTCAAATTAGCAGAGAACAATGACGCATAAAATTACTATCACAAAAGCCACAACTTTGTTAAGTTAAATAAAGTAAAGAAAATAAAACAATTCTAGTAATAAAAACATTAGGGATCTTGCGGCTAACGCTGCATGGACTACAATAGGACCATGTAATGTCGATAAATCGTTCAGCCCTAGTTCGGACAAAGATCTTCAGCTCTATTTCACATAACCCACTGGCTCATTTTTCTCACTATGCACATGGTCAAAACTTTCACACCCCAGACTTTGCTTTCGTTGCCGATGCAACCAAACGGTAATAGCCAGAGGCTAGCCTCCGCTTCACCTCATCGGCATCCATTTCCCATCTTTCTCACTAATCGAAATGCATCACCTGACCAACAGGTGGTCAACAGGTGTCGCTAATAATGATTTTGTACAAAAGCAGAATCCATGAAAGGCTGAGTCTTTGAGGCACAAGCATAGGCAGAGGATCTCCAATTTGTCAACAAAGGCGTGAGAAAATCATTGAATTGTTCAAAAACAATATTCCTCAAACAAAGATTGGAAGGGATTCGCATAATTCTCCCTCTACAGTGCATAATATCTATAAGCAATTCAAGGAATCTGGAGGAATTTCAGTGCGTAAAGGGCAAGGAAGCAAGCCTAATCTGAACACTATGTTAACCACGTCCAGAAGCTGCATCAGCATCAGATGCTCAGAGGCATCTGGGATGGACCAAGACACAGTGGAAATATGTACTGAGGTCAGACGACTCAGTATTCCAGATCTTTTTTTGGAAGAAATGGACACAGTGTGCTCCTGACCAAAGATAAAAAGGACCATTATCAGCAACAAGTCCAAAAGCCAGGGTGTGTCATGGTCAGGGGGTGTGTCAGTGCCCTTGGCAAAGATTATTTATACTTCTGTGATGGCACCATTAATGCATAAAAATACATTGAGATTTTATAGCAACGCCCATGCATTTTTCAACAAGACAATGCAAATCCAAATAATCCACATGTTACAACAGCATGGCTGCAGAAGAGGAGGGTATGGCTACTGGGCTGGCAGTCCGGACCTGTCCCCAACAGAGAATGTGCGGAGAATTCTGAAACTCGAAATGCAACGGCGACGACCCCGTACTGATGCAGATGTGATTGCAGATGAATGGGGTGAAATCACACCTGAAATGCTACACCGCTTGGGTATCCTCAGTG
Source organism: Petrocephalus sullivani (assembly GCA_026780845.1). Lineage (NCBI taxonomy): Eukaryota > Metazoa > Chordata > Actinopteri > Osteoglossiformes > Mormyridae > Petrocephalus > Petrocephalus sullivani. Next base: position 12,016,444 of record JAODKM010000088.1, on the reverse strand, counting down.
CCAAAAAGTCTTTTAAGTGCTATGAGAAGGAATGTCGACATTAGAAAGTGACCTGCCCAGGATGTGATGTCAGCTCCTCACATGGCACACGTATAATCACACACCCTAAGCGTAGAGGTTTGGTGCTTATGTTCATTAATCATGGCTAATAGCCTGAATAGGTTCAGACGATATTTGCTGCCAGATAAAAGCTTTGGTTTTTCTTTCAGCATGACTAGGTCTGAAGGTGCATATCATCATTAAGGCATACTTTACATTTACAGCATTTGTCCTAAGGGCTTCCAGCTGGCACAGAACTGTACATGAAGCTTGGGGAGAACATCGCTGACCATCCAAAATGCTAGCCTGGCTATTACTGCCCATACACTCCATACATAATTTAAACTAGCAATTCGCAACCTTGGCTCAGAGGAAAGATTTTTACCCATAAGAAACATCTTAATAAGGGTTGATTAAACTGTTGAAGAACACAATTCTATATATCAAAGATATATACAAGCTATAGGTCCCATTTGATGATACAAGTGATACGCAGTTTATTTTTGTATTAAAAAAATATTTTCAATATCATGTCTGAAACTAAATAATATTTATGCATGATTTATTATGCATTGGACATTAAATTCTGATTTTGTGTATTCTCCAACTGTTACGTTATTTTAAATGAGTTAAGAAGCCTGACAAAATAACCAGATAATTTTTATCTTCATCTGCAATGACTCCATTTTATAATTTGCTATTACATATTGATGCAGAATTAAAAATACAAATCTATAAAATAATAGTAATATACGTAGACAATTCCACCTTTATGTTAAATACATAGCACAGAATAAATTATAAATATGTACGATAAGATGCACAGCAGAAAAAAATGTGTTCCTTGCAACCCTAAAGCTCAAACTCAAACTCAGACAGATGTTCTGCTATTTAACCTTTGACAATGGAACAATCCCCACAATGGAAGTAATCCCTACTTAGCCACTACCATAGTTACAGAATAGAACCCCTGTGGTGCCTTGACAAATTGTCCCTAAGGCTGTGTCCCAATTCAGGAGCTGCATCCTTTGAAGGACGCGATCTACGGAGGCAGAACCTTTGTGGGCTGCGTTCTCCGAAGGTTCAACAGGAAGTATTGTCAAATGGAACAGTTTGGCCTATGGATAATTTCCCATTTTCCAAGCGCTTATTCTAGTGAGGGTTGTGGGGAAATATTTTATCCGTTTTTTATCAGTTTATTTTATCAGTATTTTCTGTTTTCTCTCATGAGCTGGATCTTCTAGTACAAACCCTTCAAATCTCTCTTTTAACGATCAAGATTTCTGTTTATCAAGATAAACAGAAGCACTGTTTGAATATTATTATGGGGTGCCATCAATACTGATGACCATATAGATGACATTCCTGCAGAACTCGCTGTCTTCCTTCCAGGTCCCAAGGCTTCCCAAAACCACGTTCATTGTTGTGACAATTGAGTCCATCCATTTTTGCTACTTCCAAGCATCAAGGTCTTTTTCTATCTGTCACAATCTGCTTCTTTATCAGTCTTAAGCCAGTTCTTTCATATTCCCTGTGATTGTGGCATTTTGTCCAGTGCAGAGATTCTTCACATAGAACAAGACGCTCTGGTACACCCATCTCCCTGAGAACATCCCATAGTTTGACATGATCAAAACATCTGAGGGCTCTCTTCCAATCAATAAGACACGCGTTCTGGCATTTCATGGCTTTTTCAATTATTCATCACGCAATGGCAATGATGGCCATGGTGTTGTTTCTCAGCCTGGAATCCAGGCAACAATATCAGGCAATTCTTTTCTGGGTCCAGCTATGATATGTGCTGAATGATCTTATAATAATCTTACTGACATGTGATGTGAGGTAAATAGAACGATGAGTCTGTAAACTGAATCAGCGCTGCTTTCTTTTGTATTACAACATAAACCAGCCACTTTTGTAGGCCATTGAGTCCATTTCCTTGTTAGCATAACTGGGTCAGTGCTTTGATTGATTCTTCAGCTGGTGATGATACTTCTACAGGGATCCCATCTACGCCACTGCTTTCATTTCGATCTTGCTGAGGAGTGACGGGTAGATCCATGGGTATATTCTCAAATTCGCAATTCATTTCTCGGAAGCTAGACAGCCCCTGTTGTTGCCTTGAATATTACCGTAAATATATAAATTATAAACTGTCCATTTCGTATGTCCGTAATAATAAACGACTGACTAAATAAATGATCAGGTTTGTTTGTGACCCTCTACAAATCAATAGTTAATTAGCCTAATGAAATGTAATCTGATTCAGATGAACAATTAAATGCATAGGGTAGACACTGCCCAGTAATGATTAAATCATTTATCACCTGCAATTACTATGCAGGTGCATGTGACTCTGGTTTATTCCCTACACAAGGACTGGATTTAGTCTGAACTTGACAGGGCTGGCCCCTATCTTATCAGAGAGGAATGGGGCCAATTAGGCTATCCCTTCAGGGGAGGGCGTGAGGTAGGGCTAGGACAGGAGGGTGGGAGGTTCTGTTTGTGCCTTGTCATATACACACATATATATATAGTACTATATATGTTGCATATACACATTCATGAAGGAAACACGCTATATGGCACACAAGATTAAACTAGTTTTATATGCAGAGTTCATTCGTACAATAAAATTATTTCTCAATGTAATTATATTCAGCATGTTTACTAAGGGGGGCAGCTGAACCACTGATGGCCTAAACCAATAAACTAGACAAGAAATGCGATGTAAAAATAGATTCTATGGATTAAGCACAATAATGGTGTCAGTGTTACAGAGGCATTTCGACACACACACACGCACACACCTTTTCACAGTTCCTGTTTCCCCCGCGCCAGGTAGTGACTTAGAAACTGGGCAAATGAGTTTTCTTTCTCGGTGCTTCTACGCTGCTTCTTGTAAAATATTAAGAACCATCACAATTGCAAGACTCTTTCGCGTGACGTAATGAAGAATCTCAGGTGCATTGAAGTTTCCGCAAACTAATATTACAAGAAAAAAAATCACTGTTCTTCGTTCATCTTGTATTCTGGCAATCGGTATTAAAATGTATTTTTACGTATTAAAAAACGACAGTGTTATGCTGAAAAGGCACGGCTTACCTGGCAGCATTTCTCACGGGACTGGTCACAGGTATTCCTTAATCGGTGCCATGACCAGCGTCTCAGAGTTGAACTCAAACTGATTGCTGGAAGATGCAGATTTTCCCCATGAGTACAAACTCGGGGGACGGTTCCTGAACGAAGACGTGTACCGGTAAAACGTCCGGTGACGATTCTTTAGGTACTCCCGGTAGTTCTTGGTGAGCAGAGTATAGAGGAAGGGGTTGATGCAGCTGTTGCTGTAAGTAAGACAGGCCACTAAGTAATTAATGCAGGTGCGGGTGTGAGAGGCCAGTCTCAGGGGCTTGTGGTATAAAGGTAAAAGCTGCCATATCCAAAATGGTAAAAAGCATGCCCAGAAGACCAGCACTATTGTAAAGATCATAATAAGGACTTTCTGTTTTGGAGAACGTTTATTCCCCTTACTGACAGAGTTCCTCTGAGACTCTAGGTAAGTGCGGGCTAACCTGGTGTACAGGTACCCGATGACTATCCCTGGTGCCATGATACTGGTGCTGAAAAGGATAGTTAAGTAGATCTTGTACGCTTCTGGGCCCCACGTGGGCGCGCACATGCGCTTCACTCCACCTTGCGCGTGTTTGGTGGTCTGGTTGACCATGATCATCATGGGGAAGGTAAGGATTAAAGACAAAATCCACACGCCACCCGCTATAGCTTTCCGATAGTTCTTGGAGCGCTTAACAGTGTCCAGGGGCTTGGTGACGGCCAGGTAGCGCTCGGTGCACATGACCGTCAGTGTGAAGATGCTGGCATGCATGGTCAGGAGGTCTAGACTCAGCAGAAAGCGGCAGCCCACGTCTCCGAAGTACCAGTCCTTGAGGAAGTAGGTGCAGACCACAAAGGGAATTGTGGAGAGGTAAAGCAGGTCTGCCAGCGCCAGGTTGATGATGGAGATGTACATGGGGGTGGCGAAGCGGATGGAGTGACACATCACCATGAGTGTGTACACGTTTCCCGACACTCCGACAACATACACCAGCGACAGCAAAGTCCCGAAAGTCGAGGTGATGACCAGTTCGTCCACGGAACCGGAGCCGCCGGCGGGAGGGCGGCTGGCGCTGAAGTTCCCGGACTTGCTGTCATTCATCGCGCCGCCGTGTTGGTTCGGCGCCCTCCGTATTTGCGCCGCGGATGCGATGGACGCGCAACAGCGGGCAGCGTTAGCGCAGGACGCGGGTGACAGGTCCGCAGCACCTGGCGTCGCCCACGCAGGTCCCCGGCACCTGCTTCACGCAGAAGGACAGCGCGGTTTCAGGCTCAACACTCATGTTACTGCCCCCCCCCCCCCCCAAGAAGTACTTACTGTATCTTGGCGATGCTTCCGCTCCTCTATACCGTCACGTGTACAGCCAAACAAAAAAGAATTATATATATAGCTGTCAAACGGAGTGATCGGTGTCCGAGTGTGTTGATACTGTATATGACTGCATCGGAGAGAGAAGACACAGAGTGAACAAGAGAGAGAGAGAGAGAGAGAGAGAGAGAGAGAGAGAGAGATGTAAGGGAGACGACGGGGGGAAACTCTTCTTTAAAAGATAAATTCGTCCGCTTCCATTATAACTGTGTACTGCCCCGCATTTATGAATGGGCTTCCTGAGCAGCGTGCTCCCGCCTCTGCTTCGGGGAATGCAACACAACTTAACTTTCAATGCAATTTATTTATAATGTCTATTTCACAGCGAACTGTGGCTTTCCGACCGTTTTCCCCTCTGTGGACCGATTTATTCTCCAGCGAGTTCGATACAATTTGGTCACTGAAGACGTCAGATTTGGTTTGCATCATAGAGCAGAATACCACAAATTTAATTTAATCTTTCATTATATAAAAAAACGCCAGCTTGTCCATAGTAAAATATATATAGATTTCACTAACAAACGGCACAGCACTTCGTAATCTTTTGCGCTGAAGTTTACATCTGCGTGGGATTTACACCTCATTCCCCAAACGTCGCTACCTTTAAAACGACCAAACAGCCGAACGTCTGCGGTATCGTCATAATTTTCACGTAAATAAAATAACGCAGCATCCAATTTCAAATCTATCTGTTTTTTGCTTTGCCTGCGTCAATAATTAGTAGTAAACAAATTAACATTAGTACTGTAAGTGAACGTCATTGACAAGTGTTACTACACCAGTTAGTACATTTATTTCATTAAGTAGCTCTCACTTTAATGTTAATTTAATGTTATTGTTTTCCAAGACTAATCAAGTAGGCATACAAGATGTAATTCAACAAATGATGGAGATAGTAATTCAAGCATCCAGTTATAGGCCTAGTAGTGAAAACGTCCACGAGTTAGTCAGGCGATTCTTAGCCAAGCACAATTTAAATTGCTTTCCCTGTTCAGAAGTGTATTTGTACAGTCTTACCTGGTCAGACCAAGCTCAGTGCAGTATAGGTATATATAAGCAGGAGACTAAAACACCAACATCTGAGGGTTTCTCCATTTGCCTCCATCTAGTATATGGCAACCTTTGTTATATTTTTAGCTACATAAAGTTATTTTGAGTTTGGAACTGATAATTTTAATATCAAGCCAGAAACCAATGTATGTGAATGTCTAATTATAGGCTCTGTTTCCTCCCTAATTATTCAGTTTTGGATTGTGCCTATGCTGTTGTTCCAAGTCACTGTAATTTGTATAATGGCAAGATTCACGATTACAGGTCTCCTCACAGGATAATTTACAATTATCTCGGTGGGACAGAAACATGACCATTTCTGTATATTATATTGTTGCTGTTATGTTTCTTCCCTGTTTCCCTTCCCCTGCTTTACATGCATTTCAACAGGTGAAAATGATGCCTTCCCTGTTATGAGCATATCCTGTGTACATAGCAAATTTATAGTTCAAAGGAATGAATCATAAAATGAACTGCACTTGAGAATAACAGGTGTATAAAATGCACGGTTGATCTGAGAGTTCAGTTTGCCTGGTGTAGAGGGAATGGACTGATGTGAGGTCATATCCTGCGATCTTCGATGCCTTGGATACGATATTCTCCAGTTTCCTCATCATTTGTGTTTGCATTTCAGTTTAAGTCCTTTGGAGGTTCTGTTTAATTCTGTACTTCTTTAGCTATCTGAGGAAGTACAGGCTGTACTAAGCTACATGTGCAACAATGAGCTTGCTGTTCATGAACCTGTTATTGGCAAGTACCTGGTAAAAATGTTAAAGTATCCATTTGAAATTGTAAACCGGATATTATACCTTGGTCGAAGGGAAATCAGAAATTTTAATATTTAATTGCCTGTATATTCCTTCTAACAGAAGGTAAGGCAAACCAATACGGTTCTACGTTTATAATATTTTGTGCAATCATTGTGGAGACAATAATGACTCATTAATCCCAGTTTTCTCTGGCCAATACAATAAGTAACAAGTTAGTAAAACAACCACATAATACAACTTCGTCAATCAATTGCTAGTGATGGACACCAATATACTAATTAAAATGGTGTCACATTCAAGACATTAAAGCACAATTTCCTAATAATAATAGGGTGAGTGGGATGCGAGGGAGTCAGATTTGATAATTTTTTAAAGAAAATAGTATGTCTTGAATTCAAAATAGCATCGTGACCTTTCTCCATCATTGCTTGTATGCTGTATGCCGCTTATTAAGGCACGAACGCCGTGTGTTCCCAGTGACCAGCAGATGTCGCTATACAGCGATGACGGAAGTGCGCAGGGCAGAGGCAGAATCGACCACACGCTGGTGTGCCTTATCTGCATCCTTCTCTCTGCAGGCCCATCAGCAGCATGCTGCCTCACTTTGACCGGTGTGCTAATGGTGAGGCTGTCAGCTCTATGTTATCGTGCGATTTATTACTATTCCTGAGAGAATTTCGGAACACCTGTTATACAGGGTGAAGACGAGGTTCGATGAACTCTGGTGCACATAGGTACACAGCTGAGCTGTGTGTGAAACTGTACCTACACAGAATCAGGAACAGACAAAACAGGTGCAGGATAATAGAGCAGTTTAGAGTAACTAAGTTGTGAATCTCCCTGAATAAAAATGCACATTTTATAAACAGAAAAATGTCAAATTTTGATAATATCAGAATGGATAAAGAAATATCAAAAGTAAAGATCCAGAGTTTTTTAAATGCTGCCCTGCAGTTGAGGACATAAGTCATGGTATTGATTGGATTGTGTGCTGCATGCAGACAAAATGAAATATAAATCATGTTAAACTTTTTACTTGTTGTGTGTGTGTGTGTATATATATATATATATATATATATACACACACACACAGTATATGTATGTTTGTTTAAACTTTAAAGCCAGAGATCCCATTTACTGTATGCAATTATATCATATGTACATAATTTTTGAATCATGCATGTTAAAATGCTGTAAAACAAATAGTTTTTTGTTTTACGTAGAATCATTTTGACGTAAGTTACACCAATTATAGCCATAACATTAAAACTACCTACCTACGCTATATTGTGTAGGTGACGTGACACGTTAAGGCTTGAACCCCTCAAGACCTCTGACGGTGTCCTGTGGTATCTGGCACCAAGACATCAGCAGCAGATCCTGTAAGTTCTATAAGTTGCGAGGTGGGGCCTCCATGGGCCGAACTTGTTTGTCCGGCACATTCCACAGATGCTCAGTTGGATTGAGGTATCGGGAATTTGGAGTCCAAGGCGACACCTTGAATTCTTTCATGTTTCTCAAACCATTCCAGGGCCATTTCTGTAGTGTGGCTGGGCGCATTGTCCTGCTGACATCAGAGAATACAGATGCCATGAAGGGGTGTACTTGGTTTGCAGTTTAGGTAGGTGGTAGGTGTCAAAGTAACATCCACATGAATGCCAGGACCCAAGGTTTCCGAGCAGGTTGCCCAGAGCATCAAGATTCAAAATTATTTATTTGTCACGTACATAGTTATATGACATGCAGTCAAATGAAAACCTGGTTACTCCAAAGACTGTGCAGGAATATCATATGAATTATCATATCATATGTGTAATGAACAGTAGGTATAAGGCAGCGGGTAAAGTTCATATTAGGAGTTCATTTTGGATTGTTGAGATAATGTTTAATGCTGTGGTGGCATATCCTGGGTAAGAAGTCTTATGGCCTGATATAACACATGCATCTTCTGACTCTTTCTGTTTTGGCCATAATATTCTGGAGATATTTTCCTGGTTTCATCTGGTGAAACAGACAGTCGCTGAGGTGAGATGAGTGCCCGACTTGCACACTGCCCCTGCCAGTTAGTGCTACAAGATTTTAGGTTTTGTTTGCTTTAGACCAGTGCTTCTCAAACCAGTCCTTGGGGACCTCCAGTTGGTCCACATTTTTGCTCTCACCAAAGCCCTGGGAGTTGGGAGGGAGCAAAAATGTGGACTGTCTGGGGGTCCCTGAGGACTGGTTTGACAAACACTGCTTTAAAGTGTTAATGCCAGCAACCTAGACTTATCTGGGATTGCATCGTCTCACGTTTAACGCCACAGTAAAATATTAATATTTTAATATTACAGATAAAACATGTCACATAGCAATTGTCCTCAGATGTTCGTTATAGGAAAACTTTATATATAGCTATGGATACCACCAAAGAAATTCTGCATTGTCAGAAACTGCTGCCAGCGTTCATGACGCCACAAACCAGTAATAATCAGCAGGTTTCAGTCGGCCTCCATTTCTGCTTCCCTCCTTCTCCCATCCAGGCAGATTTCTCCAGTGGTTGCCGCTCAGCTCTGTTTAAGTATACAGATATTTTCTGATCTTCTGTAGCAGCACTCTGGCAGAGAGTAGGACAAATCCATGCATTAGAAAAGACGTACTGCAGTGTCACTACATGACCACAGAGGGGGCCAGTGGAACAGTCTTGTTCATTACAGTCTCTTTCTGCAGTCCCTGCCCCCCCAATCCATAACTGGCTTCTAAGACAGGTCCATGAAGTTCATCTCATATAGGAGCAGCTTGCAGCTTAAGTAAAGGGTGGGATGTCATTACAAAAAGTACATCCAGATAATTTGAAAATTATGTGAATGAACTGTTTATTTACAGGGGATGAGACTGGCCTCATGTCCTTTCACTAGACTTTATTTTTTCTGAACTCTTCTTTGCATATGGGATGGGGTGCGAGTAAGTTTGAAGAATTGCTACTTGTAACCCATGACATCCAGAACTGTCCCACTGCTCATCAGTCATCATCATCGCCATCAAACAATCTCTTTTTCTAACCTGTGATCCATGCTTCTGCTTTGATGATGTCTCCAGAATGAACCCCCCCTTCTATAAAGGGGGTAGGACTGAGAAACCAGTTAAGGCAAATGTTCTTGTTTGTCACAGCCAATGAATGCCTGATGGGAAGTCTCTCTCTGTTTCCACGGTTAGGGTCGGCGTTTGTGTAGATTTAACGGGTTCTGTTTTGCGCTGTTCCCTTTTCTCATTGAGCTGAGGTAAGAATGCACTACAAGCTGCTGCTAGCGTCTAGGGGGACTGCAGTGTTTTGTCATCCCACTGGGTGAACACTGCTGGTCCTGGCATGTGGCACGGTGTGGCCCAGTGATATCTGGCACGACGCTCCCGAGTCAGCCTCCAGCAATCCATCTAGCACCACACAGCAGTCGCCTGCAGCTGGGTTCGAGCCAGAGTTCCTGATGTTTGGCGGCTATGCAGAGAGCCAGCAGCTGAGACCACTTCAAAGGTAAATTGCTTATTTAGGGTTGGAAACGGCTAGAGAGGGACTAGTGCATGTAACTCATGACCCATGGCTGAGCTAAAGGAGTGATACTTAAAAACAGCTTTATTATGCAATTATTTTTAAAGCCTTTTAAATGATGACTTTAATAATAATATTGTTGCTTGTAAGGTCTGACCAATAGCTTTTAAGCCCCCTTCCAGTCACACTGTTATGTCACAGCACTGGTGCAGATCCTGAGTGATCCACAGATGATTTGTTTGTGATGAATTCAGTTTCTTTCTGTTTTTTTTCTCTGTGATGTAAGAGCACATGTTAATGAGTACATATACATGTAAGAGCACATGTTAATGAGTACATAGAGCACATGTTAATGTGTACATATAGAGATATCTGAAGAGGAGTGGCAGCATTCCTGCCTGATTTAAATTTAATTTAAAAAGCGTTATAGAGAGTATTATATCATTACAATTTAGCCTTAGAGACATTATCTTTTTCTTGGAAAGTCATTACTTGGAAATTAGCTCTACAAAAGTGAATGTATATTGCATGTGAATGTAATATGCAGTCTTGCAAAATTAATAATGATAATATTAAATATGATTTCACCATTCACAAACCCTGTTTTAAGAAAATGATGATGACCACAAAGGACCACGTGACCCTCTCTGGATTGGAGAGATTGGGGCCCTGCTTTGGAGCCCAGCCTGGGGGAAGTTGTTGGGGAGCGCCTGTTGGCTGGGCCTCTACCCATGAGGCCTAGCTGGATATAACCCAAAAAGATAACATGGGCCCGTCTTCCACTGGCCCATGACCTGCTAGCTAGCTGATAGCTATAGACTGAAGAAGGAGGCCTTTCAAGCTTGGTTAGCTGGTGGGACTCTTGAAGCAGCGACAGCCACTGGCAGGCCAAGCAGAATGCAGCTTTGTCAGTTGCTGAAGCAAAAAAACTTAGGAGTGCGAGGGGTTTGGTGAGGCCACAGAAAATGACTTTTGGTTGGCCTTTAAAGATTCTTGGAAACCAACAGGTGACTCAGAAGGGGGAAGTAAAGCTTTACCCATGCTGTTTACAACAAGAGTGGAGAACTGTTGACCTCAAATGGAGATATAGTCAGGTAGTGAAAGGCGTATTTTGAGGACCTCATGAATCTTAATGGTGCACTTTCCATGGAGGAAGTAGACCAGGAAGACTCAGAGGAGGACTTACCCATCTCTAGGGCTGAGGTCACTTTTCAGTGGTAAGGCTCTGGCGGGTGGATGAGATATGCCTGGAGTTCCTGAGAGCTTTAGATGTTGTTGGTGTATTTTGGCTGACATTCCTCTTCAGCATTGTGTAGAGGTTGGGGACGATGCATTTGGATTAGCAGACTGGGGTGGTGGTCCAAATCTTTAAGAAAGGAGACTGGAGGATGTTTTCCAACTTCAGGGGCATCACACATCTCAGCCTCCCTGGGAAGGTGTATGTCAGGGCACTGGAGAGGAGCATCCATCCATTAGTCAAACCTCAGATCCAGGAGGAACAATGCAGTTGTCATCCTGGTGGCATAACACTGGACAGCTCTTCACTCTCACAAGGATAGATGCCAAGGACACAGGCCATTCGGTCCCTATACAAATGGAGCGAGAGCTTGGTTTGTGTTGTCAGCAATACGTTTCTTGTTTCTGGTGGGTGTTGGACTGCACCAGGACTACCCTTTGTCCCCGATTCTGTTTATAACTTTTATGGACATGACTTCTAGGTGTCAAGCAGATCCAGGACACGCTGAAGAGATTATACTGTACCTCTCAGCTGGCTGGGGAATGCCTTGGTATTGACTGGAGTTGGCTGGGTAAAGGGAGCTCTGAGCATCCCTGCTTAGACTTCTTCTTCAGCATCCTAATCCTGGCTAAGCCGCAGACGATGGATGGATGGATACCCTATTTTATACTTTTTCAGCTGATACAAATCAAAGCTTAGGGAGTTTTTAGAAAGGAATGAAAGATGTGAGACGGAGAAGTCACATGGCTCAGGTAAACCGACGAGGAAGTCACATGATTCAGGTAAACCGACTGAGAAGTCACATGACTCAGGTGAACAAGAGAAGGTCAGCTGGCAGCATTTGTCATGCCTCTGTTCATTGTCTCCTGTGGGTTTATGCTTTCTGATGTATTTTTCTCTGATGTTTTAATGTGGTTGTACTCTATATTATATTCCTGTCACTTGTTCTATGAATTATATTACGACATAGCTACTTGACAGAGTCCAGTAAATCCACAGAAGACTGGAATTTTGAGTCAAAAGCAGAGAAGCAATAAAGTAGTTTTGGGCCTGGACCAGCTGAAGATCTTTTGGATAGAGAACAGAACAGAAACAGCTGATGGATCATAATGATGCTGAATTTGTGTTACATAGTTGATCATGAACAGCTGGAGAAATGCAAAATGTGACAATCAGTTACGTAATGTGCTCCTGAAATGGGCCATAGTTTTGTGTCAAACTGATGTCTTGCACACCAATTTTGTAAAATAATAAATGAATTTTCTATAATTCAGAAACCTCAGCCTCGTCAAGCATCAGCGACTGAGTAATTTTTGCTGATTAGTAGTGTTTTGAACACGCTTTTGACATATACTTATAACATTGAAAATCTGTAAGATGTTCCAAAATCCATTCAAAAGAAGGTTAGTCTGTGTGTAATGTCACAAAAATAAGTAATTCATTTTGTATTAGATTTGAAAGGCATTGGTGGTCAGTGAAAGTTTGTGTGTATATGTATGCATGTGTGTATGTGTTCTGTTGTTTGGCCAGCAGGTGTCACTGGCCATCCCGTTCCTTCGTTAATGTTGCAGTCCAATTTTTAGTCCTTAAGTATCTTCCCCTGCTCCACAGGCTGCCGTGTAACTAAATGGGCTTGTAATATTAAAGCAAAGTGTGAGGCTGAGGAACTGTGATACTTATTTGTTTCACCCTTGTTAATATGTTCTTGTACTTTGTGTGTAGGTCTTTGTTTTTGTATCCTTGTTTGTAGTTATCTGTATTTAGTTTTGTAGTAATGTCATGTAAACTTTGTTCCTAGTCTTTCCTAGTGTTTGAGTCCATAGTGTTTAATAATCTTCACCTGTTCCCTTTAGTGTAATTAGGAACTGGCCCACAACTGTTCCTTGTCTAGCCTTGTTTCTAGAGTGTATGTGCCTGCCCTTCTTCGTTGATGTTGGTTTGTTAGTGTGTAGTACTCTTAGTGTGTAGTACTCTAAGTGTGTAGTGCTCTCAGTGTGTAGTATTGATTTCCTCCAGGTACTCTAATGTCCTTCTGCAGGTCCAAAGACATGCAATTAGTTGAATTTCTGTCTTCAAAGTAGTATGTGATTTGTGCCTGTGTGTATGCACCTTGCGATGGAATGGTATCCGATCCCGGTTGTCCTCTGCCTCATGCCCAGTGCTGTCTGGGATAGGTTCCAGGCCTGCTCACATTATGGAAGATGGCTGGGTAAAACAAGTTGATTTCTGTTTTTCTTATTTCTGTTAAATGACAAAATCATGACGTGAGAAGAGCAAACCCTTCATGTAAGATGCCAGAAAGATGGACGTCCTTCCTTACCAGTGTTCAGTCATGCTAGTATAGGAGTAAAGGGACAACAATTTGCAAGGTAAGCTTATAAAAATATATAAGTTTTACGTGCTGCTCCGGCCTAAGGGGAAACGTGACTGTGTTTTAAGTAGCGTGGTATGACATGATATAGTGAAGCTGTGTGGAATGTGATTGTATGTCTCCAAGGAGGATTTTAGTAGTTTGCAGGGCCAGTGGAAGTTTCTCCAATACAAAGCTGATGATGTTCATATTTAAGGATATTCAATGGCTTTTTCTAGTTTTCTGTGCTGGCCAGCTCCTCTGCTCCTATATTTGATATCAAGGCCATAAAAAGTAATCATTGCCTTTGCCTTGCACCTTTACAATTTTTGTGATATGGTAGAGGAATATGATGGGATTCCATGGGGCTTCTTGTTTCTGTATGACTTTTAGGGTCTCAACTGCTCCATTGGAGAACTAGATGGGATTTGCAGAGACGGGATTTTCATTGTACTTACCTGCATAATGATAATGAGACATTCTATTCTAAAAACAATGAATGAGGATCTTCACTGACACCAGATGCCTCTCTCCAAGATGTGAAAGCTAAGCCACTGAATATATAAAAACAGCTTTGTGTGGATGTTGTAAGAATGGTAGAACAATTGGCAGCTATAAAATTATAGACATTACAATTGGTATAAAAACAATTCTGCTACCCATTCAGACTTTTTTTTGGTGAACATATTTAAGTAAAACTTTTTTTTCAATACACTGGGACTTTGTGCCAGTTTGTTATGTGTACATTTGTTTATACTGTTTTGTTATTTTTCTCTAACTGTAACCATCAAATCTTGCCGGGAATTAAATTGACAGGTGAGTATAATGCATAATAAAAGTTACAAAAACCATTGCATTGTTTATTGTTTTATGATGCAAATCTTTACTGGAGAGACTATATGTCCTCTTTTTCCTGGATTTGTCCTCTTTTTTTGGAGCCTAACAATACCTGAACTGTCTGGGATTTAGGTTTATTTCATGCTGACATCAGCTTTGTATAGTCAGAATACTTTTCTGCATGTGTATTTGCATCACTTTGATGTCTCTTTTTCCATCCTGTCCCTAGTGACCTTATTTTGGCAAAAAATGCCAAAAATGCTTTATCAGGATACGAGAAAAAAGCAGGACTTTACTATAAAGTGCAAGCAGACCAAACAAGAAGGTACACATTGTCTCATATTTCAAAGATACAAGAAACTAGTGACTCATTAATTTGTGTGCCTGTACTATATTTACATATTCAGAAAGGAAACCGTTGTTTTGACTTCCACTGAGCAAGGTTAGCGTGAAAGGTGGGCCGAGAGAAGACCATGAGGCGAAATCTGAAGTGTGGGATGATGCTGCAGAAGTCCTGTGCTCATAAAAGATGAGGAACAGGGCTAAGAAAATAATGTCTGTGCCCTCAAACCCTGTTCACTCCCTCCGCCAGCGTCTCCTTTCTCCCAGGAGTACTAGGATGACTCACCATCTGAGCAGCTTCTTCTCTCAGGCCAGTGCCCTCGTAAGCAAGGTCTTATCAGAAGCACACTGTCACCTATGGCATCTTCCCACACTGTTACCCAATGTACTGTACATTCCCATCAACCCCAAGTCATGTCGTCGCATCGGCCTTATTTATATGCCTAAATGTCTATCTATGACATATTATCACATTCTTATTCTCTCTCTCGCTCTCTCTTAAATTACACACACACATATATATATATATAATTTCTCTTTATTGTTTACAGGTCTTTTACTCATACATTTCTCTCATTTGGGCATCAAAATGTTGCATATGTTAATCCGATCAAAGAAATGACAATGCATTATGACTTTAAAATTAAAGGTATGCGTTACCGCGATACATTTCCCAGCCCTAATATTAAAGCAATACTATTTCTATGGCATGTGTGTTGCTGAATGTCAGCTAGGCTGCCACAGTCCTATTTGTTTTCACCTGCAAGTATTTTTAGGGTATAAATAAATAATTTCTGTAAAAGCATCAGGTCAATTCAGTTAAGTGTAATGATCTCCTTTAGCCATCAGTGTATTCACAATAAATCAGCGTCTCATGGCTTTATGTCTCCACCCAGAAAGGGCTGTCATTCTGGATTCCATTTTGGCTGTGTGTGTGTGTGTGAGGTTTGCGTGTTCTCCCATGTTCATGCGAGTTTCCTCTGGGTTCTTTGCATCCCACCTTAAAAGATTAGTGGTTTAGGTATGTCCATGTCTGTGAACTCGCTGTAACTCCTTGGTGTCTTAGAGCTGAGGCCTGTTCATGAAAGATAATCACCACATTCACAAAGCTGCCATTTTATGACATTAGGCTCAAGTCTCAGAAAACCTTAGAGAATTAAGAAAGTATTGGCAGTTTAATTCTTACTCCCCACTCTGCTGTTGAGAGCTCTTTGTTTGCAGAGGAGAGCCTTGGCTTGGGTCTCATTGAGTGCACGATGGATTGTAAGCCCCCATCAGATTTTCCAAGACAAGTACAGCTCTTACAAAAAAAAAAGAAACACTTTAAAGAACTGACACAATTGTATTTTTGATGATGTTATCATGCTTTGAAGAATATGGGTGAAGTCAAATCCGTGGTCATTTTAGACCTATCAGATGAATAATTCATCAAAATATGGTTCTCTAAAATGAAACCTCGGCAAGCCCTTGAAATTTTTGTTCTTAATTCTCCTGCTCTGACTTTATGGGCCTTTAGAGTAGAAACGGAAATTGTAATTACAAGTGGGTTTTGTCTGAAATTAGTAGCTAGTAGAAAGAACTTTGTTAATGGGTGTGTCATTGTCTGTCTTTCAAATAAGGTCAGTTATGGTTGGGCTAAAAGGAAGAAATCAGTGGGGATTTGGGTTCTTTTGCGTGACTTGGAGCTAGGGATTTGGTCGTCTCATATGACCTGTATGGGGACAAAATGAGAGGGATGGAATAGGCATTGGGAGCATGGGAACATATTAATATGAGAAGGTGTTGGGGGAGTGGGCACCAGGAAAGCAGTTATAGACTAAACTGACAGGAATTAATAATGAAGATTATTAGGGGCCCTTTCAGTTTCTGGGGAGAAATGGGCCCCTCAGGATGTAGCGGAATGCTGCTCCCTGGCTGAGGAAAAATTACTGGACAAGCAAGGTCAGCAATTTTGTATAAGAAATATTTATGTTTTTCTGGCATGGAGAGCCTATGGACATTATTAGTTAGAATGCACATTCCTGATATCAGAAATTCAATTGTCACTATAGTTATAATTTCTATTTCTGATATCACAAATTCAGTTTAAACTAGTCAGAATGCTAATACTTGATATCAGAAATTCTATTTTAACTAGTTGAAAGGCCAATTCCTGATATCAGAAATTACATTTTAGCTAGTAAGATTCAAAACTATCTTCTCATTTATTTTTAACTATTTGAAATGTAAATTTCTGATATCAGGAATTCAAATTCAACTAGTTATAATTCAATTTTAGCTAGTTATAATTCCAACTTCTGATATCAGGAATTCAGTTTGAACTAGTCGAAATGCCAAATGTTGATATCAGGAATAAAATTTTAACTAGTTGAATGTCCAATTTCTGATATCAGGAATTAAATTGTGACTAGATATAATAAAATTTTAATCATAACTAGTTACAATTGAATTCTTAATATCAGAAATTGTTTTACCTAGTTGAATGTCCAATTTCTGATATCAGAAATTGGAATTCTACCTAGCTACATTTTAATTATAACTAGTTAAAATTGAATTCCTGTTATTAGAAACTGGAATTTTAACTAGTTAAAACTAGTTAAAACGGCTTGCCATAAGTGCGTGCCACTGTCACGATCCACTACGAGACAGTCAAACCGTTGTCACATGCCACAGTCCTTACGTGCATGAAACTTTGTCACAAAACAAATAAAAAGCACAAGTCAAACTAGTCCATTTTTTGCAATAAGGTTGTCTTAGAGTAGAGAAAACCATTTGGTATCTTTTAAGAATATTCATCTGGCTGTTAAACTCTTCATATTTGGGGGAAAAAATGAAATTCTCCGACATCACATCTCATAGTTTATATGATTTAACAAGACTACTAGTTTGGGGTGCTACTTCTGTTTGGCATCTGAAAAAGAAATACTTTCTCTGCTCTAGGTGTTTTTTAAAATTTCTCTGTACCTCATTCAGTTGATTAGCTTCGAACATTTTTAACAGTGGCTCAGGAAATGATTACTGCTGTCTCAGACTATGGACGTTTCTTTCTTTCCTGGCTTCAAATGAAGTTGCAGTGTACATCTGAGGGGCACTGGGTCTGGAGATCTGTACAATTTGTTCAAGTGGGTAATTCATTTTCTGCCCTCTCCCCACCTTGTGAACTCATCTCCCGCTACCAACATACTCTTTGATCTATTTTCTCCAAATTATTTTATATGCTGTTTAAAAATGTAGTAATACTGCTGGCAAATTTGTGAAAAATGTGTTCCCTCTCCATGGCCTACCCCCTGGACTGTGCAGAGACAAGAAGACTAATTTCATCCCCTTTCGAATGAAATTCTTCACACTAAAAATCAGCCAGGATATAGAGGTGAAAGTGGATTTACTCCATAGGCCCATTCATGCAGCACAAAGACACGTTACTGGGCTGTCACTGTCCATGATATTAGTTGTCAGGATCAGTCCCTGTCCTGCCCATTGGTTTGTCTGTTACCTTTTTGTCCAGCAGGTGTCGCTGGCCATCCTGTGTCCTTAACCCCTAGTGTTTCCCTGCTCCCCTGGCTGTGGTGTGGTTTAATGAGTAAAACAGTTAGGTCTCCTTTTGATGTGGATTCAAACTATAATTTAACATTAGTTCAGTTCTGGTTCTTACCAGCTCTGTTTTTTTTACTTCTTGTGGTCCTTTTGGTGTTTTTTGTGTTATTTTGGGTTTAATAAAGTTGTTTTGATGAGCCTCATTGTGCATCCTTCCCCTTCCCTTCTGTCATGCCACGCTATAACAATTCATATTTGAATAATATACCAATTAATTGAAGAATCGTTTATGTAGGAATTGGCTGGAAGCAGTAACCAGCCACAGGGTTTCAACCTATCACAGGGTGCACCGTCAATCGCTCACACATACGGCCAATTAGGGCACGCCAGTTCACTTAAGTTGAATATTTTTGGACTGTGGGAACACACACTCTGTCGCTATGCCACCCTCGATAACTAAAGCTGCATGATGTGAAATGTTAATATCAATATTGTGTGTTATGCACATGCATTTGTCACAATGGTATAATTGTGATGGTCAGGTGGATTAGAAAAGTTATACTAAAACATTTGCTAAAACGTTACTCTGTCATAGGAAACAAAACTTGTTCTGTAATTTTAACAAGCGTCCTCTTTCAAGATTATCTACTATAAGTCAGTGAAAAATCTGTGTAAATATGACTGCTGCTGCTTTTGCATGAGCTCTGTATGCGCTGTCCGAGCAAAATGTAATCATTTTCATTCTTTCTGTCAGGCTGACTCAAGCCGTATCTCAGTTCAGGGGCTGCATCCTTTGCACGTAGTCTGTGTAGGGATAAGTTGGGCTACGAATCCATTGGCTGGATCCTTCATGGCCTGGGAAAAGAAGGACGCATTCCAAGGCTGCGTTTGAAGGGGGCTTGGGAATGGGGCAGCCTCGCCCCGCCGCTGTAACACATTCCGTCTTTGAGCAGCCTTATCCTTTTCCCCGTTGAAAGGAAATGTACCTGACTTGAGGCAAGAGATCACCATTTTATTAAATGGATTGATAACAATATTTTATGAAATATCACAGTGTAAATGACAACTTGTGCAATGTTTGCCTGAGTAGTGCTTGGTGATTTTCAACCTATGTGATAAAGTAATACTAATAATAAAACTAGTAATACTGTTTAAGATGGAAGCCTAAAATGATTTTTCTTTTCTGATGATTGCCCTGGGATGAAGTGCCCTGCATTCTACAACTCAAAAGCAGCCCAATATTTTTGCAAACATATAGATTTATGGCTGAAATTAAAGGTGTCTTGACGGTACCATGTACTCGGTTGCCCTGGTGATGCAGTGGCAGTGATCGTGTGTGATCTTAATCATATGGTGGACACGGGCTTTGCATCTATCATGATGTGCTTCCAAACCAGGAGGGAGGCATTGAGGAAGCACAGGGGCCTTGGGTGTTTCTGCTACAGCTCTTTAGATTGTGACTGAGAGAGAGAGAGGATCACATTTATTGTCCATTCCTTATTCATTCTAAATGTCCTCAGTCAAAGTTATATGGACTAATAAATTGACTATTACGGTAAAGGAAAACAATCATTTTCTATATGTCCCATACTTGTAAAGTTATGCGACTCTGAGTAATGATATTCCTTTTTTCTATGTGCTTTTAACATCTTGTGTAAATGGCATGAGATTTTTTTCTCCTGTGCTATAGCTACTACAGTGATTCTATCTATACAAGCCACACATAATTAGGCAAAAAAGCTATAAAAGCTATACATAATTAGGCAACCATGCATCTCTGCACTGTGAGCAGTCAAATAATCAGCACAACCCTGTACCACCAATTCCAAATCAGTGAGTGCTCTGTAAGGCGGCGTGTACTCCCCGCTCCCGCGGGAAAGATGATTCATTAAGCCATTGTGCCCAAGGTGTCCCTTCAGCCAGATGAGTTAAGTACAAAGCATCAGATTCAGCTCGCTAGTGAATTAATTATGCAATTGTTTATCTTCATGCTGATTAGTGACTGATGGAGTGGTACACCCTGTGGAACTGAGGCACGTGGGCTGTTACTAAAAGCTAACCCTGTGAGACTGTAGTCACAGTGTGGTGTTCTGGCAAGAGCTTCAAGGTTTAAGCCCTCTTTATAATCCCTTCTTTATTTACTTCGCTGTGGTTTTCCCCAGTTTTTGCTGCCATAATGTGTCTTCTAAACATTCAACGATGCATTTTGAAATATTTATGGTTATATAATAATAATTCTCCCTTTTTGTTATGTCTCTTTGGATAAAAATACTTTTAAGAAACTGTTAATGCAGAGTGGGGAGCCTGATCCATGGAGAGAAAGGGTGTGGGTTTTTGACTTTTTTTTTGGGATACTTTATTGGTCCCCGTGGGGAAACTCACTTCTCACCTGCCCCAGCCTTGCTCTCCATGAGAGTAAGCTTGGCCGTGAAGGGCAGTCACTTGTGTAGCGCCCAGGGAACTGGGGGTCAAGGACACACAGATGGCTGGAGGCTGGACTTGAACTGGCGACTTTCCGATTACAGGAGCAGAGCTTCACCTGCTGAGCCACACTCTGCCCCCATGGTTCTCTGACATGGCTGCTCAACCAACCAGTAACAGTGGTTTCCCAGGACTGGGGTGGAGAACCACAGTTTTATTATTGGCTTTTTGAGAGGTCATCCCAACAACCTGTACCCACACTGGCCCTCTACACCAGCACTTATCATTCTCTATTTCTCCATTAGCACTAACCTGTACCCACACTGGCCCTCTACACCAGCACTTATCATTCTCTATTTCTCCATTAGCACTAACCTGTACCCACA